>JAWNOM010000199.1:5835000-5955000 GCA_035045965.1 Drosophila aldrichi
ATTTCCAAAAACCAATTCCCCTCTGCAGCGCCACTCAAAGCTTGGCTCGACTTTAATTTGATTTTGTTGATGTAGGTGTTGTAACTAGCAACTGCTGCTGCTGTTGCTGCTGTTGCTGTTGCTGCTGTGTTATTAATGATGGCAGGCAACATGTCCAGCAATAGAGCGAGCTTTGGCAAGGGAAGCAAAGTGCACATTAAATGGCTGTCATCATTCATTAGCCGCAGCCGCTGGGAGGTTGTCTACGCAGGATTTGGTTTTCAGCCAGTTCGTTTACACATCTCCAGCACAACACATACCTTGTTATGGCTGTGCATGTGTGCGTGTGTGTGTGTGTCTGCTTGAGTTAACCTGTTTGCGTTGTGCTCCAGTCCAAGCCAAAGCCATGTGGCTTAGAGGCATGTGTCCAAGCCTCTCCGTTCATACCTCCAAATCAAATTCATTTCAACACCGAACACCGAACATCGCCTCCTTGGCCTTTGCCTTGGCCTCGCCTAGCAATTATTGTTGTGTTAGTATTTTAATTAAAATGTATTTGCCCCAAGTATACGGCACGGCGTCTGCACGGCCCTCAGATACGAGCAAATTATGTCGGTTCGACCACAAATGTCGACCACATCGATTCAAATTGAAAGACGACACAAATTACGGTCGCCTTTCTATTGTGTAAGCAAACAACTATAGAAACACAAATACACACACACACACACGCACAGTGTACAGCCTGCAAATGATATTTCATGTGGTTTTCACATCAATTTTGAATTTATATTATAGTCAATTTACTCGAAATACCGCTGGCAATTAGCAATTGGCAAGGCAATTGGCTTGATCTTGAAATTGCTTTATAAAAATATTTACTGAAGCAGATTTGTAATGTTTTTATATATTTTTATATATTTTTGAATTATTTTATTAATTCTTCCGTAACTAAATCAGGCTTGCCATAAATGTATTTTACTATAATTTACTCCCTTAAGCAGCTCAACAGACTTTCATTTAGCGAGCTTTAGAAATCATTGTTGAATTCTATGTCTGTTTTCTCCTGATGTGCTTCTCCCATAGAGAAGGCTACAGCTTTTGTCCCTTTTTTGCATAGTGGAAATCGTTTTGGGAACTAGTTAATTTATTTACTTGGGTTTATTTAGGTATGGTACTTTGGGTATATTTTTGCAACGTCTGTCAAGTGCTTCCTCGGACTGCATTAGAGGCTGCCGACTAAAAAGCCTTCTCTTTCATCGACCATTTCCTGTCTCTTTCTCAGCATATTTGCCGTTGCTCAATTGTTCTAGTTTTATCTCTTCTTTAGACAGACGGTTCTATTTTCTGATCTCCCTTCGCAGCTAAAGCAACTGAGCTTTGTATTGTGCATCGCATAGACATAGTAATTCCAGCTGTAATAGGTTTTCTTTTTGGGCTGATCAAGATCGTAGAAACTTTTTAGAGCCCTTACTTGTGTGCCTTTCGTTTGAACATCTTGCCTGCTAGCAGGCTATGATCTTATCCGACTGCACCTAAAATTTCATTCTGACGAAGATCCTTTAACATATATTCTTGAGCTGGAAACTTAAGAAACAATAATAATTCACAATTCTGTTATACAACATTACTACTTATATATCTATATTTATATTATATATTTATATATATTATATATTTCATTTTATTTAATATTATATAGAGTAATCATTATTAAACATTTTATAGATTTTACCTTCTGCTAAATTAAATATATGTAAATGTCTATAATAGATAATTCTTTGTCAACAAGTTAAATTTTTAAAATATTTATATCAAATGCCATACGAACTTCATATGGAAAACATTTTCAAACTAATCCATTTATATTTCAAGACTCTTCAGATATTCAATATTTCCCTTATATCATTATAGCTTCTCTAACTAGCTTTCGTTCATATACATTTCCCTTTGCATTGGCATTCTGAAAAATCTCTACTTCAATTGTTCCCAAACTCTCGAGCGTAGACAAACAGTTTTGATGTCTTTCAAGTTTTGTCACACACTTGTATTAATTTGCGTTAATTCCTTTTCCTATTTGGGTCATCATATTTGTGTCTTGGCCACGTGCTGAGGTCATGTGAGAAACGTGCGCTATTTATACATTTATATTCTTATGTGATTTTCCCACATTTTCGTTGGGCTTTACACATCTCTGCTCAGGGTAGTTTTTGGCGTTTGGCTTGTTGCTTTTGGCCGTGTGTTTGCTTTGCATTAACTTTATGAACCTAAACGAAGCGCCACTGCGTGTGTAGATCCTTTGAGTTGTTGTCCCATTATGAAGGTCGTCTCGCTTGCTATCTCTATCTCACTTCCGCTCGCCCCCTCAGTCTTTGCTTCGGCCGTTTGCGCATTTGATCAAATAATCGTAAATAATACACCTTGGTAATAATTTTTTTATGTCTCTCTAATGAGCTTTACGTGAGAACAAGACACGTATTGTGATTTAGGGCCTAGTCCCCCCCAGTCTCGGGGCACCTGTAAAACCAGCTGGCATTTAACTTGAATGCTTGCCCTAACTGTTTGTGTTTTTCGTTTGTTTTTATTCATAATAATAAATACTTTGACAGCTGCTTCAAACTCTGTTTTCTTCTTATACCTAAGAGCTTTAAGCTGGGGCAGTAAAATTTCATCTGATTTCGAGTTGGATTAAACTAAAAACTGAATTCACTCCAACTGCGCAACATGGAATATAAATCTAAATTGCTTCAATTATAACTATATACACATCTTCAGGTAGTTACTTGACTTGCACTTGACATACATAACTCTATATGTATGTATATGCGGTCTAAACTTTTTCAGTCATTTTCCTAGATATCCTCTAAGTACGTGCAATTGATACTGCATAAGGAAAATCCTTTTCCACAGCCTCCAAGAGTCACTTTCCAGAACTCCTAACAAATTTTATTATAATAATAAAAAGGCAGCCACTGGCAAGTCCTTTGCTGTGCTGAGCTCTTATTAAGGTATTTTCCCAGAACTTGCGAATGAGTAACGTATTTATTATGAAATGAAATCAGAGCAGTAGCATCAATGAAAACACTATTGTTGAGCGCAGAGCGTAAACAAGATAGGTAAAGCTTGCTTGCATAATTTTCATGTCTCCCTTTCAGCTCAAAACTTGAACATTTTAACAACTCGTTCTATATATAAATATATATATATATATATATATATATATATATATATATATATGCATATATACATATATGCATGCATGTATATAATATATATTGTAAATAAAGCGACCCATCAATCAAGTCAAGTGGAAATTTATAGCACTTTTGTTTGTTATTATTCGTTTATGCATGAGTTAATTAGAATATTGGCGTTAACCTTTCCAACAGGCCTGTCCCTTTTGTTGTAATGCTTCAAGATTTATGAGTGAACTCTAACCCAATATAAACCCCACAGTTAACCTTTACTCTGACCATATTTGTATGTCTGTGTGTGTGTGTGTGTTTATGTGGACATATGCTGGCTACTGTCTGTGTGCATTGAAACATAACTCGAATGCTATGCATATACGTATGTATGTACGTGTGTATGTATGTCCCGTGTTGTGGCTTTTAGTCGAACAGGAAAACTTTTACCTCATGCCGTAATAATTTTTGCCTGCTAATTTTACTCATTTCCCTGTAAGTTTGCGCACACTCAAAAGATTTGAAATTCAATTACGCATTTTTGTGGCTACATTCTAAGACTATGAACATTTATGCTTGACTTGACGCAAAGGGTAAAGGAAATGATTCGGAAATCTAAATGATTCGTAACACTCAAGGGTTACCAGTAATAGGAAATTGCATCATAAGGCAAATACTTTGAGGTCATTTAGGTTAAGGATTTGAATATTTGGGATAGAACATTTTTAAAAAACGTTCTGTTTGATAAATTATCAAGCAGGCCAAACGGGAAATATAGGAAGCATTACCAAATTAACAGAAATTAAATTGATGGATGATGGCAGTGCTCTATAGATTAAATTATAAATATATATTATATAATATATATTCTATAATACGGCCAGCATTTACTTTTAAAATAATTATTCATCATTATTTATTTCATTATATTTTTTTTGGTTAATTCCAGCTTAAAGCAGAGCTAATTAAAATTCCTATCAACAAGACTGCAGTTGGTTGGCAATGCAAACGGCAATTCCAATTGGAAATATATGTCAACCGGCCATTAACAGTTTCCGTTCGTCAAATGCCGAACGTGAGAGAAGCTAACAGCAGCCTAACAGAGCAGCGAACGCATGCGTAACAGTTGACGCTCTCACGTTCTCTCTCTCCCGCTGTTAACTCAACAGCGGGAGGTCGCTCTGTAATTGAGTGTGTGCGTGTATGTGTGTGTGTGTGTCGAATTTACGAGCTGTCAAGACATTTGAATAATGCAGTAAAAAAGGTGGCAAATTGTCAAATTGCTTGGCAAATGGCAAAACGGCGATGCGGCATAAGACGCGGCTAATTTATGCCAATTAATGTATTAAAATTTGATTGCCCAACGGCAAAGGCTGCACGCTTATTAATATCTTTCTGCCGCAGCAGAATGTTGTTGTCCAATAGAAATTAATAGCAAATATTTGCATAGCAATCTGTTTGCCTGGCTCAGGCAATAATCAATTTAAATATGGCCTATAGAAAATTCCACAAAAAAATAAAAAAAAAAAACAAACTCAAGAGCAGCCCAATTGAAAGTCAGCTGCAGCCATTAAGCTAGCAACAACAACAACAACAACAGCAACGCGGTTTCCGCTCTTGCTCTCTGTATATGTGTGTGTGTGTGTTGGTGTGCCCTGAATGCTATCAAAAATCCCCGCTAATAATTTGTCAATATTACGTGAGCTGAAAATTGAATAAAAAGCGTTTTTGCATTGAGAGCAAAAAATAATCAAAAAAAAAGAGCGAAAAAAGAAGCCAGAAGCAAAAGATTCAACTGAGGCAAAACGAAAAACTGCAAAGGCAAAGCCCGGAATTTCCCTAGAAATCAAATAAATTGTTACAAATGAGTGCAACTTTTGACTGTGGTGCCCCTCCCTGCCCCCCTACGCATTGCCGCACAGACATTCGAAATTTTATTTATGTGCCTCTCTTTCGATTTTTCATTTGCTAAGCTGATTTGCAACATTTTTCTCTCTTTGCGAAACTTTGCTGCCGATTGTCGAAAAAAAGTGAAATAAAATAAAGTAAATACAAAAAATAAAACCCATAAAAAAAAAAACGGATATTTATGAATAATTCAGCATACGATGTGGGTCTTGGCCGCAATTTCTGGCAATGTTTCGGCCAGCTGTAATAAATGCAAATGATTTGACGAAAAGTCGCGTATTGCTCTCTTTGTTTACATTTTCACGGATTTGATATGCGCATCAATGTCAAGGGCTCCGCGAGGGGGGGAGGCGGGGGCGTCTCTCCAGAGCAGATTGCATATGCTTTATCATATATGTATGTATTTCATATAATCCATATTTTTTCATATCATCAAACGGCATACAAAAAATCAACAGATGAAATCGATGCAAATATTTTGCATTTTCAATTGACAAAGAAAACGAGAGCAAAAAGCATTTCCCTGAATACGGGAATAAACAAAGTTTTCAAGTGAAACACACACATTTACATGCATATATAGAGAATACTAAATTGCAATCAAGATATGATTCAAAGAGATTTTAAGCCGATTCAAACTGAACGATTTGGCTGAAATCCAGACTGAAAATTCAATAATTTTTGCATATTTAATTAGACTAACGTCATATTTTTTCGCACTTTTGCATATGTTTTGTTGAGTAAATGCGCTAAATAAACAATATGCTAATGCTACAATAAACTAAACTGTTTGCATTGAAAACAATAAACGAAAAACTGTGCTAACGAAGCGAAATTAATTGGCGAGGTCATGAATTCAATTGCGGCTAAGCCATGAACAATTTAAGGCATGCAGCAAAAATTTAATAAAAAATATTTTCAGATTAAAAAGTTTATTTGGCTTTACATTTTATTATTTTTTATTTAATTTTATAGTCTAAGTTAGTCTTTAGCTTAGATTAAGCAAGTCCTGGCTTAACTGTGCTGAGTAAGCTGTGAACAAAATTAAATTATTATATTTAAGCTACTTTTAGTTATATTTTTTAACTCACCAAGTTTTCACTTCAGTTTTCCTTAATTTATATATCTGCAGCCTTCATTTGGCATGGCTCGAAATGCACAAATCAGAGGCACTCTGCTCGTTCATTTAATTTCAAATGTGACTTAATGCTCTGTCTTCCCTCTAACTCTCTCTCTCTCTCTCTCTCTCTCTCTCTCTCTCTCTCTTAGTTATGTACTGCCGCTCGGCTTATCCCATAAGCGACCACATTACACGCTGCATTGAGGAAAAGCTAAATGACCGCAAGAAACACACCTACCTACGACCACAAACAGTTGCCCACCTCAACCACTGTTACCCCACGCCCCACGCCCCCCTCTAGCAGGGGCATACTCCAGTACTTTAGCTGCTTTAGCTGGGCAAAGTTTACTTTCGCTTTAAGTAGTCAGTCATCGGGCGGAGAGTGGGCGTGGCATGTCAGCAGCAGCAGCAGCAGCAGCAGCAGCAGCAGCGGCATCAGCTAGCTCTGGCATGTGCACAAAGGCATTCACACACACACACACACACACGCATACAGAGAGACCACAGTCCTTCACGCACACATGCTGGCATCCAAGTGCAAGTGCACACTAGCCTTCGCTTGCCCGGAAATAGCTTGCTCGGCACTCGAACTGTTTGCATTATGATGCACAGCCTCCTCCAACTGGCACCTCTCCCCCTTTCCTTTGCCCCTTGCCATTCTCCGTTCACCATTCGCATTGCCTGCTGACAGAGTTTCTGTTTTCTTTGCTGAAACAGCCACAGCGAGTAGCTCGATCAGCAGCTGCCCATTGGCAAATAGCACCACCGCAAAGTCCGCACCGCCCCGCTACGCCCACCCATCTTTGCGGCTGTTCACCAACTGTCAATACTTGCAATGAACCAAATGGAATTTGTCTTGCCTGCCACTGACGACATGGGCCAACGTGCAGCAATTTGTTGCACACGGCCTGCCACCTCCCCCCCTCCCATTGAGCCGTAATAGCTTCAAATGACTTTCACCCATCCACTTCAAGTCGGCTTTCACCTTCAACCAGAACCGTCAATGGCACCTGTGTGCTCTTAACGTGGCTTTGATCCCTTTGCTGCGGCTCTTTTGGTTTTCCCTGCCAACATTTTCAGCTTTTCATTTTCATCTATAATTACTATACATAATTATTATTTAATTTTATAGTTGTTGTTGTTGTTGCTTTTTTTTAAATTGTTTTTAGGCTTTAGCACGCTCTTGTGGTTCGCATTTTTGTGGGCTGCAATGCGGCGTATTTGTGGTTTTAAATATACATACGTATAATATATATACATATGTATATATACATATATTCTTTTTTTTTGGCAACTCTTTGAACTACATACCTGACTACATATATAAATGGAATGTAATTTAATTTACAACTTAGATAATTGAGTGCACAAAGAGATTTTAGTTATTAATATATCAAAAAATGAAATTTAAATGAAATTAATAAAATATCAATTGAAGCCAACTGTCAGCAATGGAAAATTCAAAAATTTTCCTAGTAATTGACGTGACTTTACTTCTGCATAAGCTAATGAAAGGAAAACTGTCAACATTTTCCATCTCCCAGTAACTAAGCCCGATTTGACCACATTTGCTAACGACGCTGTCCATGTCCTAGCCAGTGGGCTAGTTACCTGAGCTGCACATAACGAACGGACTGTGACAGACAACTCGAACAACTCGAACCTCAAAATCGTTTGAGTGAGATTAGATTTCGTGACTTGCACTTTTTCCAATCCCATCCACCCGCCGCCCACCGCCCACAGTTGTTCGGGTTGTTTTGTTTATGGCTTCCTAAATACGAGACAAGTGCGCGCTAACAAAAGAAATCATACGCCCCGTGTGACATGGCCATTGTCATTTGTTTATGTTTAACTCTGTGTATGTGTCTCTCTCTCTCTCTCTGTCTCGCTCTCTCTTTATAGTTGTCTCACTCACTCGATGTTACAATTTTGCCTTTGGCATTGTTTGGCTGGCAAAAAAAGTTTCGTATTGCAAAACACAATCAGACACAGATGCACTTTGGGGCCAGGCCGGCACAAAGTTTAAGACTCTTTGTGTCACTTTGGCTGGCAGTGTGACAGCAATAATAAAACACACACACACAGACACACTCAGCAAGTAAAATACAAATAATATAAACAGGGTATCAAGTAGCCTACAAAGACTTTGAATTTTTGAGCAGACCGCAAAGGTAAACAAAAAGTTGAGTCAGCAGCGAAAACATCAAGTCAAATATTATTAGTTGAAGATTGTTTTATGATATTTTGCCAACTGAGAGAGTTGCTGCAAAATGCAAAATAAATAATAAATATACTATCAAATATACATATTTCAAAATAAATCAAATGTGAGCTGAATATATGCAGAGATAACTTATAATAATAACAAAAGAAAATAATTAATAACAAAATAATTTTATTTTTTAATCGCTTTATGCTGGCATTGCACACTAGAGTATTATTATTACAGAGCTGAAAAAAAGAAAAAAAAAAAATAAATAAAATAAATACAAGTTTTTTTCTTTTTTGTTCCTCTTATTCTCTCATAATTATTATTATTACAGAGCTGGAAAAAACATAAATAAAAAATAAATAAAATAAATACAAGTTTTTTTCTTTTTTTGTTCTTCTTATTCTCTCATAATTATTACTATTACAGAGCTGGAAAAAAAAAATAAATAAAAATAAATACAAGTTTTTCTCTTTTTGTTCCTCTTATTCTCTCATAATTATTACTATTACAGAGCTGAAAAAAATAAATAAAATAAATACAAGTTATTTTTTCTTTATTTTTTATTATTCTCTTATAATTATTTCTATTACAGAGCTGAAAAAATAAATAAATAAATAAAAAACAAATAAAATAAATACAAGTCTTTTTTCTTTTTGTTTTTATTTATTTTTTTTTATAATTATTACTATTACAAAGCTGAAAAAAATAAATAAAATAAATACAAGTTTTTTTTTTGTTTCTTTTGGTTTTTATTTTGCTCTTATAATACTGTAATAATAAATTATGGAACTACATTAAATACAATTTTTCATTTTTTTTTTTTAATTAATTTTTTTTTTTTTTGTAAGTTAATGCTTTCTGGCATTTAAATGCTCATTAAAAATAATTGCATAAAAATGAAAGAAATTATTTAAGCGGCGTAATTCGATTAATTCAGGTGTAAGGTCGAGTGTCGAGTGCAAAGGACAGGGTATTTCTCTTGTGCTGCAGTCCAAAATGGGTTTGTCATGCTAACTAGGTAGTGGCTGCTGCTGCGATGGGGCGTGGTAGGCGTGGCAGGAAATGCATGCGACGAGCGTGGGGCAAAAGGCGCCGTTGCAGCATAATAATGTCAGACAGGCGACGTCTTTTTCATACTGTAAATTGCAAAAATTCAGCCAACGGCGCACAAACACAAACACACACACACACACACATGTATATACATATAGTGCATGGAGTGAGTTGCATAAACACATGTGCGCCTTTTTGCAGGTTTCAAGACCAAACGGAACCGTGCACAGCTCTGACAAGCGGCATGCCACACGCCGTGTGGCAGGGGCAGCGAAACAGGCTGGCAAAAGCAAAGTTTATGTACATTTAATGCGCGGCAGCAGCTACAGCAGCTACAGTGACAACAACAACAACAACAGCAACAGCAAGCAAACAGAACAATAAATCCCGGATACATTAAATAACACACAAACACAGAGGGGCAGAGAGGCAGAGAGAGAGAGAGAGAGAGAGAGAGAGAGAGAGAGAGAGAGAGAGAGGTGGAGCGGTCAACTTCCCTTTTTGTGTTGTGTCTATGCGCTTGTTTGGGCCAGGCCAACTTTTTTTTTTGGCCGTGTTAATGTGTGTGTGTGTGTGGTAGTTCCTGTTGGCATTGTGAGTGTCTGTCTCTGTGTATGTGTGTGTGTGTGGCAGCGGAAGCTCAACATGGCGCTGTTGCTGTTTGCGGCGCATCAACGTCGCTTCAGCCTGCTCATAATAAGTTTTTTTTTTATTTAGTGAGAGAGCAAGCAGGTGACATCAGACACACACACACAGACACACACACACACAGGTACATTTATTGGTATTTTCTGTGTATATGTTTGTGGAGCTACGATGTCCAGCTTGTTTTCAGCTTGACTTTCCTTTTTGTAGTTCTATTTTTATTTTTATTTTTATTTTTTATATAAACTTTGCTTAGCGCTACATAAGCTGACCCTGCCCTAGCCAGTCTCCCACCACGCCCACTATTTGGCTCATTTTCGTGTGTCAGATTTATCTACTTTGTGCCTCAGTGTTTCTGGATTTTTTTTTTTTTTGTCGCCTCGCACAAGAATGTATTTAAATTCAAATTAAGCAAATGTCATGTTAAATTCAGTTGACAGACGTCACCACCGAAACCACCGCAGCACCACAGACGTCCCGTCCCGTGCCGTCCCGTCATAGAGCCAGCAGGATGCGGGCTACCCAGGTGTAGCTGTCATTTTTGCTGATTAGCGTAAATTATTAAATGCCTCCTCCTGCTCATAGAGCCACTCGCATGCCGTGTGTGAATATCGAATGAATATGAAAAGCGGAAAAAGAGAAATACACATATAGATATATGTATAACGGAATATCAGAAAAGTAATCTAATTATTGAATATAAATAGTGGGATGTGCAATTTGATTTGAGTTTGCATTGCTGGTGAAAAAACTGAAATAAATAAATAAAAGAATAATAATAAAAGTAGATTAGAAAATGTTTAGTTAATCGTATTAATTTAAGTTGTATATGTTGATGGCTTTGAGCTCTGACCTGCTTAAAATGCAACTCTAAAAGTACGTCTAATTGGCAAGCGAAGTTGGCCTAAGTTTTGGGCCAAGGCGAACCAACGGCTTAATCAGTTCTGTGGTAATTGAATGCTTAAGTATGTCGAGTGTGCATGTGTGCATGTATGTCACCTATATATGCACATGTATTTGAGCATGCGTATGCGTATTATTTTGTAGTACCCGGACGTCTTGTGCTTAGCACGAGTTTTGGCTTTTAATGCGCTTGTGCACATAAAATTTAATTCAAATCGGCTCATTAAACGCCCGCCACTTGACACACTCATTCATGCGTCGACAGAGACATAAATGGGCGAGGGGTGGTGGGTAGTGTGTGGCAATGTGTAGCCGAATAGGAAGCAAGTCGTGGCAGCATTTTGTTTTGCCAAGCAGCGCAAAGCAGAGTTTATGTTGGACATTAAAGCACGGAAGTAACTGCCGCAAAAAAAAAAAAAGAAAAAAAAATGTCAAACAAAACTAAACTAAAAATGCTGGAAAAAATTCGTATAAAAAGGCGAGCGAGTAGACGTAGCAGCAGCAGCAGAATAAGGACAGCAGCACAATATTCAGACACATTAAATATGATATATTTGCGAGACGGCAGCCAGGACACGAGATAAGTTTTATGGCTGGGGCGAGCAAAATAAATAGCTACACACTCATAGGTTCATAGGTTCGTGTAGGTTCATAGGTTGAAAGTATTCATGTTGTGCACGTTGTTCAAGCTTTTTTTATGAAGCGGAAATTAGTTCAAGTCTAATTGCAGCCAGCTCCGCCTTAAATGCCCAACTGAAGGCAGCATTTGAGTTGAGCCAAACGTAAATGAAACATTGTCTAAATTAATATGCCATTTATCAAGTTTTGTTTACACTTGCTGTAGATTTATGAAACATTCTGATTAGAATTTGTTGATATATAAATCAGGTCACTATCTGTGTGAGCAGATCTTAAATTAAGTGTTAAATAGTAAGAGTGGACAGACAGTAGACTAGCTATATATTCACATTTGAGTTTTTATGCCCTGAACACATTGAACATTGGTAGGTATTTCTTCTAAGTATTTCCTCCAAGTATTTCTTCTAAGAATTTCCTCTAAGTATTTCCTCCAAGTATTGCTTCTAAATATTTCCTCTAAGTTTTTCTTCTAAGTATTTTTTCTAAGTATTTCCTCCAAGTGTTTCATCTAAGTATTTCCTCCAAGTATTTCTTCTAAATATTTCTTCTAAGTATTTCTTCTAAGTATTTTTTCTAAGTATTTCCTCCAAGTGTTTCTTCTAAGTATTTCCTCTAAGTATTTCCTCCAAGTATTTCCTCCAAGTATTTCCTCAAAGTCTAATGCTCAGCTAATCGATCATTGAATATTAACACACACTTCACTTCATATTACCTTCTTTGACTGTACTGCACGACTGATCCCCACCAGGCCTCTGGAATGACTGAAGAAATGCTGCAGCTGCTGCCCCTTTATATAGGGCGACCTTCACTCATACACTTAGTCTCGCCAGGTAGAGATCGCTGCAGTCAAAACTTAAGTGACTAATGGGAATACTCTCTGCTGCTGCGAGCATTCGAGCTTCGTTACACACGTATAAATACGAAATAAATGCTGCTGCTTGCATATAAACAACTTGAGTGATCTTCTGCAGCTCTTCTTCGTCTCTTTACTTTTGTTAGGCGAGCAGAGAGAGGGAGTAAGAGAGAGAGAGAGAGGGAGAGAGAGAGAGAGAGTAAGAGAGAGAGAGAGAGAGAGGGAGAGGCAGTGAGAGAGAGAGAATGAGAGAGCGAGAATGAGAGAGAGAGAGAGAGAGAGGGACAGACTATGAGCTAGACTGGACAAGGAGACAGCTTTACAGACAGACGAACAGAGAAACCAACCGATACGCATAGTTAAATTGGACTAGCTCATTAAGCTGCAGCATATATGATTCCTAATAATGAATAGAGTGAACAGCTCTTTGCAATGATCAGGGGATCAGGAGATCTTCTGGTCGAGCTGTCTCGCCTAGAATACTCTTTCTTATTAAGTCATATGCAAAATATAAATCATATACTAAATATATAGTTTACTTATGTATTGCTTATTGTATTCTATTTTCTATATTTCTATATTTCTTTGCATCCCACTCTAAAATTCTGCTACCTTTAAATATTTACAGCTACCGAGAAGTGCTGGCACCAGGATGTGCAATCTTTCAAAATTGCATATTATTCTATACAAATGGAAGATGTGCTCGAAAGAGAGCAAAAAGCAATGCTGAGTGGACAAATTGCAAAAATAGTATTACAAGCACCTAGTAAACCCTTTTTCCATTACCAATCGCAGTAAAAACCAAAGGGGGCTGACCTGGGGGCGGGGCATAAAAGAAATCTGTGCAGCTGCCAAGAGCTGTTCACATCGCTCGCGTAACTTTATCAAAATCAACTTGAGATGCATTTTTGTGACGCCAACAAGTGTTGCACTTGATCTTCTTCTTGACACTGGCCAATGGCAACAGGATTGAGTGTGGCCACACACACACACACACACACACACACACATACGCATATGGCTGTCCAGGCAGGATACAGTTGCCTTTATGCCTCATCACTACCCCTCGTGGGCAGTGAGGTTAAGATTGAAGATTGGGTCGAATGGAATTTAATTTTGTAGGAAACTTTGTGCAAATACGTCGCAAGTGTCCGGCTCCTTGTGCTGCGTTAACATCGTGGCCAGCACGTCGACTTTGGCCAAGACCAACAGCCAACATCTATCCGTCCGGAACTTTGTCATTGCATCAGCTGCTTGACGAGAGAATGGGGCAGGCCTTCATGCTGCACGGACATGGATGGATAAAACCTAATTTGTTGCAAATGGAATAAAAAACAACAATTGCCAATTTAAATGCACTGAAGAAGCAATGCCCTAACTCAAATGTTGCTTAGAAATAAATAAAAGCGAATTTTATAAAAATTCTTATATATAAATAAATATATATGAGATGAAAGCTAATCAAATAAAAAATAAAAAATATTAAATGAATGTGATTTTTATATTTTTAAATATTGATTTCCATTTGTAGAAACTCTTGTAGCTATAACATAATATAGTGTTCAAACTTAGATGTAGAAAGTTTATAAATATTGAAGAATAGGATGGATAGGTAGGTAGCATATAAATTCTGAACCAAATGAAATCGAAGCTTAAATGCTAATTAGAGAAAATATAAAATATTAAAATGAGTGTTAAATTAATAGAAATACAATATGCCAACAAAGTTTCTTTCGATATTTGTTCATACTTAAATGAAATGAAGTTGTGCTACCCAGCTCAAATCCAGGCTAAAAATCAGCGAGAGGTAAAACATTTGCTCTGAAGAGTTAATTCGTTCCACTCAGTGACGCAGCAAACTTCTAGACAATGCGAACGTGCTCTTTAGCAGCGTATAATGGCAATATAAGCCAAGTGGGCAAGTGGGCAAGTGGGCAGCTGGCCAAGATAAAGTGAAAAGACAAAGGACGAGTCGATGGCAACCAATTGAACAAAATCATTTCAAATTGTCTCTCCTTGCGAAGAGTTTTTTCTCTTTCAGCCAGTTGCACTTCGAGCCCAATGTTGATATCAACGAGTTGTATCTGATGGATTGTTGTCGGGCTGCCAGCTGCGAGTGCCGTTATTTATTGTGATTTGCCAAGGAGCTGGCAACGCTCGCAATGGAGCTGCCAATTGCTGGCAGTGGCTGAACGAACAAAAGAAGGGAAATCAAAAGGCATTTAAGCTCTGCCGCTGCCTCTGCCTCTGCCACTGCCTCTGTCTCTGCCACTGCCTCTGCCTCTGCCTCTGCCACTGCCTTCACTCGCATTTGCATACATTTCAGACACCTCTGCGCGGGGGCGTAGCAATTCATTGTAATATATTTAGATATGTGTATATATGTAAGTATGTGTATATACAGTTCTGTATTTTTGTATATTCGTAATTTGAATGTTGTTCTGCTTCAAATGTATTCACATATTCGTTTATGCAAAGTCTACTTACTGGAAAAACAATCAGCTTTCTGGCCCCCAATAAGCCAAAAACATTTGATGCGCTTCGCCACAAATACACTCACACACACACGCACACATACGTCTTCGTACATACTTGAGCATTTACCTGGGTATTTTCCATTTCGCACAGGTAATCGATTTTCATGCTTTTGGCAAAATGCACAAAATAACCAAACAGCAAAAAAAAAGAGAGACGAAAAAGAAAAGCAACAGCAACAACAACACACACACAGAAAAAAAAACTGAAAAACAACTTTCTTTGCTTTTACCTTTTTTACCTCAGTTGAATTTGGTTTTCTTGCTGCTCTCCCCCCGTCCCCTCACTCCACTCCCCTTCGCTTGCTTCGTGTATTTTTGCTTTATTTGTCCTGCGTATACTTAATATTTATGTTGAAAACTTTAAGCAGTTAAGAGCTTAAAATATTCCAATGGTGTGCGTTGAAGTTCAGCTACTTGTTGATTTTCCTTTACCTCAATTTGTAGCTCCCACACGCAAAACGAAAAACAAGACGGGAGAGAGAGAGAGAGAGGGAGAGAGAGAGTAGGTAAAACACCCGTAAAACCTGCTCGGCATAATCACCATATCAGATGATGTGGAATGTAAAGCAAACCTTGTTTGATCTTCTGCAAACTAAATACATGGAGGACAGGGACAATGGAATTGGCCTTCATAATTTGATTTTCGTGGAAAATTGCGGGCGACAACAGCGAAGGTGAACTTAAAAGGTGGATAAGTCAGATGGCATTTCAAGGCAACTATTGAGAATTTTTGTATACATGTTCTATTTATATTTGGTCAGCAAAGTTTTACACTCTGCACACTCAGTTGACTTGAGCGGAGTTTTGCACACTTCAATGTGGAATAAAGAAATATATTTAGACCCCTCGAGTATTGAGCTGCAATAAAAATCTATTTGCGCTGTCGCTTCGAAAGTTTGGCACAGTTTAAGCTCAATTACGTCTGGATTGCAATATTGGCACTCGATGGCTTAACGGATCTGCAGTTGAAAGAGGGCAACAGTAGACAATAAAAAAAAAGCAGCGAGCTAAAAATAGTTAAAATGAAACTCCAAGAATCTCTCGAAAATTGCGTGTAAAATTATTCAAAAGTGCAGAGTGCACATGTGGCACGAACAAAAATCCAATTACGAGCATTGAGCGAACGGCGAATGGAATATTTTGACAAGTATTCAATGAATTTCATTTGAGATTTGCGAACGCTCCGACCATCTGGCTAGCTGTCTGACCCCCAGTCAAAACCAGTTGAAAGCCAGTCAATGGGCCAATGCAGACAGAGCCGGAAGCCTAGCCAAATGCAGCTAGAGTGCAGAATGAGGAAGGGAGCGAGAGGGAGAGGGAGAGAAGGTGAACGTAGTTGAGGGAAAAATGAATTAGAAATGTGTAGAACAGAAGTTACTCAATTGCCAGCTGGAGGTCCCAACTGCAGCAGCACCAACAGTAGCAGCAGGAGCAGCAGGAGCAGGAGCAGGAGGAGCAGCAGCGACGGCAGCTATGAAAAATGTTTTGTGGCCATAAGAAGCTGCGAACTGCCGTTAGCTGGAAAATCTGCCGGAGACGCAACCGGAAAGCAGGAATGATTTCCTGGCCGGGCGGGCGATAATTCTTAGGCCATCATGCAATGGGCGCCCGCCCCATTGGCTGAAAACTTTTTGCAGCCATTGTGCCGAGTGTCAGTGCAATGATTTCGCAGAGGGTGTAACTGAATATGAATGATTTAAGCAGCTGAGCTGGCGCAACCGACGACCCTCCGGTTCTCTCTTGTCGAATTATATTCACATTTTCTTTTTGTCGTAATATTTTTCAACATTTTTGAAAACTTTTCGCGTTCAACATGAAATTTGAACGTCCCAAAAAACTTTGTCAAAATGTTGTGCAAAGTTTTATTTTGCTCCCTTTTTGGGTTGGCTAAGAAAAATTATCACTATTGTTACAGATTTGCAAATGGACGGTAAAAATCGCCTGTCAGCTCTCCACTGCGGCTTGCCAATCGCATCTGTGACTGAATATAATAGGAGTAGCTAAAAAATGTGATGAAAAGTGCGAAGAGACAACTTAAAAATATAAGTATTTAATTGAAGATTATTTTTTACATTTTCAAAAGCAATTAGATTATATTCATTTAAAGGATTTTGGGCTATATTTATTTATTTATTATTATTTTATATTTCTATTTATTTATTATATTTTTTCTTATTTTTTTTATTTATTTTTTAATTATCAATATATCAATCGTTAAATTATTAATAATAAAATGTCCCATATTAAATAAAATAAATAAAATCAATCGGTAATCAGCAGTTAAATGTTGCTCAATTAATTTATTTAAACAATTTCACAATGATTTATATTTCAAATTATGTCTCAGCTGAAGCTGCAATAAATCATGGCTAAGACTTAAAGTTCCATTCTATCACATTCGTGATCAATAAATGCCAACGCTTTATCTTTATTAATTTCCTTAAATAGCAAACGCATGTTTTCTCTTTTAGTTACATATGTTGCATACTATCTTGAAAAACAACTGTTCAAACAATTGTTTCAGAGCTCGTCTCATTCACATTTATATCAGCGATCGCTGATCGATTGTCAGCGCATTGACAATTTGCCAAGGTATTCGACGGGCATTCGCAAGCAGCCTCTTTAGCTCAGTGGCAGAGCACTGGTCTTGTAAACCAGGGGTCGTGAGTTCAATCCTCACAGGAGGCAAGAAGAGGAAGAAGAGGAACTTGAGCTCCTTGTTTCAACAATATTTTGATGGAATTAGAATGTACATATATGATGTATGTAAATTAAATAATTAAATACTTGATATGAAAGTAATTATATGTTTAAAATTAATTTTATTTTTTGTAATTCTAATGCTGTTTAAAAAAAATAATGAAATAAATATACTTAAAAATTATATACAAATAAAAAATCTCCCTCTAAATCCCTTAGCTATTATTAACTTTATTTTAAGCTAAACAGCAATATCAATCATTGGGCAAAACCGTTAAATACCTTAAGCCACTTTCCGTACCATTAGGTGCCCATTTGCTTCCAATGTCTATCAACAATTTACCAAGGCCAAGTGCCACGCCCAGCGCTGCTACACCTTCTACTTTAGCAGCTGACCTTTTGCGACTTTTTTTTGTGACAAATTATATTTAAATGAGCTGCGTTTGAAAAGTTGCGAGCGCATGGACAAATTGACAGGGCCAATGTCTTGGGCAGAAAATCAAAAAAAGAGAACCAGAGCGAAAAGCTGACAGAAGTCGCCAAATTAAATATGCCAAAAGGCAAAGCAAAAGAAGAAAAACAGAGAGAGAGCGAGAGAGAGAGGGAGAAGGGGAGATTCAGAAAGTTTACTTTCAACTGATTCGAAACTCTTTTTCAAATTTAACAGGAGCAATGCGCCAAAGGGCCTTTTTTTTGCTGGGTTTTAGCTGCGCTGGGTGGCGTGGGAAGGGAGTGCAGGGTTAGGCAGTTTGATTTTGACATTTTAGAGATTTGTTGCTTAAACGGTTAAATGGCCCCCGGCTTAAATTCCAGCAGTCAGGAGTGCTGCGCGTGGGGCTGTTGGCTGAATTGAAATCAAATTCAATTTACAGTTGTGGGCAAAAGTTGTTGTGCGCATTTTTATTTTTACATTTTATTTGCAACTAGTTTCATGTGTGTAAAATGCAAAAGAGTTTAATTTGCAATTTGTCGCCCTCATTCAACGCATAACTTTTCATGCCGCACCCCGGCATCGCTGGTCGTCGGGCGTCGAGCGTCGGGCTTGCGGTTCCATATGCAAATGCCGGCAGTTGAGTGGCGCAGCCCCTGTGCTTCGGACCTGCCTGTGCGTTAAAATGCGCACAAAGTTTCGCATTGAGGCGGCACTTGAGCTGGCTTCGGAGTTGCCACAGGCCGCAGTGCCAAGTGCGCAGTTTGTTAAACGCCTTTCAACGGCGTGGTTAGCCAAGCGCAGACCTTGAAATGCAGCATGGCCTGCCATGGCCAGCAGAGCGGCACTGGGGGGAGGGCAGCGCAACTTTGCTATGGGGTAGCCACACACACACACACACACATACATACAACTAAGCTTGCAACCATCAACAAAAGTCATTTTGCAGTTGCCTCGGACATGTTGATTTAGCAAACAAAATGTTTTAATTGAATAACACTTATGTCTTTTTACTGCTACTTTTTATGCATTTCGTTTCACATGCTCTACCCTCTCTCTTGCTCTGAGAGTCTCTATTGAAAATTATCTGATTTTCCACAGAGTCGCTGCAGGTTAAGTGAGCTTTATGATTGCCCGTTTTGGCTTTGTTCAGGCTAACTGTGCGTATGCTTAATGTACGCACAGCCAAGTGTCTGCTGCAAACTTGAATTGCAATATGTATGTTGTTATTTGAAACATGCAAGAGATGTAATTGAATATTATTGAGGTTATTGAATATTATTATTACACTCAACATAAATTCAATTAAAATTCAACTGAATGTAACAAAAATCACAGCTAAATTCTATTTAATGTAAAGCGCTAGACTAATTAACTGCAGAGAGATTAATTAAAATATCTGACAGTTACTAAATCTGTTATGTAATTATAAAACGAACAAAATGAATTTTTTTTTTTTTTTTTTTTTTTTGCCTTGCCCAGGGACATTTTCACAAACAATTAAATATTTGAAATGAAATTGAGTAACAACATGCCGGTCGCTCAATTAACTGTTTGTGTTTATGTTTTTCTTGCTTTCTTTGCTTTATTATTATTGTTTTGTTAAAAGCGAGTTGAATTTGATTTTGGGCCATTTAGTTTACAGCACAAAAGCTGCGCTCCCAAGGGCTGGCTATCAATTAGGCTGTTAATTTGAATGCGATTCGATTTGGCGCCAAATTAAATAGTGAAATTCAATTGAAATTTCAACACAGCACAATTCTTTTACTTCAGTCTAATGAAATTGCTACGAAATTTGCATTGATTGATGCCATTTTGTGATTTATTGTTGCCTAAGGCAGAGTCGAGCTGAACAACAGTCGAATGTCCTGAGCTCAATTACTCGCTGTGTAGGTGTGTGAATGTGTGTGAGTGTGTATGAGTGTGTGTGAATGTCAAATGTCATTCAAATACACAAACACACACACACTACTACTACACTTGACAGTGTACATTTATTTAGCTTGGTTTCATTTCGTATTTCTTTGTATGCAGAACCGCAATGATTGATGCGGACATGTTATCATCAAATAACTGTGACTCTTGTCACATCTCGAGGGGCTTCAGCATGTCGGTAACTGCGGAGGGGTGCATGCTGTGCATGAGGCAACATATGTTATGCTGTGCGCTTGGTCAAAAACTCAATTTAAATTGTATTTATATCCATTGTTCTGCACCAGTCAAGCGCATTTGCCATTCCTGTTGTTTGCTGCTGTCAGGAGGTCATTTATCTGGATTCACAGCTCGAGGGTCGCTATCAGTCAAGCCAGCAGTTCACAGCACTAACAATAACAGAAAACTGAATATACACAAACATATGTATGTATTTGCATTTATTCATACGTTGCATTCAAATATCCTAAATACTATCCTTTGATTAGCTGTATTTCGAACAAATGAATATACGTACATATATGTATTTTTAAGCTCTTTATGCTATGCTGAGTTGAAGAGATTCAGTTGGCTTTGAATAGCACAATTTATTGTCTGTCAGACAAATTACTGCATAGAGCACAGCCGAAGATCACTTGAGTTGTTTATATGCAAGCAGCAGCATTCATTTGGTATTTATACTTGTGTAAAACGAAGCTCGAATGCTCGCAGCAGCAGAGAGAGTCACCAAGGGTCACTTGATGCTCGACTGCAACGATCTCTACCTGCTCTAAGCATTTGAGCGCGACTAAGTGTATGAGTGAAGGTCGCGCTATATAAAGGGCAGCAGCTGCAGCATTTCTTCAGTCGTTCCAGAGGCCTGCTGGGGGTCAGTCGAGCAGTGCTGTGAAGTGAGCCAAGCTGAAGGGAAGTGTGCGTTAATATTCAATAATCGATCAGCTGTGCATTGGAGACGTTGAGGAAGTAATTGGAGAAAATACTTGGAAGCAATAAATGGTAAGAATACATACATAGAGATAAGTATTAAGACTTGCTAACAACTAAATCGACTCAGCCTACTCTTGAGAATATATATTTATATATACATTAAGGGATCTGCCACGCCATTATACTCCCATTTAACATTTTCTATATACATACATATATATAATTAATTGAATATTGCCTTACAAATCGAATCTCTCTTCTGTTTTAGATTGGACTCTTTGCATAAACTTGGATTTTTCGCTGTGCATAGCATTGATTTATTTTTCAGGTAAATAGATATTTATACAAATGAATGTACGTACTTATGCATATGCAAAATGAAATTAAATCTTAAATTTGATTGCCCAGGGGAGTAAGGAAAGGTTTATCCTCGCTGGTCTCCTCATCGTCGTTGCCCTCGGAGTCGAATGCATTTTCGGGTATGTCGTACAGACGTATCATGGGCTTGTTGGGATCCTTCATGATCAGATATTTGCCATCCGGCTGCTTGAGCACAATGTCGACCAGGCAGCGCAGCACGCCCCAAGCATTGTCCATATTCAGATTGATTTGGGTGGCGAATTCCTGCGGCTTGAACTGCTGCAGGCCCAGAATAACGTGGCGCAGATGATCGTTGCCTGCAATTTAGATTATATAGATTTAGACTATTTAAGATTAAGGTATTCAGTTGGCTTACGATTCACGCGCGAGACATAGCCCAGCTTGAGCTGATCGGAGCCGGCGAGTACCGCCTCCACGGTCCACTTGGCCAGCTTGCAGGCATTGTTGCGGAGCTCCGAGGCGAGCACGGCTCCGCGCTGGCTGTCCAGCTTCTGGCGCCACTCGACGCTGTTGGCCGCCTTCGAGTCCCACTCGTTGAGCGCCTTGATGGAGATGAACTGCAGCTCGCCGCTGGGCGACTTGATGACGCTGTTGTGCTTGCAGCGAGCAATGAGGACACAATCGTCGCCCAGCTGCCACTGCTTGTAGCGATAGGCGACGGAGGCTAGCTCCACGCCGGGCTCCTCGAAGGGATTTGGCTCCTCGAACTTGTGCTTCGGCTCCTGGTCGCCAATCTTGAGCACCTGCTGGCTGAAGTTGTGATTGATGAGTGTGGCCTCCAGCGACAGGCTCTGCGGCGAATTGATGGAGCCCTCGCTGTCCTGCGGCGGCTCCAGGGCTGTCTCGTTGACCGTCAGCAGATCGAACTGCGCATTGTCGCGCTTGTCCAGAAAGACCTTAGTGCCCAGCTTCTCGATGACAATGTCCCAGGAGTAGTTGGAGCGCGTGCAGCACATCAGCGTGGCGATGATGTCATCCGTGGCGAACACGTTGCCCATCGTCTTGGACAGGCGCCGGATGACCGGGTCGTCTATGGTGCCCGGCACATTGATGATGCGATCGACCTTCTGCAGCGGCCGCTCGTTCTTCACGTTGATCCGATCGCACTGCTTGTCGTAGTACTCCAGGGCGCCGCAGGTGACGATGTCGATGCCCTCCTTAATGTTGGGCAGCGAGAGCTTGAGCAGCCGAGGGAAGTCTATCTCCTCTATGGAGACCCAGTCGGCGCGCACAACCACGGAGCTCTCGCGCAGACGAACCGGGGCGTTGCGCATGAAGCGGCGACCCGTGAAGCCACGCCGCATGTCGCGTCCCTTGCCGTACTTGTTGCCCACACCGGCACCACCGGAGCCACCGGCACCACTCTGACCCACGCCAGTTATCGCATTGCCACGCATATTCCGGCCATGGAGGCGCACATTGTTGCGCTGATTGGGGCGATAGCGATTGCGCTGATAGGGCTTAAGGGTGCGCGGATTGCCCCCATCCACCAGGTGAAAGGTGGCGTCGTCGTCCTCATGGAAGTACGCGTACTGGCTGTTGTTGCTGCCAAAGGTCGAGGCGTACTTGTTGGTGTACTTCTTTTCCTGCACGGGCAGCATCCAGTCGCTGATCTTGCCCAGGCGATCGCTCTTGCAGAACGGCTGATACGGCACCTCCATATCCGACACTTCGCAGGGTCCCCAGCCGAACTGGTTGTACTCAATGTAGGGCTTGATGAACGGCGCGTATTGCGACATGATTAGCCAAACCGAACAAACTTTATTCAAATTGATATATGGATACAAAAAAAAAATTCAATTTCGAGCAAGTTTTATTTAATTATATTTTTATATTTATTTCGAACGTCAAGGCAACACGCTTCCCGAGTGTGAAAAGGCGAAAATGAATATTCTGACTATGCAGCTGAAAGGAAAAGCAAAGTTTGACAGTTACTCACATTTATAGGCCTACTTGGATCGTCAATTATTATGTTTTCTATTTCGTAAGCAATAAGAATCATTTTTCCACAAGCTTCATTTTATTCATTCTTTGGCACTGATGTACGTTATATTCATGCGTCTATGCTTTTTTCCTGAAAGAGCAAATTAAATCAATATTTGCACAATCAATTAATGCACCTTCTATCGAGTCTCGTAGCATTCAGCTTTTGTCAGGCAGCTGCCTTCACTCAAGTTTCAAGTTCAAGATTTGGTCACATTTAATAGAAGAAATGAGCACAGTTTTATAGTCATTCATAAGGCTATTCATTCCATTTTATGATCAATATTTCAATCAATAATCGAAGAGTTATCGAACTTTATTGAAAATTATTGATTGATAAACTGGTGGATTTATGTGTTGATAGATTGTTAAACTTGTACATTTAAAATGCTTTATGTTATTTTAGTCTGGGCTTACTGTATTCAGTTCTTTGCATGAATGTTCTTTCACTTCCTTTACATAATTTCTGTTTTCATTATAATCTCGATCTGAAAGTTTCACGAAGTTAATTTAAGTTTTCAATTCGATTTATTCATGTAAAATCAACAGACCCTAGAGAAAGCTAGCATATTGAGATCAAAAGAAAAATTTTAATTTCATATAGTAATCAATAGACATAAAGAGAATACAAAAAAATAAAAAAAAAAGATGGTAGATTACCTGAAAGTCTTTAGATGGGCGGTAAATACAACCACTATAGTGATAAGCATCGTATTTATGGTAGCCCGTCTGTTCATACCCAAGGTTACCTTTGATCAATCATTGCCGGCAAGTTGAATGCGTTTTTTGATGAAATCTTATACTAAGACTTATGTTTTTTTAGACGTTTTTAAGGCGTGACAATCCAGAAAGCATATAGAGGCTACAATGTATCATAACGGATTTGAATTATAAATTTCGAATTTAATATTTAATAAAGCGCGAGTCGTCGCATGTCCTGAAACAGAATCTCAAGTCCTTTGAATGACAGCAAATGCTGATTAGGCCGTGTCAAGGCAGAGGCCTAGTTAAATACTAAGGACAGTCACTGTATCCTCTAGCCTAATCCCTTTTGAAAGCCCGAAACCTGCGCATTTACTGTTATAACTAGGGTACTTTTGGCATTGTGCTCTTATGGGGAAATGAGCAGCAGATGCAGCACAATGGAAATGCGAGTACATGTAGTCGTACAAGCATCCGAATGAATGTGAATGCGAGTGTGAGTGTGAGTGCGAGTAGTGGTGGACAGGAACATCCTGCATTTTATGCTTGAATGCGGCACGTTTCAGCTTCAGCTTCAGTTTCAGTTTCAGTTCCAGAGGATGTACTCATGCTGTCGTGTATGAAAATCTGGCAACAATCTCGTTAAAAGTAAAGGCCAAATTATAGTAAAACTAACAGAAGGTAAAGGTAATCACATAAAAAGCTTGTTACCTAACAATCTCAGTTGCCCCGGCAGCAGCGCACGCGTAAGCGGAAGCGGATATCAAAAACGCGTCAAGCGTGTGAATGTCTCCCAGCTCCCAGGCTACCCGGCTGGGGAGCTGAAGTCATGTGCTGCACATATGCGAATGGACTTGGTCTCTTGTTTTCATTTTTGCTTTTTTCTTATTTTTTTTTTTACTCGGTATTTTTTTGTATTCTTTTTTTTCGGCTTGGGGCTGACTGGCACTCAGCTAGCTGCTAAGCTTTTGTCAGGCCGACAGTGTCATGTTGATGTGTTCATTGTGTGGCAGTGGCAGCTGCTACTCCTGCTGCTTACGGACACCCAGCAGTCCAGACCCTAAATCCCACCCCGCCCGCCTGACACCCTGAGCCACAGTTAACACACTTAAGCCACATACGCTCGGCTGGCTGTGCGTGCCAGTGTTTCGGTGGGTGGGTGTGAGTGGCTCGGCGGCTGCTCGCGTCTGTTTGTGTGGATTATAATTGCCATGCGGCTGTCAGTGACTGCCGGCACCTCAAAATGCAACCGCCAGCCCCCAAGTCCCGCGCTCAAGCAGCTGCAGCTGCAGCTCATGTTGCATATCATTTTTAATGCTAACCACATGCCACATTATGCAGCTGCATTGCCGCTGCGGTCGAGCTCCAGCTCCACTTCCAGCTACAGATCAGCCTCAGCTGCCCCCATCCTTGGCTTCTCGCACAACTGCTGTTGCCTCCTTCGCCTCCTTCGCCTCTGCTGCTGTGGTCTACTAAAGGCACACGACGAAGAATAATGTTCGCACATAAGCAAGTACTTACCCAGGAAGCGACAATCTAAGAACAGGTATTAACAGCACGCTCATATCCTGGAAATCTCTCATCAACTATGAATTCCTTAAGCTAACAGATGTAGAATATAAATGTAGAAAGAGTTTAAATTAAGTGAGTTTCATTTTTACAATTTGGCTGAAGGTGATCAATATTTTTTCAATTTAGCTGGAATAAGTTCCTTTCGACCATTTGCTTTTATTTATTTTATATTTTTTTTTTTTATTTTTATTCTTATATACATACATATTTATATTTCTTTGTAATTAAACGTTTGAACAATTTTCTTTTTATACATATTTTTTCTATTTTTTTATTTTTTTCATATTTCTATATTTTTGTAAGTCTTTAACTAATTTTCTTGTTTTCTGTTTCTTTTCTTTTATTTTTCATTTTATGTTTTTATTTATTTTTATATATTTTTCTTTGCAATTACGTTTTTGGCCAAGTCTCTTGTTTTTCTTCTTTTTTTATAAGTACATATATTTATATACATATACGTTTATACTTTTTTTTATTTTAGAAATTAACTATTGTTCACATATTTTTAAATATTTCAATGACCGACCTTTAATATATCACAAAATTTTAATTTAATTTTATATGAGTATCAGAGATTTGTTATACTTTATGTAAGCTATAATTGAAGTTTTAATATGTTTTATATATATTTTTTGTACAAAAGAATTAGTATATTTAATAAAAACAATTTTATATCTTCATCATCTTGCAGCTCAAACTTAACTCAAGGCGTGCACGGCCTGCTTCATTTCCACTGCCTAACTGTTTACAGGGTATCTGCATAACTGAAACAGCAGCAAAGTGAAAAACCGCTTGCATTCTTTGCGGCGCTTGCAGGCGATAAGCGACGCTTGTTGCTATTGTTATTTTAGCTGCTGCTGCCAGTGCCATTGTTGTTGTTTTTGTTGTTGTTGTTCCATTCAGTTGCATTGCTGTACGGCTGCTGTTGCTGCGGCTGCTTTTGTTGCATAAAAATTAATATTTATGCGAGGCAACTTGTGCAAAGCACTGCAAATGCCATTGTTTCCAACCGGCAAACAGCCCCCACTCGTGGCAAGGACGTTCCGGGTGGCCGCAACTGCGTCCTCAGCTCGTCAAGCGCAACGCGCTGCCAGCTGACAAGACGTACATTTTTATTATGACGCCCGATTCCCAGCCCCACCACCAATACCTAGCCAGCCCCCACTCAACTCCACACTGGCCCCCTTAAGCAAATGAAAATAAAACTGCTCACACCTCGTCGGCAGCCAGAAACACCCAACCCACCCCAGCTCCACCCCGGCCCGCCCACTTGGACTACGTGCCCGTCGTAATGGCACTTAAATTACATATAAAAATGCACGACAAAATGCAAATGTAATTAATAGCATATTAAATGGACCGACCATTAATATAACATGATTGATTTATGCGGGTAATTAAAGCTGCTGCATAGCACAGCCACGACTCGCAGATACCCTGTAGGGAATTTAAGTGGAAGATAAATATGTGTGTAAATATATAAATAAAATGAATTAAAATAAGCCAGAGACTGTAGAGAATATAAAATAAAATAAATGAAACTAGGAAAATCAACTAAGAGAAAGTATATATTATATCCTATATAAGAGTTTTTCTAGAGGGAATTATTAAATAAAATAGAATAAGTGATGATCTTTTCATATATAGTAAACTAGGGAAATAATGAAATGCAGGAATAATCCCTGATAATCCCTAAAATCTAAAAAAGATAACCCCACTCAATTATCTCATTATACAAAAAAAATCTATCCAGTTAGCTTTTAAAAGTGTTTTACCTGCCCAGAAATAAACATTTGCATTTTCCATCAATGCTGGGTTAGACGTATTTTAATTGTCGGTTGGCTGGCAGCTCGCTCGGTAGATCCAAAATTTGTGTTTTCTTTCCGCTTTTGATTACGTAAAAAACTAAAATAAAAATGTGCTAAGTATTGTTTTGTTGCTGAGCGAAGGTAGGACAATGAGATGCTTGCGCGGACTTTTCGTCAACAGTCTAGTGTTGCGCGGACTGCGTAGAGGGCCAGCAGCGAAGCAGGGCAAGCACTGGAGCAGCTATCTCATCAAGGGTGGCAGCAGTTTGATGGGAACAGCTGCCATTGGCAAGACCTCGAAGGACATTTACGCAACAATCAAGGGCGGCGCGAAGGAAGCCATGGATCTGCCGGAGTGCGTGCTCGTTGGCTTTGGCAATCCACTGCTGGACATCACCACCACCGTGGAGGACACCCTGCTGATCGAGAAGTACGACCTGCGACCGAATGCGGCCATCATAGCCGAGGAGAGCCATATGCCACTGTTCGAGGAGCTGACGAACCAGGAGTTTGTGCAGTACGCGGCGGGCGGCGCCTGCGAGAACTCGATGCGCATCTTCCAGTGGATCGTGGGCAAGCCCTTTCGCTCGGCCTTCCTCGGGGCTGTGGGCAGGGATAAGTTTGGCGACACCATAGCCAAGAGAGCGCTGGCCGATGGCGTCGAGACGCGCTACCAAATCAAGGATGATATGCCGACTGGCACTTGCGCCATCATCCTGTCGGGCAATGACCGATCCGTGGTGGCCAATCTCGGCGCCGCAGCTCTCTTCACCACGGAGTGGCTGGACATTGAGGAGAATGTGTGCCTCCTGGACAATGCCAAGTATTTCTATGCCACCGGCTTTTTCATAGCCGTCTGCCCGGAGGCCGTGCTGCGCATCGCCAAGATGTCAAGCGAGACGAACCGCTACTTTGTGCTCAACTTCAGCGCAGTGTTCGTGCTCCAATCGCACAAGAACCATCTGGACGAGATCTTGCCCTACTGCGACATGGTCATTGGCAACAAACTGGAGGCCCTGGCCTACGCCAATATGCACGATTGGAACACCCAGGACATCTTCGAGGTGGGGCGTCGGCTGCAAAGCCTGCCCAAGGAAAACTGTCGGCCGCGCATCGTCCTCATCACCGATGCCGTCTGCCCGGTGCTCTGCTTCCAGGACAACGACAAGGTGCTCCAGTATCCGATGCCACCGATCGATAAGAAGGCGGTCGTCGACACCAACGGCTGCGGCGACGCCTTTGTGGGCGGCTACCTCTCCCAGCTGGTGCAGAACATGCCGGTCGACTATTGCATACGCGCGGGCATATTCGCCTCCCAGCAGGTCATGCGCATCATTGGCGTCCAAATCGAGAAACTGCCCAAGTTCAACGAATCCTGCATTTGAGACATTGAGTCAAACTCAATCGAGCCTTGCACCTCGGCATTTTTTATTCAAATTAAACGTGCGCTAAAATCTCGGCAAAAAAATATTAATTAATTATGAATTAATTGAAAATGTTTTACGCCTTTGACATCGTTTGTGGCATTAAAACAAATTATGAAATAAAAGTCTATTAACAGGAAATCCAATAATTAAACAATAGGCTTTTGGCCTTCGGCATTAGTCAAGGCACATCGATATACATACATATATCTTGTATATAGATATACATATATACCTCTTTGTATATGCTGCGGTTGGGTACAAATAAAGCGCGATTCGCTTTGGTGTGGGTCTGTGGTATTGGGCATGTTTGGTCCACTGAGCCGAGCACTGGGCAAACAGAAGTGGAATAAAAATATGCGTTGCATACTTTGCAGCGCCAATGTAAATTTACCGCTTCCCGCAGCTCTTGTTAAACAGCCCCTCCGCCCGCGTAGTGCGTTACTTGTCGGGCTTTGTCTTCTGGCTGCCACGCAATCCCAAGTGCCGACTGTTGACTTTGGTCCGGACAAAATATTACGAGTCGCAACTGAAGCTGAAGCGGCAAACTGTGAAGAGCAGCAGGTGGAGTCGAGGGAAGGAGGAGGTTGTGGCTGTCGCCCGACTGATTAAAACGATGCGTCCAGCATCTGCGTGACAGCAATTTTTTCTCGTTAAATCCTTAAACATCGCTTCATTCTGCTCGTTCCCTCTCAGTCTCTCTTTCTCTTCTTCTCTGTTTTGTTTTCCCAACCCTTTTTTTGGTCCAATTTGATTTCTTGCAAGCGCAGCACAGCTCCAGCTCCAGCTCCAGCTCCAGCTCCAGGCCATAATTTATGCATGTATCCATTGTGATTTATGACTTGATGCGCGCTTCTCCTCTGCTTTGTGCATTTCTTTAGCTGTGTGTGCTCAATGGCTTAGCCATTTCTTGTCGCATCCTTCCTTCCACTTGGCCAGGACACACACAATTAGCTGGCAAAAATGTGCAGCGGCATAAAAGAAATGCCTAAGCCACATTCAAACAATGCTGCCTCAAGTCACAAGTTCATCCTCTGCCCCTTCCTTCACACCCACAAACACACTCACTCGCACACTCACACACTCATATGCAGCAGGCGACTGCAAAAGTTTCTTGTGGCAAACAAATTTAAATAAAACTTTATTTGTAGCAAGTGGCTGGAAAAGTTTTCAGATTTGTCATGTGCACATCTTCAAGCTAATATTCCTTCACACTTAGCTGAAATCCAACAAGTCGTTCCAACTTATGCGAGCTGGGACGCACATTCTTTATGGCAGTCCAATTGGTGAACAGGATTTCGGAATGTAAGACATGGGATTTATTATTTTCGCTATGCATTTTATTTTATTTCATATATTTTTATTTTATTTTTTTCTTATAGCAATTCAAGTCTCAATTCTAATTTGTTCTTCATTTGAATGAAGTCTAATTATAATAAAATAAATAAAGTAGATAGAATCTATAAATATTTAATGAAAATGTTGACACTAAATGGTTCGAGTCAGGCCAAAGCGCAGTGCCAACAATTGCATTCAGGTGGAGTTCATAAAATTACTCATACGCACCGGCTGCGGCGACTTTGACTTTGACGGCGATAAGTTTCAAATGCTGCTTGTAACTTTGTTCCAACAACAGCAACAACAACAACAGCAATTGACAGTAAATGTTAAAGTTATGTGTGTGTGAGTGAGTGTGTTTTTCAAGAAATGGCAAAAGTTTTCTACTTACTTTGTGAGCCGCTGCTCTTGGCCTCTCAATGCCAATGCCTGACACAACCAGGCAACAACTCAGTCTATAGTCGCCCTTTTCAGTCGCCTCTAATGTCGCACTGACATTAACCCAGTGCAGGCAGCGCGTCGCCTTTACAGTCGCTCATTCAGTCAAGTCCTGCGCGGACCCGCAAAGACCGCAGACACTTTATGTCCTTGGCTTCCGCTTGTTGTTATCGTTGTTCTCGTTGTTGTTGCTCGTCTGTGGTGCTGATTGTCTGAGACATTGCCGCGAGCCCAGCATTGATTCAAGCATTAGCTCTCTATCTCTTTCTCTCTCTCTGTGTGTGTGTGTGTGTGTGTGTGTGTGTGTGTGTGGATTATTTGAAATTATCGAAGATTTCCGGCATAATGGCAAATTGTGTTTCCATTGTTTTTTCATTGGTGGAAATTTGTTAGTGACTCGACTCTGATGACACCGAGGATTCTAAATATATATTATATTCGTCTTCTCGAAGCCAAAGACATTCAAAAGGATCTGCCACACACAGTCACACCCACCACACGTACGCTGAGCTGCTTGTCAGGCGCTATAAAATTGGATTAGCTTAATTCGATTGCCTTGTTCCAAATCCAAATGCGATATGCGTATTATTTAAGTACTTCAACTTGACTGCCACAGCCATAACAATGTTTCAATTAGATACCACATAAAAGTATGTGTGTGTGTGTGTGAGTGTGTGAGTCATCGGTAATGAATGTAATTGATTATAAACAAGAGAAAATCAAATATGGAGTGTGGTGGCCTTCGTTTTTAGGAGTTGGAACTGTAATTAGTTTTAATTAAATAATAATGACAGCAACAAGCTGCTCTGCTGTGCAGATAATGTAGACTAGGGGTTACCCTCTAAGTGACTTGTGATTGTATATGTGCTATCCCTGTTATACGCATGTATAATATGACGTGATGCTGCAAAGTTAACAGTAGAGTATAACAGCAATGTGAAACAGCAGCGACTAGCAGCAGTGTATAACAGAATGGAATAGAAGAGTTTAACAGCCGAGTCTAACAGCAGTCTATACCAGAAGAGTATACATTTAAACAGAGTATAACAGAAGAGTGTGCTGCTATTGAAGCTGCTGTTATCCGATTGAGTTAAATTTTAAATAACATACCCATTATTACTCGCGATTTAGAGAGAGACAGATAACTTTTTCTTAATGTAGTGGCAGGCGTTGCTGACTGTAAGGAAGATGAGTCGTTACGATCTTGAGTGAATTTCTACGTAACTCTCATTGAGTGCTTTCGAGCCAGTAGTCATAGAATGAACAGAATAGAAATTCGTATTAAATAACTTCTAGCATATTAATTGATATGAGTTATGGCAACTTTGCTGATATTATAGCATTTGATATTAACAGATTTCCTATTTAAATCTGTAATTCCTCTAAAAATTTAACAAATATTGGCATATCAATTATATATATTAACAGATTTCCTATTTAAATCTGTAATTCCTGTAAAAATTTAACAAATATTGGCATATCAATTATATACAAGTTTTTCTATGCAAGCATTTAATTGGTCAAATATTTATATTTATCTCTCTCACTTTTATATGTATGATGTTCATTCATTTTATTATTTAGACATTTTATACAAAATAATTTATTTTAAAATAGTTTTTATTTTATTTTAACAAGAAAAAACAGTAATAAATAAAACAATGCAATAGAATTCTGCAAACAGAATTTTACATTTTCCAATTAAAAGCTAAAAAAAAAAATAATCTGACATCACAGGATTATTATTGCCAAATCATTGTAAAAAATTTATAAATATTTTTCTTTGAATACGACTGCGCTCTTTAATAATAAATTATGTATTTATTTGTCGGATCTCAATCACAAAAAAAAAAAAAAAAACTGTAAAAGCAATGTAGTGCGATAATTTGCAGCAATATTATATTTCTTGGATATTTTTTGCCAGTGCTACGTCTTGTTTCCGCCAATAAAAGCAAACAGCATTCGAAGCCATAAAAGAGGAGCCGGAGACAACAACAACAAAAAACTGAAATGTTTTTTGCTTTGCTGTAAGAGGGTTTGGGGAATGGGTTTTTACTTTTGACAAGTTTTTGCAACTCCATTTTTGTTTATATTTTTGGTTGACAAGAGAAGAATGAGATTCCGATGCCAGACGATTGACACAAAGCGCCAAATATACGCAAAAAATACAATCTCCTTGCTTCACTGACTTTAAGATATGTATATGTATGTATATAAAATAAAATAATAAAATAGGAATGCAAATAAAAACAACAAGAGCGACGACAAACAAATCCTGTGCTTTTGTAAGTGGACTGAAAAGATGTGTATACTCCCATATCTATATACATATTTGTATGTATGTACATATATTGACAGATTGAGCTGCAATTGCAGAGCAAGAGCATGACTCAAATCAAATTGCAAATTGCGCATACGCCTCGTGTTACACATTCGAGTGTAGCCGCCTTACTGCCTGTCCAGCCACTCGACGCTAATGGACTTTAAAGTGTGTTCTGAAGCGTTCAATGCCAGATTTTGAGCAGACAGTTGCCAAAGTTTAAAGTGCTCCACACATGGCTGTCACACACGTTGCGCATACGCCCCCTGTTACAGTGGCAGCTTCAAAAACTCCCCTGGCACTCATATAAAAAGCAGACAATCGCTTGAGCATGTAGCAGCTACAATAATTTTGTGCAAATAGTAAAATGTCCTCATTCGAAATACGCCAAAGAACACACACACACACACGCGCACACATAGAAAAACTATATGGAGCTAAGCATGCTCAACTTGCGCATTGTCTAGTTTTCTTTTTTCTAATTTTGCAAATTGCTTTTATTGCCACATGCACAACATCAATTCATCTATGTGTGAGTGAGTGTGTGTGTTTGTGTGTGTGTGTTAATTAGGAATATCAACAGCACTTAAATTTGTTGCCGTTTATAGGACTCAAGTTTCTAGTCAGTGAGGTCAGCTCGCACGCTTGTCCTCTGCTCTTAGCTCATTGTTTCAACTCTCCGGACAGTCGTTTGGCACATGTTCTCTGGCTTTTGGGGCTTTTAGCCTTACTTGGTTAAGCGTCTTAAGTTGAACAAGAGTAAAGAGTGCGAGAACAAAATACATAAGCTTAAACAAGATTATTATTTATATTAGTTAGCTAGTCATTACTTTCCAATGATGTTTAGTTAAGCGGTTAGTACAAGGTTATTAAAAATAATATGTGTTGCCAATTAATAAATAATATAATTCATCGGAATGCAACTAGAGTCAAGGTAAGAGTCTGTTATTAGCCAAGGGGAAAAATAAAATAATTGGACGACGATTCATAGCTGCGCATGTAACTGCAGTTTCACAGGAACTAGTGGAGCTACAGTTGCTGGAATCAAAAACCCATTTGCGCGCATTAAAGGATGGGCCAAAGAAAAATGCAGGGAGCTGGGAGGAAAATGGCAGCAAAAGAAATCCAAATGCGCACTTAGCAGAAATGAGCTGCGTTTTCGGAAAATTAACTTTCAACAACATGTGTTGAAATGCATTTATCTTCCGGACTCATAACGAGCATGCCTCCCCGCGCGGCCCGCTCCGGCCGTCGGAGCAACCGGACACTAAAACTTCGCTTAACAACTGGGGAAAAAAGGTGGAAATTAATTTCGGCCTGGAGCAGGGGCTGCAAACGTAGGAAAACCTGCCAAATTGTGCTAAATGAGCGCCAAGTTGAAATTAAAAACTGAAAACGGAACGGGGAACGGGGAATGGGCATGGGCACGAAACGGAGTTGAGGGACGAACACTGCATCCATGGCCATCCATGGGCATCCACGGGAGTTGCAGCAATTGCCTGAGGCAAGTAGCCCCGCATTATGATTGCATCATTTGGGGCTAATTTGCATTTAAATACTTGGCTCTGTTATTGTTCGAGTGCAGCGAGGCAACTTCTGCCGCCACCCTGTGTGCAGCCGGCGGCGCCAGCGGTGTGTGTGTGTGTGTGTGTGTGTGTGCTCGGACTCGCTCTGCCGTCTTGGCGCAAAAGTTATGCCAAGTCAAGGATATCATGAGATTGTCGTGCACTCGTTCCGGCCAACTTCAGCTTCAGTTAATGCGTTTGAATAATGAATGCAAGACTACTTATAGCCGGCATGCACCTTGCAACCAGCCTCAAACCTGTCTCCGTCTCTCTCTGTCTCGCTCTCGCCCTGAGCAGATAACAATGTACAAAGTGGCGCCGTTGCGCGGTCATTATTTAGGGGGCCGTCTGTAGCACAGCTCGAGGCTTGCAACTGGCGGCCATCTGGCAGCAAAAACGCGTTAAGATTTATTGAATGCCAGATGAGTCATTTTTTCGTCTTTTTTTTTTCTTTTTTCTGATACCCTGCATACGCCATGAATGGGTGAACAGAGCGTAGCGTTGTATTTAATGTAAATAGCCGGAAGACGCTAGAGATACACACACATATATAAATCACAAGCTGAGTGTGACGATAGAAGAGTAAGGACTTATGTAATATACATAGTAAGAGATATGTAGTATTCAAACTATCGATTTGGCATAGTCATTTGTGGCTAAGTTAAATTTCATTAGTTTTACATGGCTCGAACTAATTCGTCGATATCATTCGCATATTTCACTAAAAGTCCCCATACAGAGTACAATTTAGAGGCATATCTCCAGCTGAATGTCATATTAAAAAGCTGATAATGAGTAATGACAGACAATTTCCTAGGGTATCCACTAGCAGAGGGGCATGCTAGTTTCATCAATCAGACATCTTTGATCTGCTGCTCTTCCATAAAGTAAATACTTAAGCAGCCAAAGGCATCTGCAGTAATTTCTTTACTCTATAATTTTCATTTATATATTTCTATATTATATTCCAGCTGCTAGATAAATAAATAAATGAATACTAAAAAAAGTCAAGTCACATTCATTGCAGACACTTTTTATGATAATATCTGGCCAATCAAGATAAACAAGCTCGACAATTGAAAGCGTTTCTATTTGCCAAAATCTTCATATAAGAAATCCCTGTTTTTATAGGATTAAACAACCGATAAAACATGTTTTATTATGGAACAATATTTCCAAGTTATTCAACTGCAAGGGCATTGCAGCTTCGGCTACAGCTTTAATCGGCCTGCTGGCTTATTTCTTTTTTTATTTTTCGTTCCACCAACTCGTTTGACGTTGAAGCTCATCCTTTGCGTCGTGCCCCTTGCTGTCCCACGAACATTGCACTTTTAATAACTTGCATAAAAGTTTTATGTCTCTCGCTGCATGTTCGGAAAAACTTTGCGTGTGTTTGGCACTTGAAAAGTTTGGAGCGTGCCCCCAGGCGCTGTTCGCGGCCCAGCATTTGGGGTGTATGCAAAACAAAATCGCTGGAAAAATAATCGCATCAAGTATTTAAACATTAAAAATATTGAAAAACACGATAAATACTTGTTAAGTCTGGCTACGGGGCACTGTTGCCTTCAAGCACTCTATCTATCTCTTTCTTACTCACTATCTCTATTTCCCTGGGCTACTCTCTTTCATTCCCTCTCCCCTTTTCACTCTTTCTCCAAGCTGTCGCTGCTACTTTAACTGCTGTTGTTGCTGCTGCTTCTGATTATCTATGCACAACATCTTTGTATTGGAAAATTGAATTAAAAATTATTTGTTGAACTTCAATAGTTGCTCGTGAGTTTATTTTTTTTTTTTTTTTGTTTGAAAAGGATGTTTTAATAAAACTAAAGTCAAACCAGATAATGTGAACTTATTATAATAAGCTCATTTACCTAAGAGATATGATAAGAAAATTCCCAAAAAAAAAAAAATAAAAAATAAAATAAATAAATAAACAAATAAATAATAAATAAATAAGTAAAAAATTAAAATAAATAAAATAAATAGAATAAATCAAATAAATCAAATAAATAAAATAAATAAAATGAATAAAATAAATTTAATAAAATAAATTAATTAATTAAATTAAAAAAAAAAAAGAAATAACAAAAATAAAGTTAGATAAATATGATAATAAATCAAACACAAAAATTAATTAATGCAAATATTACCATCTATCCTCAACGACCATCTATGTATAATCAGCAGCTTAACTTTTGGTAATATTAAATTCAAGTTAAAGTTATAATATATTTAAGCACTTCATATTCAATTTGTTGTTAAATACAACCAACTAATACTTGAGCTTAGTCACATGAAATTCTAGTCAATAGATTGATAAATTTGAAGTATTTCACATCTTATTCCTTTTCTGGTCTCATATCAAAAGGATAAATATTTCATAATGGTGCAAATAGCTATCGATGTCGTTGCATACAAATTGAATGAGCTGTTTTAGTATCTGCTGCATCTGAATGTCGGATGTCAGGTACGTAATGGGTGCTTAACAGTGCATTTGGGTGCGATGCTGGGACAGGTGTGTTTACCGTTATCACACAAATTCAATTCAATCAGATGTGAATTCATTAACTGAATGCAATACTCCAATTACGTTTGGATGGCCCGACAGGAAAATACGCGGAAAAGTCGTTTATATATTTGTCAATTACTACGTGCATTCATGTTAGCAGCCAATTCAATGCAATCCTCAGCCCTCAGCCCTCGGCCCTCAGCGCTCGGCCCTTACCCATTGCTGGCGATGCTCCTGCTCTAATTGCTACCCTTCAGTCACATGCAACAGGCGAAATTGATATGCCGCAAATGGGAAAATGTTTTACACCTCGACAGTTAGCTAATGAAAAGCTCTGGGTGATGCCTGCGTGGGTGGCTGGCTGTCAAAATACACAGGTGGCTGTTATTGGCTTCATGTGGGGTATTCCTCACAGCCAATTGATTTGGCAATTTACTAAAGCAAGGGAAATGCACGCACACCAACACACACATACGCACACATGCATAGATGAAACGTTGCAGCTCAGTGGCGCACGCAATTACGCATCAATAAAGACGGATAATACTAGATGCAAGGTATATATGCTTAGAAACTTATTTAAGGGCCGCTCGGACAAAGGCAAAGTCCATTCAATTCAACAAAGGTAATAATTAATGTTGCCATCATCAAGTGATTCAATTACAGTAAACTACAGCTTTATCTGCAAGAATGGAAACTAATTATATTTTAATTAATAAATAAACGATTAAACGAATGCCTTTTACTATAAGTTAAATTTATAATTAATACTTACAATTATTGATAGAATATTTCAGCTTATTATAGACATTCGCTACAACTTTAGCAGTATGGAATTTGTAAACTAATCAAGCAATAATCAAACTATAAATTTATTGAAAATATTTAATATAGATATAGAACTTGAATAAGTGAATGCAATTTCGAAATGATTTTGATTTTTACTCTACTTCATTTACTATAAATTTAATCAATTGGGTATATAGCAAATTTGTATAGAATTCATTACGCATTGGGTCTTCTATTTTACAGAAACTTTCCTTAAAGAAGCTTTCCCTAAAACTATAAGAATTAAAGTTCATAATATAATTTTTCATCTGCACGATGAGTCGAGTAGACATAGCCAATTCGTCTGTCCGTCCCATCCCAATCTCGAAAGAAGAGAGAGAGAAGCAGAGCTGCCTAAGCTGCCCAGTAAGTAGGACATGTGTCAATGTGTGTGTAGGTGGCTCAAGCTATTGGCTATATATGTACATAGAAAATTAACGCTCAATGTTTGGTCTGCCAACTCAGCCAGGGGTATCATCTAGTCGAGTAGTCGCACCTTGAGCACGCTCACGCTCACGCTCTTATCAAATATCGCATGTGAAACAGCTGCGTTGCGTGAGGCTCTGTGCTCTTATCTAGAAGTTTCACTTAACTAATTAATATCTGCTTTGATGATCTGTGCCAGCACTTAGCTAATGGATGCGTTTTCTCTCTTATGCCAAAGCTGTGCGATCCCAATCGTCGGCCTCCTTAGCTCAGTGGCAGAGCACTGGTCTTGTAAACCAGGGGTCGTGAGTTCAATTCTCACAGGAGGCAATGCAAAGGGCGACTTTTTTTTATTTATATAAATAAATAAAATGGAATTTGAGAACTGATTGGAGTCAGTCGATTCTGAGAAAACTTCAGGAATATGAGCTGAATATGCGGCGCATCTTTTCATTTAAATCGAATCATCATTCGTTTGCCAAGTCGACCGTGACCAAAAATTAGATCAAGAGGTGGCCTCAGAAATTTGTCTTTTAGTGGAATATCTCGAGAAATCTGAATAGAGACAGAGCGTGGAGCATAGAGCGCAGAGACGCCTTCAGTGGGACATGACAAGTCAATTGACAGACAACAACATCGCTTAACGTAATCCCCAGCAACGAACGGATGCAATAATTTGTGATGCCGAATGCCACTGGCGCACCACTGCACCACTGCACCACATGCAGCGCCTCAAGCAGACATTCAGGCAGCCAGGCAGCATCCTGCTGGCGCAAAAGGTCTTTCCGTGACGTCCATATTCACAGTTCATAAAATTGAGCCACTGGGCGGGATGGGGCGTGGCCTGCTGCGGGTGCGGGTGCGTGGGCGGCTCAGCAAATCGAAATAAAAATTTATGTGCACATGTTTGAATTTATTGCCCATCTTTGGCAAAGAAGCAAGTGCCTGGATATGGACACACACACACATACACGCATGTATGTATGTATGTATGTATGTATATAGCATTGCGATAGCAGGACCCACTACAGTATTCAGAAGCTGGCGTTAGCGTGTGTAAATGTTATTCAATCAAATGTGAAATCATATGAACGATTGCTTTCCACTCATAAACATTTTATTTACCTTTAATTTCGTGCGAAGCGCCTTTTATGCTTTCACGCCGTGATTTAATGTGATTTTCCCTACGACCCAGCCACCGCCACTCCTCACTCCTCACTCACCTCACCCGCCCATCAGCTTAACATGTGCCTGGCGAGGAAATCTCATCCATGCAATTGTTGAATTAAACGCACGCGATTTTTATGACTAAATAAAATGTTTTGATGCGCTGCTCCGACACTGAACCACTTGAACGATGTGTGTGTGTGTGTGTGGGGCATCCCCAAGTCTCAAAATGCCAATTTCTATTTACCCAGCAGAGAGTGAGAGAGAGAGAGAGAGAGAGAGATACAGACATGAGTTTGCAAGTCTTTAACCATAAATAAACACATACAAATTTTTCCATTGGCTCCTTGATTTATGCAACTTTACGTCTTTTTTATGGCAAACGTGAATCAAATCTCGTGTCGCTATTGTTTTTCAGGCGCATCATTTGTTGTTAGGCATTTGAAAACAATTCGTATACAAATTTATTTAGTTAGGATATAAAAATAGAATTAAATCATATTTCATATTGAAAGGAGTAAGATGAGATGAAAGAGTTGAAGGAGTAATAAATAATTAAATATTAAAAAAAATAAATAAAAATAAAATAAAATAAAATTATAGACTATCTAAATTTATAAATAATAAATAATTAAATATTTAAAAAAATAATAATAATAATAATTTATAGACTATCTAAATTTATAAATAATAAATAATTAAATATTTAAAAAATAATAATAATAATTTATAGACTATTTAAATTTATAAATAAAAATAATAAATAATTAAACATTAAAAAAATAATAATAATAATTTATAGACTATCTAAATTTATAAATAATAAATAATTAAATATTTAAAAAATAATAATAATAATTTATAGACTATTTAAATTTATAAATAATAAATAATTAAATATTTTAAAAAAATTCAAATATATAAAAATATCTTAATCTATAATGAATTTAGTTGAAGTTACTTTCATTTCAATATTCATTAAATAGTAAATAAAATATTTAATTATAGACTATCATAATTTATAATTCATTTACTTTAAGCTGCTTTTATTTTCCATTATTTTTACAAATATATTAATGAATAATTAATTTACATTAAGTTATTTGAATCTCTCCATGTCCAATTCTATAATATTCACAGACAGCTATCGCATAGCCCATTACATTGTTCACTTGAATAGGAACTGATATTCAAACACTTTATATGCATATAAATATATAGATTTGTATATCTACCATTAAGAGAGCTCAGATCTTGACTGGCATATCCCTTGAATTTCCATTACAGTCAAGTTTCTGCCTTGGAATAATCTGGCAATTCAATGATGCAATTGAATAGCTTTGGTTTCGCTTTTCCTTTTTCCGCACATTTTCAATTTTATTTCCTCTTATTTTTGCTGCGCATTTCGTATATTTTTTTCCCTTTGATTTTTTTCTCTTTCTTTTTTTGTTAATTTTGCGGCTGTCGAAAAAGTTGTTGAAGCGCACCTTTATTTAAATACCTCAGCCAAAACTTTTCTCAAGATATTTGCAAACATCTGTTTCCTGGCTGCCTGCACCGAGCCCTCTGCCTCCTCGACTTCTCCCGCGCCCCACAGCGCAAAATCAAGCTGCAATTGGAGAACCGAATGCAGTGCCAGCTGCCAGCAAAATCGCTGATGATGAAGTTCCAATGCGGTCTATCCAATGGCTTAGACCAGCGATAATCCTCATTCATTCATTTGACAAGTTAGTCAGCTAAAAATACCCTGCAATTGTGCTATAACTAAGGTTGCTGCGACAAAGTAATTTACATGATTTATTGCATATTGTCGTTTCAATAAGAATATTAAAATATTATAAAATAAATAAAAAATTAAAATATTATCTTGAATATGATTTTCCATAAAATATATACATATATTATTATTTTTTTTTTATTACTTTTTTTTTAATTTCTCTGAAGTTAAATTGTAAATATATTTATAATAATGTAAATAATAATAATAATAGAGACGACGTTTATAGTAAATATTTCTAATATTCCCTTAATTTCAGATTCTCCGTATTTAATGTAGGGTATCTTTGCGCCGACTACTTACTGCCAGAAAAAAATTCACCCATAATCATTTCCTTGCGGCATGAATATAAAATTTTCCATTCAGCTGGCTACTGTTGTACGTTTGTTCCATTCACGGCATTTCCCCGAAGTACATGTACCTACTGTGATTTTTGTCACAGTGCACAGGGCGACATCATTGCGTTTTTGCTGCTTTCCTTTCCTTTACTTTCCGCTAGCAACTGTTAGCTGCTTTTATAATGGCTAACTAGCTGGGGCAATGCTACTATGTATTTTGGCCTGCTTAGGTTCTCAGTAATTCTCTCTGTCCAGCTCTCAGTCTGTCTCTCTCTCGCACCTTCTTCTTCTGGCTGTCAGTCGTCGGTTTGTCTGTCCAAACGCAAGTTATTCGCATTCTTGTCCGCTGCCATTCCACCTTTAGCTGGCTGTGTTATTATGCTGCCAGTTTTTCCTTTTAGGTTTTCCATGCTGCTATATATATATATATATATATATGTATATATATATATTTCTCTTTTTTTTTTTGCTTTTAGGTTTTCCTGTAGTTTGCACACAAGTTTTTCATTTGTAATTCAAGATGTCAGTCAGCTGGGAGAACCAAAACTTAATTAAAGTTCCGCACTTTTCCGGTGGCCGGCCCAAGCGTTGGCTACTGCACTTGCTGCTCCTGCTCCTGCTCCAGCTGCTCCTGCCGTTGCTCCTTCTCCTGCTGCACCAGCTCTTATATATGTATTTAGTCAGCACAGTTACGCCCACGGGTCAAGCCCACGTTTCCACAGTTTGTCTGCCCGTGCTTTATATATAGCTGGGTTACATCTATTTTTTTTTTGCTTTGGCTTTGGGTTTATCTTACCTGCTGCACCTGCTGCAAATGGCCCAACGATACGACTTTGTTTCGAGAAAGGCATTCGGCTGCCGTCCCGCTGCCTCATGTATGTAATTTGATGAGCTTATTTTATACGTTTCACTTTTAATTTGGTTTTATGTTCATTGCTTATAAGCCATGAACAGATTCCAACTTGTTGAATTAACTGAATGCACGGCGAGCCAAGGCCACACGACTGAAACTCCGAGCGGCCCAAAGGGAGGAGTGGTGGAGTGGTGGAGCAGGAGCATTGTGTCCTCAGCATGCTGCAGATCAGTTTCACTTAGCAACTGACCAGCTTAAACATCGCACTTAATTAGCCAACAGCATGCAGCACGACTAGACGGACTGAGATGCTCGCTCATTAGCTATGCATTGAGTTTGGGGCATCCTGATTCGGGTGTCAGCTGCTGACGTCAACGTCATAGCAACTGGATGCCAGCTCACATACAATTAGCATATGAAGAAATCCGACTCTGCCACACAGCTTTGTCCTATTGTTGCCGAGCTGCCCGGGCAGCATGCAGGCACGTGGAAAATTTATTAAATTGGTCACACCCTCTGCTGCCCCCAGCCCACCGTCGACCGCACAGTCCACCTCTGGAGCGTCTGTTTGTGCGCACGCATGTAAATTTAATTGAATTACTTGTAGATGCCAGGACCTTTGCAGGTTTAAGTCAAAGTGTATCTCACAAAGCCATTAAAATGCCGACTGCAGACACCATTTATGCAGATGGCTGAGCAATTTACTATGCAAAGCATATTTTAAGACATTTTTTGAGCCTTGGCGTTGCATCAAAGTTCACATTTGTATCTTGAGGGGGAATTTCAAAAAAACAGAAAAACAGATTCCACAGAGATCATCATTCAATTCAATTAATAAACAAGAATTTTACGGAAGTAATAATACACAAAAAATTGTAACAATCTTGTTTAGTCTTCTGCTTGTTAAAATATTTGAGAATTCATGAAAATTCCTTGTAAATACATAATATCAGCATTTGCATTGAATGGCCAATTCAAGTAGAGAAAATTCCTGTTTTAAATAACCTAAAGCTATTTTTCAATATTTCCTGAGCTATTCACACATTGAGCATACGCTACAGCCACAAAAGCTAGATATTAAGTATACGCAATCATCGCCAAAAGTTTTGCTACAAATTGTTGTAGCCAACGTTCATCCGCTGCGCTTCAGAGCTTTCGAAACTTTTGCTGCATTTTTATTAGGCCCCCAAGCGAGGTGCGAGAAGCGAGGTACCAGCGGCTATGCGGAAGAGCCCAATGTCAATGTCATTGTCGCCATCGAGCGGGGGGTAGGGCAGGCGGAACACAAAATGCCAAATAGAAAGAACTACAAAATAATCCACTCGTTTCGTCGAGCGCAAACACAAACACAAGCAAATGTCCCCGGGGGCGTGGCTGAAGGGGGGGCCGATAACTAAATCAGTTAAGCGAGCGAGACAGCGAGACAGAGAGAGAGAGAGCAAGAGAGAGTGTGAGCGGAGGGAGGAGAGCGCTGTTGGCCATTGTTGCTTTTGTGGCTGCATTGGCGTCCATCGGAGGTCGGCGCTGGGTCCGCCACGCCGCCACACCGCCCCTCTGCCACTGCCCATTTCCTTTGGCTTTTCAATGATTCGTTTTATGTGTTTTATTTCATTTTTCTTATTTTTTTGCGCTTTTGCATTTTGTTTTGGTTTCATGGTTTAGTTCGTATTTCCCTTGCCTGCAAAATTATTTATGCATTTTGCATTTTGTCTCGTTTTTTTTTTTTGCGTCGAGCGCTTATTAGTTGCAATTTGCTTGCGGCGAAAGTTGTTCGCCAACAAGTCGAACAAATTAAATAATTTAACGCAAAGAAAGTTGCTCAAATGGGCAAAAACAAGGGCGGCGGTGGAGGCGGTGGTGGAGGAGGTGGTGGAGGCGGCTCTGGTGGTGGCGGCGGCGGCGGCAATGTAAGCAATATTTGTGTTATGCAACTTACGTTTTAATTGTGAGTCTAAAAGTGTCAATTAGCTATAGACACAATCGACATTCCACAAAAATTACAGAGTTATGCATGAGAAGTCATTTAATATACAAAATAAATTTATTTTAGAAAGCGAAAGAATTTTTAAAAATTTATTTACTAAATATATAAACTTGCAGCAAATTCTGCAAGTTTCAAGGAAGTATTGCTTAACCTTGACAATCAACAAGAACACTCAATAGCATTTTTAAGTAGATAGATCCGATGAGGAATCAGAAATAAAACAGTTAAGCAGGCTTTAAGTTAATGAAACTGAAAATCCAGGACTAAAAAATTAAAGAGTTAAATACGTATTTCAAAATGAAATCAACATTTGTGATTGTAGTATAGGGCGAGTGATAGTAAATCGATTCGATTAAGCTGCAGTTGATATTATAATTTAATTAATTTAAATAACAGTTTGGTGAACAGTAAATCGATTCGACAAAACAGTTGCTTTGTCAATTAATATAAATATATGCATTTCAATATTTAAATAATCATTTTTTGTATAATTATTCCAATTTAAGTAGAAGTTCCACTAAGAACTTGAACTGTTAACTAAGATTCTTTCATAGTCTAGTTCTATTTACACAATTCTTTATTGCAATGCAAATAAAATAGTTATAAATATACAGTGTAATACAAATATGATAGCTAATACATTAAACATTTTATTCACATAACAGATCAATTTTTTTGTTTAATTTCATTTAATGATTTACCTTTCCCAGTTTACTTATCATGTCATTTATGTACCTACCCCGCAGCAATTCTCTGTGAATCTGTATTATTATTTGCACTATTATTACTTTTTACTTTTTTTCTGCAATCCTTGTTAACAGAAAAAAGGCGGTGGAGGCGGTGGCGGTGGCGGTGGCGGCGGTGCTGGCAAAAATAAACCACCAATTCCTGCGGCTGACAAAGGTGGCAAGAAAGGAGCTGATCAAAAGGCAGGCGGTGGCGGCAAAAAGGGAGGCAAAAAATAGCCATCGCGGGTGTGTCGAAATACAAAGCGCATTAAGTTACAATATAAGAATAAATATGCCACTATATTTTTAAGATGTATTCAAAGAGGAGCTTATAAATCAAGAAACAGTAGTTGAATAACGATATTTGGCTGCATACTGCATACTGAACATTATGTGGATTGTAAACATTTGGAATGGAACAGTTAACACACACACACACACACATGCTGACACACCCAGCACAGATTCATTACACAACTGAATAGACAGCAATGACAGTTGCTGCTGCTGCTTCGGCTGCTGTTGCTGCTGCATTGGATTTCCGGTTGGATGAGCGCGTTTCGTGCACTCCACTTGGCCACTTCATTAGGCTCATCTGGTGCTGTGAGCACTCGCTGTGGCATTGATGGCAAACGGCTCTAACGGAACCACTCCTGGGACATGCCGAAGAATGAGGCGGCGCTCGACTTGGATTTGCTGCTCGCATCGCTCCTGCGTGTGCCGCTCTTGCGGGTGGGTGTCGTTGCCGCCTACAGAGAGATATATACAAGCGTACATATGGGTTATTAATGTGTTGTGGCAGTTTTGGGTTGATTAATCTATTAATTTGCGGCACTGTGCAAAGATTTATGGGCCAGGGCAATAAACATGGACATAATTAGAGCTCAATTTATATGGTGAAACATGCGACTAACTGCGTTCACATAACCAACAAAGTCAGCGCGGCTATAAATTAACATTTGCCCAACGATTTGATTTCAATAATGGGCCAATTCATTAATTACCATTTAAGCTGCAGACAGACAGACACACGCGCTCGCCAATAACCCAGGTGTGTGGCAGTTGCAAGTTTTTGATTTCGGTTTCAGATTTCTGCCATTTTGGAAACGGACAAAACTTTTACGCGCACGGCAATTGCGGATTCCATTACAGCTGTGGCTAATGCAGCTAATTAAAATTTATTTAATGGCTCTTTTGCTTTATTTATTGTTAATATAATATTATTGTTAATTATTGTTTATTTATTGTTAATTGCTAAAATTGGCTTGTCTAATTAAAGTCCAATATAATTAAGACGCAAAAAAAAAACAAGCAATGACAACAAATAATGCATAAAAGAAACAGATATTAATACAAAAAGTTAACTTAAAGTGCGGCAGCTGGTTTGTGTCTTGGCTGTGCGGCTACAGTTGAAAGCAGTGCACAGCAAGCAGTGCGCGCAAGCAGTACACACAACACTTTTCATGCAAAGCAGTTAACACGAGACTCAACACTCGTAACTTGAGTAATTTATGGACTTAGCTTGAGTGTCTAAATTATTCTCTTTATAAACAACCATTTAAGAAACCAACAACAATCATGCTAAACATATAGAACAAACAGAACTTAGCAAACTATGCCTACCCAAATGAATAAACGATGAGAAATTTGGATATTAACTACAATTCAAAGAGCTCCTAAAATAAAAATATATATGTTTATATAATAATAATAGAGAATATTTGTTAAATACAATATATAGCATTATTCTTCGATGTGCCGAAGATTATATACCCTCAGGGGCACACCCAAATATTTCAATAGATACCAACGGACTAGGATGATATCATATATCAACTAAGAAAGTAACAGACCCACTGAGTGGATGTGGCAATAGACAAAGATTATATGAAATGCAATGCTGGGATATAGGCAAAATCCCAATGCATAATACTCGGACCAATACCCAGATATTATAGGCTGTACATAAAAACTAATTACCAGAAAATTAAGAGATCTAAAGAGAATGAATTTGGTATAATCTCCACCCAACAGCAAAGCCATGGGAAAACTCACCTTATCTGCCTCCGTGGAAGGAGGCTTCCGCTCGAGAGGAAGCGTGGTCGTTGATGCCGCCTGCGGCATAACAATAGGCAACAATGGGAACCAAAGCGAAGTGGAGCCAGAGGAGCTTAGACAAAGCACATTGGGATCGGCCTCATGGGATAGAGAGCTAGCATTTGCAGCCTGCGTGTTGTCCTGCGGAGGTGTGAGAACGCCCAGTTCGCCATGCAATCGCGCCGTAGAGCGGGAAACATGCGTTGTTATGTGCTCGGCGAACAGCTCGAAGTCAAACGGATCGATGCAGTCGCGCAGGCTGCGCTGCAGCACATGGAACTGTTCGTAGAGACTGCGCTCCTCGCGATTCACGCCAAACACACGCTCCAGAAACTTCAGATCGAAGTACAGCTGCAGCGCAATATTCTGACTGCTTTTAGTGCTCTCTGCGGCCGACAGATGCTCGTAGTGGGTCAAGAGTTGTCCGAGTAGCTTCTGATTGAAGGCCTGAAGCACTTTGGAGGGCAGCGTTTGTGGTACGGCTGTGTTCAGTGCTTCAATCAATTGATGCAAGTAAGTTTGGAGCGAGAGACGTGGCTGGCTGGGAATGCGTATTGTGGACTGGACACTCTGATCGTGCTCCTCGTCGCGCTGCTCCAGAGTCTGTGTTTGCCAGAGCTATGGAAGAAGAAGGATTTAAGTTGGCTTCAAGACATGGTTTAGGTTACTTTACTTACTGCAAAGTCCCTTAGGACAACATCGTGGGTTATTGTCTGTGGCAGCTTATCCGCGCAGCTGTGCGTGGCCAGAATATCATCGACAACCAGCTGCCAGAACTGCATCAGCTCCTCTTCGATCAGTGCACACAGACGTTGCCAATGCTCGGCGCCGGCAGCTGTCTGATTGCCCACCCATTGCCGCCAGCTGCTTGGCTGGCAGAAGCAGAGCTTCAGATGGGGACACAGCTCGACCAGGGCTAGCGTATTGCGGAGCGCGTGCAACAGAGCCTGACGCTCCTTCAAACTCAGCGCCTTCAATTGAGTCAGGTAGCTCGTCATCTGCTGCTCCGCCGTTTCGCGCAGAAAATTGATCAACGCCAATTTATCTTCGCTGCGAGCTGTTTGCTCTTGGAGCAGCACATTCATCTCCTGCACAATGGCTGCCAGCTGCGCATCGAACTGAGCGCAAAGCGTAATGGTGGGCGCCTCGTAGCCCTTGGTGCGATTGGCCAAGCGCTTCGGCTGATCGCTGAGCGCGGCAGCTAGACTCAATGGAAGATCATCGCTCTGCTCCCGCCAGATTTGCAGTGGTGCGGGTGGACTGCTGTTCTCCACGAGCTTGACCACCTCATTGTAGGTTTGCTGCATTGCCGCCACCCAGCTACTGCGTATTATCTCACGAATGCGCGCATTGATCAGCGGCACATACCTCAGCTTGTAGAAGTCCAATTGTGCTTGCGGTAGCGCCAGCTGCTGCTCCAACTGGGAATAATCGCGCTTGGCCGTGCTGCCCGCTGCTAGTTTGATATCCTGTATGGTCTGCATGCTGCCGACCAGCCCAAAGATGGGCTGCAGATGTTTGTCCGCCAAGCTGTCAATTTTCGACATCCACTTCTGCAGTGCATCGCACAGCTGTTCTGGCAATAGCTTTGGCGTCTCAAACTGCGGCTTATAGCCGGCTATAATGTCGGGTAGCAGGTGCGCCAACTCTCGATCGCTGCTATCCATGCGATTTATGCTGGGCGCTGCAGTAGGCGCCACGCACTCTGCTAAGCGCTTAAAGAGCAGGCCATCAGCTGAAAGCCAAAGTAAATATATGACATACAGCTATTTAAGTATTTAAATTATTTGCCACTAACCTAGTAAGCAGGTGTCTAGGAGCTCAATGGTGCCGTTCAGTATGTGCAAGCTGGCCAGGATGCGCTCCTTGACACGCCTCGGTTTGTCCTTTTCGCCTTCGCTGCTTTGGCTCTGCAGGCAATTAAAGTACGCTGTGGAACGTAGCTGCAGAAACGTTTGAAGCACCTGACCCAAGTCGCACTTGTCCAGCAACAGCAGGCTCAACATGCAGTCCACAGCCATATCGGCGCTGAGCTGCTCTCGCTCCAGCACTCCGAGCACCGCCTGCTTGATGGTTATATGGAAAGGACGCAAGATTTCCCATTGCTTCTGTGCCACAGGCAACCGCTGCATCAGCGTATTCTTTGCATCCAGCTGTAGGCCCGTGCTGATGTGTCTACTGAATATGAACAGCTCTGTGGCTGCATAGAACTCCTCCTGGTCAAGATGGGTCCAGATCAGCTCTGGCAGGCTGCTTAGCAGTTTGATCTGGACCATGGTGCTATAGTAATTGTTCAGTTGTTTGCTCACCGCCCGCTTATGTAGCAGCACTTCGGTTTCGGTGGGCGTGGTCTTGAAGCCCAGCAGTTGCTGCTCGTTGAGGCTGCGACAATTGCCCTGGATGCAGTGAATCTGCTCGATGAGCGTGCCTGCCGACGCCTGCATGGCAGCTATGGTATCAGCAGCCTTCAGCAGGTCCCGATAGCGTTCGCTGTAGTTGTAGTTGAGAGATTAATTCCTATTCAATTATGTTGCGCTGGCCCTCTATGTGCCACATCACAAAGCTTACCCGACCATCGTGCGCAGCTCTTCGCGCTTATTCTCCACAACTGTTTGGATTTTCTTCTGCACAGCATCGATCTCGGACACGCTGTGCTGCTCAAACAGCGTGTCCACGTCTAATTGCAACAGATCGGTGCTCATTTACTTAAGATTATTCACAAATTGTAAAATTCTTTCGGCTCTCTTGATTCGATAAATGCGATATCGATTATTGTGCAAGTCGCAGCCGTTGTGGTGGTCGCCCGATAACACCGCTTATGCTATCAGCTGTTTGACAAGCGATTATTTGTGGCGGTAATACGATTACTTAACATCGGCAGCAGTTTTAAATGCAGATTGCGCAAACAAACAAAACGCTTTTTATTATTTATTTACTTATTTACACTAATTGGAAATGCTTTGCAAAACACAATTGGCAATTACAATACGCTGTATCTCGGAGGTGCCCTCGTAGATTTCCGTCACTCGGGCATTTCTGTAATACATCTCTGCTGGCAGATCCGTTGTATATCCCATGCCGCCCAGGATTTGGATGCACTGATGCGCACAGTAGGTGGCCGTCTCGGAGGCGTGCAACTTGGCCATGGCTGCCTCCTTGGTAATAGACATTCCGTTATCCTTAAGCCAAGCTGCTCGCCAAGTGAGCAACCGTGCCGTCTCCACGCGCAGTGCCATGTCCGCCAGCTTCTGTTGAATCATCTGCAGTCGGGACAATCGCTGCCCGAAGGCCACTCGCTTCTCTGCATAGTCGAGCGCCAGTTCGAGAGCCGCTTGGGCTATTCCCGTTGACTGAGCGGCAATGCCGATGCGACCGCAGTCGAGAGACTCCATGGCAATCCTAAACCCGCCTCCAGGCGATCCCAGCACCTGAGATTGTGGTACGGAAACATCGTCGAGTGTCAACTGACACGTAGAGCTAGCGCACATGCCCATCTTGCTCTCGTTTTTTGCTATAGTCAGGCCAGGCACATTCTTCTCGGTCAGAAAAGCTGTTATGCCCTTGTGCTTGAGGCTTTTGTCAATAGTGGCAAAGATGATGCCACCGCTGGCCTCCTTGGAGTTGGATATCCAGGCCTTAGTGCCATTCAGCAGGTAATCCCCACCAGCATTCAGCTTTGCTGTGGTACTGGCAGCGCTGGCATCTGAGCCGCTGCCTGGCTCCGACAGCGCATAGAAGGCAATGTGCTGACCCTGGGTATAGGGTGCCAGGAACTGTTGCTTCTGCGCCTCGGTGCCATGCTGCTGCACTGCACCCAGATAGAGATTGTTCACGCCCATCACAATCGACACGGCCGCATCACCACGCGCCACTTCCTCCATGCCTATCGCATAGGCTTGGTAGTCCAGACCGGTGCCACCTGCAAGTACTCGTTGAGAGTGAGGCTCTGGCTCTGCCCAATCTCCGAGTGCGGTGCTCACCGTACTCCTCCTGCACCGTGACCGACATGAGGCCCAGTTCGCCGAGGCGTTTCACCTGTTCAGCCGGATACAGGTGCTCACGATCGTGACGTCTCGCATGGGGCGCCAGTTCCGCATTGGCAAAGTCGCGGCAGGTCTTTTGCAGGATTTGATGGGTCTCTGAGAGGGCGGCCAGGCAAGCGATGCCTCTCTCACCGCCTCTGGCAGTTCGTTGACCTACAACAAAGTGGCAAAGCTTAAGCAAATGACTTTGTTATTGTTTTTAATATATATGTATGTATGTGTCCGTTACCAAGCGCCCATACGCTTCTGCACAGCTTTTGCATTGTGAAAAAGCTTTAGCCGCTTTTGCTCGTGTTATCCGGAAGAGCTTTTGGACGCTGTCTGCTTGGCGGAAAGGTTCGTCGCACACTGAAATTCGGTGAGCAATCGAAAACAATCAACATGCCATAAAAACTTTTATATGCAATTTCAAAAGCTCTGACGTCAGCCCACGCGAACAAAGACGGCGCTGCAACTTTGAGCAAGGGAACAGCCGCAGCAAGCAGTTCCCAATGGAATGATCAGCTGATGTGAATGAATACTTATTGGAATGCTTGCATTTTTACAGTTAAAAGTAAATACATACATATGAAATTATTATAAATATGTAGAGTAAGGCAAAAGAAGAACTGGAAACAGGTTGAAATTTGAAGTAGTTAATATAATGCGTGATAATATTAATTAACGAATAGTTAAAATTTAGTCTCCGAGCTAAGCAGCCAACATAACAATTTAGTCAAGAATCAAACCCAACAAGAAAATAGTGCAACTAGTTATGGTTTAAGCGTTAGCTAACTGGAACTGTTAAATTCGATAGCAAAAGCCCCGTTTTGTTAGTGAAAAATCTTGTGCAACGCCTCTGATCTACTTAAAATACATTGAGCCTACTTCAAGTAGATTTTCAAGTTTGCATATTTTAGTTCTTTTGGTTCCATATGTTGAGCTTTCACGCCGTATATACCACGTGCAAGTGAACGGGTATATACGACGACCTACACAGTCTGAGCTCAAATTCAAATGTTAGTTGATTTTAGGGTATCGGCTAGTCGTGCAGCGCCTACCAGGCGAACTCTGCTGGGTAGAAAGTTCAGTTACAAGCAGAAATGGAAAGCGGTTCAACGATTTAGTGCTATTGTCGCTACCCGCAGCTGAGAAATAAATTTGGATTGCAAATTCAAGTGCAATTTAATGACTCGCGCTGGCGAAATAAAACACACCCACTTATGCAAACGCTTTATAGCTAAAAAACAATATATGAAGATAAGGTTCATTTATTTTCCTTCGATCATAACATGCTTTTCAGCTCTCCTACTGAACTCACTTTTTCTGCATCTGCAAATGGAGCTCAGTAGTCTTTGCTTCCCTTCAAAGTAGTTTTTATAACATAATATATTTATTTAGAATTTAAATATAATCTGTAGATCTGAACACAATTGCCGCCCAAACAGTTACAAAATTATTTTGACCTGTTTCTTTTATAAATTTAGCAAAATACCAACTAAATATATGATAGCAATATGAACTATTTAATTCAACGCGGCAAATTGCGGCAGCAGGCCATAAACGTGCCCGAAGGCCTGCCGGAGCTGCTCTCCGACATAACCCGAGAAGTGCTGCGCTGCCAGCCGACCAAGGAGTGCCTCTGCCAATTCATCATCGACTATTTGCACTCAGTGATTGTCACTCGAGAGAAGGCCTTGGGTGAGTTCCATCTATTTATATGTAATCAGTTACAGATGCTAACGGGGGATATTTTACAGTGGCCAAGACCATTTTGGAACGCGCTCTACGCCAGGTGGACAGCATTATATCCGACTTGTGCATTTGTGATCTGACCAAGGAGAAATCGGATGAGATGGCCCAGGTAATGGAGGACTGCTTCCGCAACTTCTTGGAGAAACGTCGCTGCGAGATGCGTCGCGGCAAGGAGACCATTAAATTCGCCGACATTGACATGTTGGAGGAGCTCATACGCAAGTGCAAATTCACCGAGGAGGAGCTGGACGCCTCTCGGCCAGCAATCGCAAGCGCCTACAAGCGCTTTGTGGACGCCTACATGGCCGCAGGCAAAGAGTCCCAGGGCACCGAGCTGCTCTATCAATACTTCCGCGACCGCGAGCTGAAGCGCCTGGAGGAGCTGATGCGCAACAAGGCGGCCACCACCATACAAGCCGCCTATCGTGGCTACCTGGTGCGCCGCATGATGGACCAGCATGTGTGTCTGTGCACCTGTATGCTGCAGGACAAGGACGACGACGAGTTCATGCGCTTGGACAGAGCTGCTCGCATTATCCAGCGCTTCTTCCGCTACGTTCTATCGGTGGGTTTTCACTTGACCATTTTATGCATAGACCACAGATTAATATTCGAATTCTGAATTACAGCGCCAGGCCATTAAGCCGGTAAGTGTTGTAGAGCTTAGGCAATGCTCCGGTCATAACTTTCATATATTTGTAGATTGAAGATCCTTGCCAGGAGAAGGAGACGCCAAGTGACAGAGATGATAGCCCGGATCAAGCCACAGTGCCTACAGGAACGTCCACTGCTGCCGGCACAGGTCTACCCTCAGCCGTTCCATCCCAAATTGAGTTTGAGGAAGAGGTTCCCAAACCAGACGAATCTTCTCCAGAGGCAGCAGCGCCAGGTGAAGATGCAGCAGCACCAGAGGCAGCTGCAGAAGCAGCTCCAGCTCCGGCATCTGAGGCGGAGCCAGCTGCAGCACCAGAGGCACCACCACCACCGGCTGAAGAGGCAGCACCACCGCCGCCACCAGCTGAAGAGCCAGCACCACCACCAGCTACAGAGGAAGCACCACCTGCTGCAGAGGAAGCACCACCTGCTGAATAGTATTAAGTATTTCTTTTTTCTTTCGTTTATGTTCTCTTACTTAACAACGGACAGAGGCTCCCCGCGTCTCCTCAAATTTACGAATTCGTGATCTTTAAGATTGTAAATTAGTTCAACGTGAAATTGCATATATTTAAAACGTCTCGAGAATATCCAACTGAATGAACACAATTAAATGGCAACTCAGCTCCGACGAACTCAATTTGTTTTGAATATAGGAATCGAATCATTTGCTGGTCGCTATGCCCTCCTGTATCCAGTTCCTGAAGGTGGACACTCTGGTGTACACATCGGGGGAGATAAAGAGGCCGCACACGACCAGTCCATAGGAGACGACACCGACCTGCGTGAATCCGTTATCATTGCGAACCAATGGACCACCCGAGTCGCCCTGCAATTAGGAATAGAATCCTCACATATCTCGAGATGTTTATGTTCTTGACTTGCTTACCGAGCAGGCGCCTCTAAAGATGCCTCTGGCACATATCTCCGTATCCGTCACATCTTCCATGCCCCTATCGCGACACTCTTGGTTCGTAATCGTTCTGTAGTTCATGCGCTGCAGCGTATTCGGAAAGTTCAAGTTGTCCAGGAAAGGGAAGGGGGCCGGCAGCCGCAAGCCCCAACCGGTTAGGGTCACAGGCACTCCGCCGCCCACAAAAATATCGGAGGAAACTTCAATGGGGGCCACGCTAATATTGTTGTAGACTAGCGGCGGGTCGATTGTCAGAATTGCAATATCGCTGGTCTCCAGCGGCCTGTAATCGGGGTGTATGACAAAGGAGACCACCTGAGAGCGTGATCCGCCCTTATCATCCAGATTACGTATGCCCGCGACGACAGACATGCGCGTTACATTCATACCGTCGCAGCAGTGGGCCGCTGTGAGTATGCGATCGGGCGCTATGATCGATCCGCCACAGAAGTGGGCGTGGCCATCACGGGTTCGGTACTGCATCGACACTTGGTAGGGCACATATTCGCCCTGTGGCACATCGGATCCGCCCACAATGCGAGAGGGCGCGGTGTCATTGGGCTGACGAGCTGTCGGAGAGTATTTGCAACTATACATTCTGTCCACTCCATCATTATCCGTACTTACAATTGTGGCGTGCCGTGGCGCTGCCTAGGGCCAGAGCTGTCCACAGAATGAGTTCAATAAGAGCCATGTTTGCTTGGGTTATGCATACCTTTTGGCCTGTGCCTGTGCCTATTTATTGAAGTCGGCGCGAGACCCATTGCGCTAAAAATTAGCATAGATAATGCAGAGTTATGCCATTAGTTTTGATCTTGAAATTCAAAATGTAATGAGCCTTCATGCCGGTAATTGGCATATGCCTCATATGCATCGCCCTAACCCAGAAAACGACAATTAGCTGATAAGCTTTGGAGGCTAACTAAGTCACGGCTCGTTAGGGATTTTTTTTTTGTTTTCTGGAATTGAACAAGTTTCTATATCTGAAAATATTTATTAGAGACTAGATCCCAGAGCAGTTAGCCGGAGTTGATTTGAGACATTACTTTCGCTCAGCTTTTGATTTTTTTTTATCTTCGTGACGCTCTGAATTGGGTCAATGACTATCTTAGTTCTGATTGGCTTGATTGGCTTGATTGGACCGATATGGCTGAGACAATAGCAAGTCATTTTGTCAACCGGCTTCTCATCAAACCGGCGAATACAATAACCGTCATTATGCGAAAACAAAAATAGCCGAGTCAAGTTGGCACAGTTTCAGTTGAGTTGATTCGTTAATAGCTCTACATAATTTCTTAGAGTTAAATATAGCTATGTTTGGACCGGTATTTTCATAACTCGAGTAATCTAAGATTTGCTCATGGTTTACACTCTAGAAATTATATAATTTCCTTATTTCATTTCATTGCTCACAAATATTCGTATAGAAACGCGCGAGTGCATTAACATACCTATACAGCTTCAAACTTACTTATTTTCCACAGACATAAAAAGAACAATAAGATTGTAGCGGATTCAATCTAGAGAGCGTCTTCAAAAGTTTAAGCTTAGAAGTTATTTCATTAGAATGAATAAAATTAACCTGTGATGACGGGGGAGCCACATATAAATGGCATCGCATAATTTTAATGGTGACATATGCGATTTGGAGATGACCCGGCACACAACGTTCCTCTGCCTAGGTAAGACCGGATATTGAATCAAATCAATTTGTATTAAAATAAGTTTTAAATGAACTTTCCATAGGCGTGATCCTAGTGGTCAGCTGTAGCAGCATCTCCGCAAAGAAACGCAACTATAACGATATTGGTCGAACGATTTCTATAGAGGTTCCAAACCGTAGCACATCTAAAGGACGTCGCCAAGATGAATCTGGATATTTTTCCTCACCTTCCTATCACTATTCACCCTATCCAACCTATCCCCAAGGTGGCTGCTATTGTCCGCCGGGCCCGCCTGGTCCACCTGGGCCTGCAAGCCCGCCAGGGATTCCCGGTAGACCTGGTATTCCCGGTCAGCCAGGCGTTCAGGGCCCAATAGGACCCAAGGGTGAACCCGGCCAAGCTGGTCAACCAGGAGCTAAAGGGGAACGAGGTATGAAGGGGGATATGGGACCACCAGGAATACCAGGACAATCTGCAGGGTAGTCAAGGGACAAAGGAAAGCGTCAAGTTGCTTGCTAATAAAGTTATAATTGAATGTAACTAGCCGCTAAAAATGATTAAATGTAAATTATTATACCCCGAGCCAAATGAACATGGGTTCAGAGTATAATTCTTAATTAAAACGTCAGGCTGTGACTCAGTCAGTCAGGCTATCTGTTCGAGTTAAGTATACAGTTATCACAGCTCGTGCTAATGTATGCACATATACATGTAACATATTTGCTGATTTACCACAGCCAAAAAATCAACAGTAAGTTCATAGCGGTATCATGGAGTCAAGACTCTGAGAACTGGTCTTCATAGATTTTAGTCTAAGAGTGAATTCATTAGCATGAATAGAATGGAAGAGCTGCGTATAAATGGCATCGCTTAATGTCCATGATGACATATGTGATTTGGAGATGACCCGGCTCACAACGTTCGTCTGCCTAGGTAATAGCAGATATTAAATCAATTAAACTGGTGTTAAATTAACTTCTTTCCCTAGGTCTGATCCTAGTGGTCAGCTGCAGCAGCATCTCTGCAAAAAAACGCTACTATAACGATGTTGGTCGGACGATTTCTATAGAGATTCCAAACCGTAGCTCATCTAAGGGACGTCGCCAAAATGAGTCCGGTTACTTTTCCCCACCTCCATTCATTCATTCACCCTATCCGACATATCCACAAGGAGTCTGTTACTGTCAGCCGGGCCGGCCGGGTCCGCCAGGTCCACCTGGACCTCCAAGCTTAGATGGAATTCCCGGTAGAGATGGTATTCCCGGTCAACCAGGCCCTCAGGGCCCAATGGGATCCAAGGGTGAACCTGGCCCCGCAGGTCAACCAGGAGCTAAGGGAGTAAAAGGCATGGCGGGTGATGTGGGACCACCAGGAGCAGATTCTCGTCGACGGCGCAGAGATGAAAATGAACAAATTCTCACTCTAACTGAGAATAAAGACCTTAAGACGATTGAGAACACGGACGAGCTCCCCATATTAAAAGGCGATCCTGGATTAAGCGATGAAAGGAAACAGCCCAATGGCCCATCTTCTAACCAAGAGCTTAGCGATGACCATCCTGAACTGCTCGATTTGTCCGTGGACAAAGATATAGTATCGATTGATTGATGCAGATCAATTATCAGGCTCAAGGGAAAGCAGAGCAACATGCGTCAAGTCATGTAATGAAAAATATTGAACTGTGTAACTTGTCTAAACTATTTGCTAATAAAATAATGATTGGTTCAGATTATAATGGTTTTAAATATGTTTAATGTGGGCGATGAGCTCACTGTCTATCAGTCTATCTGTCTGTCTGTATATCTGTAGGGGATTCACTTTAAATTTCTTTGTTTCTAAATTAAGTTTCTGGACAATATTCTCGGAGCCTGATAATGACGTTCTAATATCTAAACTTCTCAATTAACACGTCAGGCTGTGACATTGTCAGTCAGGCAGTTATCACAGCATGAACAGTCCAATATTTATTAACTCCTGGCTTATAAATTAAATTATTTATTTATTTAATGTCAATGTTCACAAATGTTTACAGAGATACGTGCTAATGTATGCACATATATAACATATTTTCTGATTTGCCATAGAACCAACAGTAAGTTCATAACGGTTTCTTTGTATCTAGACTCTAACTTCTGGTCTTAAAAGGTGACTTCATTAACATACATATTCGTTATAAAATTTACGTGTCAGAAGGGAAGAGCTGCGTATAAATGGCATCGCTTAATGTCCATGGTTACATCTGTGATTTGGAAATGACCCGGCTCACAACGTTCGTCTGCCTAGGTAAGACCAGATATTAAATCAATTAAACTGGTGTTAAATTAACTCTTTTCTCTAGGTCTGATCCTAGTGGTCAGCTGCAGCAGCATCTCTGCAAAAAAACGCAACTATAACGATGTTGGTCGGACGATTTCTTTAGAGCTTCCAAACCATAGCTCATCTAGTGGACGTCGTCAACAACCCGGATACTTTTCCCCATCCTCTTATCTCTATTCACCCTATCCGACCTATCCCCAAGGTGGCTGCTTTTGTATGCCGGGTCGGCCGGGTCCGCCGGGACCACCTGGGCCTCGAAGTCGTAATGGGAGACCCGGTAGCGATGGTATTCCCGGTAATCCGGGCATTGAGGGTCCAAAAGGATCCAAGGGTGAACCCGGCCCTCAAGGGGCGCCAGGCGTTAAAGGCGATAAAGGTACCAAGGGCGGAATGGGACCACCAGGTTTTCGTCGACGACGCAGAGATAACAATGGTCAAACTGTCACTATTGAGGAGGCAGACGAGATCCGTGTATTAAAAGGAGATCCTGGAGAAAGCGCTGAAAAGGAACAGTCAGATGGCCCATCTGTTGGTCAACAGCTTAGCGACGACAATTCTGAACTGCTCGATCTGCCTATGGACAAAGATATTGCATCGATTGACGATTCAAGGGAAAGCAGAGCAACGTGTGTCAAGTTGTGCGATGAAAAATATGCGTAACTTACTGTATATGTAAAATTTTTAAATTCCTAATAAATTGATATCTGGTTTGGTTGAATTTTAAGCTGTTTACTGATATCAACGAAGTTAGCTTGAAAACAGCAAAAAATTATTGGCTTAATTTATTGGCCGACGAGGCTGTTAATCTATATGTATTGGCGTGTTGATCATAGTATAGCCTTTACTATGGGAATTTTTGTATTGCATAATTTGCCTTCTACAAAAACTTTCTTAATAACATTAGATTTCAGAAACGTGATAATAAGATTACAATGTTTAAAGTTTATTTGCAAGCCCTTTATTTAGTGTAGAGTCAACTGAAACTACAGTTAAAAAGCCTGCAAAAATTACAGAAAATTATTAAAATAATATATTTTATTATAATATATTTTATTTAAAATAATATATTTTATTGTAATAATTTTCTGTACTTTTTGCAGGCTATTTAATTCTAGTTTTAGTTGGCCTTCGATTTGTCAATCTCTTTTAAATAAATAAATAAATATATGTTTGTATATTAATAGCTATTGTTATTGTGACAGACACATTAAAATAAGTTTGGTTTGTCTGCTATGGTATTACATTTATGCCCTGGCTCTTATTAAATAGAATGTTATATATTAACCGCAAATTTATTTGGGCATTCGTTCCATGGACATCTCAGAATCATTAAGCCCATTTACAGTCGATAAAAACCAATTAGCTTATTGTGTTTCAAACAAAACAAAAAAACCCCCCAAAAAAAGAAAGAAAGAAATTTTAACAGTATTGTGCCATTTCTTTCCAACGCTATTATGTTATGTTATAATTTCTGGACATAAATTCTTACGTTCTTTAGCACACCCAATGATCTGCAAGAATTTCTATTTAGCATATTAGTTTTGATGAACTTATAGAGTGTAGACAAAATATGTGAATTGCCTGTTCTAGTCCCATTTGCAGTCATTATAGCCGCGTAATTTAATGCTCATTTCTCGCGTGAGTGTATGAAACGAGTTTTTTCGTTGTTTTAGCTAGCCAAATCAGGAACATTTATACTACATATATTAATTCATCGATGATAAGATCATAAAAAAAAAACTATTAAGTAAAAATGGTTTGCTCTATATTTCAGTAACGGTTTGATCAGGTTTAGGCATTTGAAAGTTATTCGATTAGAAAATTTGTGGAGCAGAACCACTCGGTTCCTATAAAAGAAATCAATTATGTGTTGTCCCCAGCAAATAAGTTTTAGCCATGATGCAGATCGTTGCGCTCCTCTGTCTGTGTAAGTTGAAGATTCTTATTGCTTGATCCTTAAAATTAAATTTGTCTCTCAACGCAATTCCAGATTTGGCCATAGTTGGTGGATCGAGTGTGCCCAACCGAGACCATAATAACAATGGTGTTGGAAGACATATTACAGTTCAGGTGCCAGCTCCCGCTCCTGCTCCTGCTCCTGCTCCAGCTCCAGCGCCATCTCCACCAAATGTGATTATCAAAAGGCCGGCGCACTATCATCCACCACCGCCACCGCCGCCCCCAGTTTTCTTCCCACCGCCTCCGCCGCGTCCACATCATCATCATCATCACCCGCCACCGAAATGTAATTGCCCACCTGGTCCCCCCGGTCCACCGGGTCCTCCAGGCATACCAGGTATATGTTGCTCAATTCTGCTATGTACTTTAATAACTGACGATCGAATTGCGCAGGTATGACCGGAAAACCTGGACGTCCTGGCGATAAGGGTGATAAAGGTGACGATGGCCTGAAGGGTGATAAAGGAGACACGGGTGCGAGGGGGGATAAGGGTCCCATTGGTCCCCAAGGAGTTCAGGGACCACAGGGACCACAAGGGCCGCAGGGTCCACCCGGAGCTCCAGGCTCCCAAGGATCTCAAGGACCTCCTGGACCCCAAGGCTCCCAGGGATCTCAAGGCTCACCTGGAACACCTGGCATACCAGGACCTCAGGGCGCTCTAGGACCACCCGGTTCCTCTGGATCTCCTGGTTCGCCTGGGTCTCCTGGCTCCCAAGGCCCACCAGGACCTCCAGGACCCGCAGGACACCCTGGAAAGCCGGCGTCGCCTGTGTGGTCTGTGCCGCCTCCATCCCATCACCATCCACCGCACATAATTTACCCATATCCTGTGCCTCCACACAAGGGATCTCACGGAGATCACCACCATCATCATCACCATCATAAAGAAGAACATCCTTCTGAGCCGCATAAACCTCATAAGCCCCACAAGCCCCATAAGCCGCACAAGCCCCATAAGCCGCATAAGCCCGATGAGCCACATAAGCCCCACAAGCCACACAAGCCCCATAAGCCCCATAAACCCCATAAGCCCCATAAACCCCATAAGCCCCATAAGCCACACAAGCCTCATAGGCCACACAAGCCTCATAAGCCACACAAACCTCATAAGCCAACAAAGAAACCTCATTGGCCTCCAAGGCCAACATGGAAACCCCATTGGCCTCCAAGGCCAACATGGAGTCCCCATTGGCCTCCACAGCCAACATGGAATCCCCATTGGCCTCCACAGCCAACATGGCCTACAACACTACCGACAACAACAACTATGGCGCCTACAACACTACCGACAACAACAACCATGGAGCCTACAACAGTACCGACAACAACAATCATGACGCCTACTACAGTACCGACAACAACAACTATGGCGCCTACTACAGTACCGACAACAACAACCATGGCACCTACTACAGTACCGACAACAACAACCTCGGCGCCTACTACAGTACCAACAACAACAACCTCGGCGCCTACTACAGTACCAACAACAACAACCATGGCACCTACTACAGTACCGACAACAACAACCATGGCACCTACTACAGTACCGACAACAACAACTATGGCGCCTACTACAGTACCGACAACAACAACTACGGCGCCAACTACAGTACCGACAACAACAACCTCGGCGCCTACTACAGTACCAACAACAACAACCATGGCGCCTACTACACTACCAACATCAGCAAGAAGAGCACCTGAGGAAGAAGATGATCAACAAAATGGGAACGCAGCTGTGGATGAGGAGCATAACAGCGAAGAAGAAGAATTGGAAGATGAACAAGTAGAGGAATCCGAAGAAGATGAGGCAGAAGCTCAAGAGTCACAGAGCCAAGAACCCGGTAAAACAGAAGCAGATGCAGATGCTGATGTAGATGAAGAAGATGAAGATGGAGATGAAGGTGGAGATGAAGATGGAGATGAAGATGAAACTGAAGATGGAGCTGGAAATGCAGATGGCGATGAAAATCCAGATGTAGGTGCAGATACTGATGCAGATCTAAAGACAGATGCAAATGTAGACGCAGATGCAGATCCAGATCCCGATGCAGATGTAGATGCAGTTGCAGATCCCAAGGCAGATGTAAATGCTGATGTAGAAGCAGATGACGACGAAGAAAATACGAAAGAAAATGACGACGAAAATGTGGAGGACGAAGAATATCAGGATGAAAACGACAGTGGAGAGACCAACAATGTAGAAACTGAGGGCTCTGAGCAGCCAGTAGATGGCTATGTAGTTCACGCAAGAAACGGAAATAGACCCATAATCTTAGCAGTCAGCCAGCGCCGTAATCCATTTAAAGTATATGGTGACTACTTAGAGTATTAAATGTATTACTAGTTAATGAAATAATTTAGAAATAACAATAAAAACTACAATAAATAGAAATTCTAAATAGCTTGTCAGAAATATTTCTTTCAGCCTGAAAGTATGCAAAGAAAGATTCTACTATGCTGTGAACTGCTTGCCTCTACTGCTTGAATAAATGAGCGTGTATTATTTAATGAATTCGAATTTATTTTCATATATGTGCAAATGAAGTTATAGTACAACGGCGTAATCCATTTAAAGTATATGGTAAATAATTAGAGTATTAAATGTAGTATTAGTTAATGAAATAATTTAGAAATAATAATAAAAGCAACAAGAAATCGAAATTCTAAATAGCTTGTCATAAATATTTCTTTCAGCCTGGAAGTATGCAAGGAAAGATTCGACTCTGGTGTGAACTGCTTGCCTCTACTGCTTGAATAAATGAGCGTGTATTATTTAATGAATTCTGAATTTATTTTTCATATATATATGTATATATATGTTGCAGCTCATCTTTTTTCATTTCTTATAAATCTGCAGTCTTTCTATTTTCTATAAATCATAACCAACAAGAATGCTGTTGATTAACTTTTACATTGCTGTTAATTCAGCCAATTGGTAAACGACTCACTGTTAAGCTCAAATAGGAATTTTTTAACGGAATTCAACGCTGCAAAGATGTTTAGCAAGCTACAGCTCACTCACTCCTTCACTCGCTCGCACACTCATTCGCTCGCCTGCGTGTGAGGGAGAGCGCGTGCATCTAAACTCTGAGAATAGGTCTTCAAATTTGTTAGTTTAAGAAAGAATTCATTAGCATGAATATTCGTCGTAAAATGAACGCGTCAGAATGGAAGAGCTGCGTATAAATGACATCGTCTAATGTCCATCGTGACATATGTGATTTAGCGATGACCGGACTCACAACGTTCCTCGGCCTAGGTAAGAGCGGATATTAAATCAATTAAATTTGTGTTAAATGAAAGTCTATTCCCTAGGTCTGATCCTGTTGGTCAGCAGCAGCATCATCTCTGCAGAAAAACACAACTATAACGATGTTGGTCGGACAATTCCTTTGGAGATTCCAAACCGTAGCACATCTAGAGCAGGTCGCCAAGATAGGTCTGCAGACTTTTCCGCGCCTTCCTATTACTATCCACCCTATCAGACCTATCCACATAATGGCTGTTATTGTCAGCCGGGCCCGCCGGGTCCACCTGGTCCACCTGGACCTCCATGCTCAGATGGAATGCCGGGTAGACCAGGTGTGCCCGGCCCTATAGGATCCAAGGGTGAGCCCGGCCTTACAGGTCTACCAGGAATGAAGGGGGAACCAGGTATGAATGGGGATATGGGATTTCGAGGAATCTGAACTACCCGACCTGTCTGCGGACAAAGATAGTCGCAACAGACCAATTATCATGCTCAAGGGAAAGCAGAGCAACATGCGTCAAACTGTGTGCTGAAAAATATTGAAATATGTAACTTTCATATAAAATACTTGCTAATGAAAAAAGGCCGCCAAAAATGATTAAATGTAAATTATTATACCCCGACCCAAATGAACATGTGTTCATGTAAATTTGTCTAATGTGGACGATGAGCTGACTCGGTCTGTCAGTCTATCAAGGGTGATGCCGGTGGTCCGATGGGACCGCCAGTCAAACTGTCTCTATTGAGGAGGCAGACACGATCCGTGTATTAAAAGGAGATCCTGGACTAAGCAGTGAAAAGGAACAGTAGAAGCATTTTTGTAATTTTGTTATTGCATGTAGTATAGTAGCATAGTATACAAACGCTTAAGTTGAGTTCTTATTTTTGGCAAGTATGTGACATAGATGTTTTCTAATCTAAATTCCACAAAAAATCAAAATGCGATCATTTCGCGGGAATTCGGCAAAATTTTGTCTAAAGTGGACTAGGCTGCTTATCTGCATGAATGGGCGTGTCGATGTTAGTATAGTCTTTACTATCGGAATTTATTTATTGAACACTTTGCCTTCTAAATGAACTTTCTTAATAACATTAAATTTTGAGAAATTGATAATGAACGTAAATTACGAAGAAAAAAGTATAATGAACAAGTAAGAAACCTCTAGTCGAGACTGCTCGACTACAAGATCCCCTGTACCCTTCAAGCAACTGATATTTCAACTTTAATTCGCACATACATACACACATACACGCACGCATAAGCACGCGTTGTCGGCAGTGTGGGCTTACCTTGAAAATTGAATTGTTTAATAACTTTTCTTGTCGACGGACTATCTTCATGTAACTTTCAGATTACATATATATGCATCGAAATCGGAATCGAAATTATAAATGGCTTGTCCGAAATATTTGTTTCAGCCTGAAAGTATGCAAAGAAAGATTCTACTATACTGTGAACTGCTTGCCTTTGTTTCAACTGCTTGAATAAATGAGAGTGTATTACTTGATGAATTCGAATTTATAATCATATATGTGCAAATGCAGTTATAGTACAGCAGCGTAATCAATTTAAAGTATACAGTAACTACTTAGAGCATTAAATGTATTATTATTTAATGAAATAACTATAAAAATAACAAAGAAACGAAATTCCAAATTTTTTTTTTTTTTTTTTTTTTTTTTTTTTTTTTTTTTTTTTTATATATAGTTTTATTGCAGCTTTTGTCTTAAACTCTATAGCGCATTTATAGGGGTACCTTAACTAATGGAGTGGCTAAATGCCTTTATTACTAAAAGTTATTTTAATTTAGGTCGCTCTCAGGTCTAGGGGATGTGATCTTTTCAGCCTTCTGTTGATAGTGTTGGTGGCTAAATTGGCTGCAAGCTGGTTTGGGTGGGCGGATATTCTGTCCGCGTATCTTGTGCTGTGTCGGCCAATGAGCTCAGCAATTGTCGGCATCTCGAGGTCGGTGTGCAGGGTTTCATTTCTGACGTACCATTCGGCTCCGGTCCAGTTCCTTAGTGCTTTGTTTTGTGTGGTCTGAACTTTATTTATGTGAGTTCTTGCAGCAGACCCCCATAAAGGCATTGCGTAGGTGAAAACAGGTGCCACTATTGCGTTGTATATATGCCTCTTGCTTCGTAGTGACAGAGGGCTGTCGCTTCTTAGCATCCAGTTGAGTTTTTTTAATTTGTACTTGCACTTTTTGACTGTCTCTGTTATGTGCGGGCCATAGGTCAGTCTCTTGTCCAGAGTGACTCCCAGGTACTTCACCTTGTTTGCCCGTGGTATTGGAGCTCCTAGAGTCACTTCGGGGCAGTCTCCTCTTCTGGTTGCAAATGTGATGTGCGTGGACTTTTGGGCGTTGATTCCGATGCTCCAGCGAGTTAGCCACCGATTGAGATCCTGCAAGTAAACTTGCATTTGACTAGAGGCTACATCGGGCGACTTGTTGCGACTCAGAATGGCTGTATCGTCTGCGTACGTCGCTATAAGCATGTCGCTGTTACTGGGAGGCAACGGCATGTCTGCGGTGTAGAGGGTGTATAATGTTGGCCCAAGCACACTACCTTGGGGCACGCCTGCTCTAACTGGTCGACTAGAAGATTTTGCATGTCCTTTTATGACCTTGAAGCTTCTTCCTGTCAGGTAAGAGGCCAGCAACTTGAAGTGGGAGACAGGTAGGGCTTTCCTAATCTTGTCAAGGAGACCCAAGTGCCACACCCGGTCGAATGCCTGCTTGACATCGAGAAAAACTGCGGAGCAGTATTCCTTGTTTTCGAACGCGCCGAGAATGTGGTTGATCACGCGATGCACTTGCTCTGGCGTACCGTGCTGCCTCCTGAAGCCGAATTGATGCTCCGGTATGGTTTTTCTTTGACTCAGCTCATTCAGTACTCTTCGCAGCAGTATTCTTTCGAATACTTTAGAGAGTACCGGTAGCAGGCTGATGGGTCTGTAGGAAGCAATTTCCTTTTCGGCTTTTCCAGGTTTCAAGATCATAATTATTTCAGCACGTTTCCAGCAGGACGGAAAGTGCTGAATGCGAAGGATGGCGTTGCATAATACTACGAAGTAGTCTATAGCTGAATCAGGCAGTGCCCTGATTACTTTACCATCTATTCGGTCGTGTCCCGGTGCCTTTTTTGCTTTTACAGCTTTCATCTGCTTGAGAACCTCTGCCTTTGTGCATTCTTCGATGGGGATACCTTCTGGGGTAGGAGAGTTCACAGTCCTTCTGATGCAATTGAGATCTGATTGCTCGGTAGTTAGCAGCGGCGAGAATTGCTCGTATAAGTGGTCAGCGAAGGCTTCGGCTTGCGCTTCATCTCCAGTAAGCCACTCACCCGTAGCACTCAGGATGGGGTGACGACGCAGAGGCTGCCTTTTTATATTGCGCGTATATCGCCATAGCTGGAATTCAGCCCCAGCTGGAGTATCTGCTCGTTCAAGCGCCTCTCTAATACGCGTACATTGCATGTGGGCCAGGGCAACTTTGAGCTGTCTGGTGGCTTCGTTGTGTCTGCTTTTGTCGCTGGCTGTACGCGTTCTGATCCAACGGCTCCTTGTCCATCGTTTATACTCAAGCAGATTTTGAACGTGCGGGGTGAGAGGAACGCTGTAGTGCGAGTGCTTTTGAATGTGAGCAGCCGGTGCAGCTAGCAGCGCTGCCTCTGTTATAGCATCTTGCAATCTTTTTGCTGCGTACTCTACGTCTTCTGCAGTGCGGAGTTCTATTTCCGGGTGCAGGGAGGAGTGTAGAGCGAGCTTAAAGGTTGCTAGATCCGACCCAGCGGGAAGAAGGCGTTGCCTGCTCGGGAAAGGTTGTGGGTGAGCGTGGACGGTGACTATCAGCGGAAGATGATCTGAAGACAGATCGAGACATTCTTCGATGCTCAAGAGTCTGTCACCTATTCCTCTGTAGATGGCGAAGTCTATTGCAGAAGGATGCTGTCCGTTTGTTGGGTAGCGTGTGGGGGCTCCCGTGGCCAGTATGGAGTATTGTGCGCTTTGAATTGCGTCGAATATTGTCTCTCCGCGTTGGTTCGCTCTGCTGCTACCCCAAAATGGATGCCAACCATTCCAATCGCCTCCAATTAGCGTTTTTTGGTTTCTTCGATTGATGAGCTGTACGATGTCTTGTACGCGGAGATCTGCGTTAGGCGGGCAGTATATCGATGCGATTTCAATCTCGCCAATAGATGTAGGAAGGCAAATGGCAGAGAATTGAAGTGTATCGTCGGAGAATTGAGTCAAAGGTGTGTGTGCCAGAGTTGAGCGGATAAGCAGCGAAGATCCTCCAAAACTGTTTGCTCCGCCACCATGAGCGTGATAGTGTTCGTATCCGTGTAATTTGACGTGAGGGCATTCATGAGTTTCTGCAATTAGCATTATGTCTATTTGCTTGCTTGTCAGAAATGCTGCTAGTTCCTCAGTTTTGCTTCTGAGGCCATTTGCGTTCCAAATGCCCACTCGTAAAGCCATTATTTCGATGTTAAGTTCGAAACAATAACCATAAGGCTCTGTAGAATTGTTTGCTGCTGAACATACATCTCATTCATCCTTTTGAGATCTGACCGGATTTCATCAAACTGAGCCTGTTGCTTTTGGAGAAGTTCAGCTAAGAAATTCTCATTTGTTGGCTGGGTTTGATTTCTACTCTCTCCGCGCAGGGCTTGAGCATATGATACGCCACCAACAGGAAGGGCACTTCTGCTAAATGAGCTGCTATGTAGTGCTGCAGCAGGTCTTGAAGGGTGTCCTGGGCCATTACGGACTAATGCAGGGTTCCTTTTTTCTGCTGGAGACTGCATCTTGAGAAGGCGCTTGTAGACGAGGCAGCCTTTGTAGTTGGCAGGGTGTTGTTCATCGCAGTGTACGCATGTGGGTGGCTGTGACTTCTCTTTATTGCAGCTTTTGGAGTCGTGATCCCCTGCGCATTTCACACACCTAGGTGCTTTGTGGCAGTATCTCTGCGTGTGCCCGAATTCCTGGCATCGATAGCATTGTGTTAGGTCGTTGAACTTTCGTGGCAGTTCGACCGTACATCGCTGTCTGCAGATGACTCGTAGATCCAAAATTTGCTTGTTGTTAGGTGCCTGGGTCACGTCAACAAAAAATATATTGAGCGGCGATTTGTCGATGCGGCTGACTGGGTTGTACACGTTTTTTATAGCGTGCCCCTTTGCCTCAAGGTCCTCTTTTATGCATTGAACTTCAGTGCTGTGATGAAGCCCTTTGAGGCAAACTCGATAAGGTTTGTCCTCCTTCAGTTGGTAACAATGGAACTCCAGTCCTTGCTCGGTGAAGTGCTTCACGACAGCGCGGTAATCATCGCTGTTTCGCGTGAGAACTCCAATGTCTCTTCGCCTTGCCTTGATGTCGTACGAGTCTCTGCTGATGCATTGCTCGATCAACAGGTGCAAATTAGCCACCGAATTGATGTTTGGACACCAAATAGGGGGCGGGCGTGGCTTTGGCTTCTCCGTTGGCGCTGTATCGTTCATCGGCACATCTTCAATTTCGTCGATATCTTCTTCCGCTTGTAGGAGTGCAAAGCGATTTTGAGACATAGCCGCTTTGCTTGTGCTGGGCTCATCTACCAATATCTTTTTACTTGTTGGCTTTGGAGAAGTTGCAAGTAGTTTCCTTTTCGCGTTCACGTTTCTAGGGGTTTGCACTGACGCAACGTCTAACTTCCCTGTAGCATTTGTTTTTTGAGCCATGAACAGCTTGAGTTGGTTTTGCAAGTTTACTTGCGCTTTTGCTGAGGCTGCAGCGAGATCTACGCTTGGGGTGTTTGCCAATTTTTTAGCCATATTGGCGTCGAACCGAGCTTGTATGTCCGCTTGCAGGGTTGAGGATCCTGAAGCTTCCTTGCTGGTATTGGTGTTGGGCATCTTGTATTAGTGCAGTCGCACACAATAAGTTATATTGCTAGGCCTAAAAGTATGCCTTGAATATATTAAATTACGGCCTAAAAGTAGGCTAGAGTTTTTGGTTTGTTTGGCAAAACCAAAACAAAACACACGCGCACGTGCGCTGTGAAAAAATTTATTTTTCACTATTTCGTTTTTCTTTTAAAGTCAGCGGCTCACTATCAAGGTATGATGCGCGGCGTCCACGCACAAATTGACTGTGCCGTTTCCAGATAGATCTGGTGGCGGCGTTCAGATAAATAATTGTTTTTTGCGGAGCACTAGATAAACGCGACTGCACACTGATCAGCTGCACTGCAAACTGAAATTCCAAATTGCTTGTCGGAAATATTTCTTTCAGCCTGAAAGTATGCAAGTATAGATTCTACTATTCTGCGAACTGCTTGCCTCTGTTTCAACTGCTTGAATAAATGAGCGTGTATTATTTGATGAATTCGAATTTATTTCCATATATGTGCAAATGCAGTTATAGTACAACGGCGTATCCAATTTAAAGTATATGGTAAATACTTAGCGTATTTAATGTATTGTTAGTTAATGAAATAATTTAGAAATAACAATGAAAACAACTAGGAATTGAAATTTTAAATTGCTTGTCGGAAATATTTCTTTCAGCCTGAAAGTATGCAAGGAAAGATTCGACTCTGGTGTGAACTGCTTGCCTATGTTGCAACTGCTTGAATAAACGAGAGTGTATTATTTGATGAATTCGAATTTATATTCATATATAGTTATAGTACAACGGCGTAATCAATTTAAAGTATATGGTAACTACTTAGAGTATTAAATGTATTACTAGTTAATGAAATAATTTAGAAATAACAATAAAAACAACAAGAAATCGAAATTATAAATGGCTTGTCGGAAATATTTCTTTCAGCCTGAAAGTATGCAAGTATAGATTCTACTATTCTGCGAACTGCTTGCCTCTGTTTCAACTATGAGAGTGTATTATTTGATGAATTCGAATTTATTTTCATATATGTATGTATGTGCAGTTTATCGGAGTAGTTTATCGGAATTTAAGGCCTAGGCCATACGCTCCTTGATCCAAGCATTAAACATGGAGACGCGAGTGTAGACATCGGGACTGTTGGAGGCGCAGAAAGCGGTGCCATATGAGACGACGCCGACCTGCTTAAGGGAGTCGCCGTTAGTCATGACCAGAGGACCGCCCGAATCGCCCTGAATAGAAAGAGATATCAATTATTCAGTATAGATAATGCCATGCTACAGCTTTTTACTCACATTGCAGGCGCCCTTGCCAAACCTTTCCAGAGCACAAATCTCCGTATCAGTCAGCTGCGTCATGGTCTCCTTGCACTTGGCATTGTCTAACGTCTTGTAGGACAGCTTTTGTAGTATGGTTGGATACTTGGCAAAGGGTCCGGTGCCGAAATGAAAAACAGATCCCCAGCCCGTAAGCATCACCTCCTGATCGGCTCCGACCAGGTCACTGCTGCTCACATCGATGGTGCTGACGCGTTTGTCGTCTATCTCGAAAGGTGGATCGATTTTCAGTATAGCTATGTCGCTGGTCACCAGCTCCACGTAGTTCTCATTCATCTCATACGATTGCACCTGGGCGCGTTGGCCGCTGTCGTCGTTGAGGTCCCGAATGCCTGCCACCACACTAATCCTGCTCACATTCTGTCCATTGACGCAGTGGGCCGCCGTTAAAACTCTGTTGGGGGCGATCAGGGAGCCTCCGCAGAAGTGGCGCATTTTGCCACTCTTCGTGAGAAACTGCATCGATACCTGGTAGGGCACATACTCATCATCGGGCACATCATAGCCGCCCACCACGCGCTCTTGCGAACTGCTATCCGCGTCCTCAAAGTAGGCATCCACTTGGGTTTGCAAGGGGGGTTAGCTAAGTCCCACTCTAGGTGATTTACTGCTACTTACAATCGATAACTGTGCCCATTGGCTTTCCAAATGAGGGCTGCAGCGATGCCAGAGAAATGAGCACGAAGACATAGCTCCATTGCTTGACCATGTTGAGGCTTTGGATTAGAACTCTGCACTGTCTGGCTGCGATGGGGGAATGATGGGCTTTTATATGCTGCACTCAGTGCTCATTAGAATTTTATCGAATGCCAAACGAGGCGCTAGCTGTGGGCGGTCTGATCAACTATGAATAGGTAACAAGGTCGTTCCATCGAAAACGATAAGCTGCTCAAATGTAGAACATTGCGTGCTAGGTAAAACCAGCTGGCGTAGTCCACATAGTTAGAGCTCATGTGGAATCTGAACTCTGAAGAGTTCATGCAATGAGAATCTCCCAGTCTAACATGTGGATTAATCTGTCAGGAGGGAGTTGTTAAGGCCTCGCATGCAAATTAAACCTGACAGCTCAGAATACGATATGAAACAAAGGCACTGATTCAAATCCTTTCACGTCCCGCGGCTTTTGGGGCAGGGTGGTCCAATTAACAAAAGGCACAGCCACATCCTGGCCAAAGAGACGAAAGGGAGGGCATAATAAAGCCATTTCGGGTTCAAATCGGTTCGTAGTGAGCGCCAAAAACCAGAGCCAACAATTAACACAGTAGTCCAAAGATCAAGACCTCAACATGCGACTACCCAGAAAACGAAGAGGTGTGCATAATTAATTCGCGCCACACACCGACAGAGCGAGGGAGGGACAGGAGGACGGTCGAGCGTGCAGAGGAGCAGTTGTAGAGCTGAGCAAAATGATTCATTAGCTGGCTTGCAATCAGGCCGGAACTGACATTTGGCAGGCATCGGGATCGACGGAGAGATAGCCCAAGTCTGTGTCCTGTGCCCGCCCAGACGTTGCCAACTTGATTTGCATCGAACATGTGAGCCACAAAAGAAAATAAAAGCAACAAAACGAAGATAGTCTGTGGCCAAAAAGGTGTTGATTGGGCTCCACTGAGCTACCAGTGCGCTCCAATTGCTGCCCTTCCCGCTGGCTGCAATGAATTAAAAGAAATGTCCGCTGCCAAGCCAGCAGCTTGTTTAATCGGAATATTTAAATTATTCATTGATTAAAACTGCAACCAGATCAGCCGCCACACACAGGTAGCTGTGTCCCCCTCTCTCTCTCCCTCTCTCTCTCCCTCTCTCTCTCTCTCTCTCTGTGTTTCTCTTGCGCCACTTGTGCTTGTCGTTTCAATTTGGTTGTAGGTGTTGCTTTCGACTACAGACCTCTCTGCCGAGTCTCTGTAGGTGTCATTCCCAGGAATTGCCTCCCACTACTCCCTCTCTCTCTCTCTCTTTTTTGAATGCCACCCAAAATGAGACCCACAAGAAGTGGCAGCAACAAAGCGCTTGGCATGATTAATGCATTTGCTAAGCAACTCTCTGAAAGCGCATGCAATGCAATCAGAACTGCAATTGAGTGTTCTCAACAGCCTTTTCAAATGTTATTCAATTGCTGGCAAGCCTTGGGCTCAAACATATATTGAGAAGCTGTTTGTCTGAAGTTAATATGTGAGTAACCTAAGTTGATTGATATAAATAATTAAAGAAAATTATATTGTAATTGTATATAAATGTAATATACTTTAGTATAATTAAGTTCCTTGCTTAAGCGTTAAGTTGAGATATTTTAAGCAATTCCACCTAACTTTGTAGAGGAGACAGAGAGAGAGAGAGAGAGAGAGAGAGAGAGAGAGAGAGAGAGAGAGACAGAGAGAGAAACTTTATGCGGCATATGTCATCGACTTAACCGTTGATAGTTATCAAGCATATCTGTATTTATACATTCTCTCTAATTATAATACCTTTGGCCAGGCCATGACCAGAAGAACTGCATTTAAAACTTGCTTTAGGTATCACATTCACTCTGGCTATGGGCTCTGGCTCTGGGCGCGCACAGTGGGACAACTGTTGCCGCCTGCTGTTTTGGGTGTGCGTGCCAGATAATCATAAGAGATATCTTGCAGATGAGCTGCTGCAATCATATTCTCTCACCGGGTTGACAGAAGCCCCTACCTGTTGTCATCAATTAGGTAACAAGCACACGCAGCCGATAAATATACTCTGCATGCACATCTACAAATGGTTCAGATGCTGATCCGAGATCTCTTATCTGATTTGCAAATAAAAATGTATTTCATGTGGCTCCATCGAAGGCACGCTTAGAGAGGGAGAGAGGGAGAGGGAGGGAGGGAGAGGCAGACAGAGTCAACTTCACTGCACTCATAATTTATAGTTCATGCAAAGATTTGGTGGGGGGGTTGGGGAATTACCTGGACGACTGCCTGGCAAATTAAGCACTGAAATAAACGACCAATTTACTGATTATGCAAAACATGCAATTAATTTATTCCACTCCACACATATACATACATATATTCCAAAACTTCCATGCCGTGGCATTAACTGCAACTTGTTGTTGTCTCGCAAAATTGTCGCAACGAGTGGTGAAAATTAATTGCTGCAACAACAGGTGGAAAATTTATTTGGAATCGCGCTGACACACAAGCATGTAGAAAATGCATCTACTGCTGCTGCTGTTAGCCAAGCCAAGGGCTAATTTATTATCTATAATTGTGACTCGAAGCATTTGCATATTACGATTACTAATTGGCTTAGATATAAGCTACGAGCAATTGATTGACTCACATAATTCTCATTTAGTTTTATTGCCAAAAACTTTGCTGGAGAGAGAACTAGAAGCTCGAGGTATTCAAATTCCATTTGCATAATATGCATTCACTGCGCGGGATAGACGTTTCACTTTGGCCATGTGACGCCTTTTGTTTTATGGGTTATACAAATGCAAAGGTAACGAACGACCATTTCGGAGCAGTTCACAATTAAAGGGGCTACTGTATGGTGAAGGTCCAGCCACGGCGGGTCATAAAACGAGCGGCGTTGCTTTAAGAAGCCGCATATAAATCACATTGAAGCCAGCGGTCGGGCCATAAAAATTGCAGTTGCTGAATATATACACATACATATATATATTTTTGTTTTTTTTTTTTTCATGTAGTTCTTAGCCCGGCCCTTGTGGCCACACGCACAATTCCGCAGAAGTTGGCCGACAAACAAGGCCGCGCGAATGAGCCAGGCCAATCAACCAAAATGTCATAATAATGATGGCGTTCCGGGCGGATCCGACAGGATGCTTATCTTGTTAACACCGCGTACCTTGCAACCAACTGGCGTCAACTGCAACGAGTCCAATAAAAAACAGAATCGGGAAACGATCTAAAGCAGCGAATACAAAGTGGATTTTGTCTTTCTCTCTCTCTCTCTCTTTTATTTAGCAGGAATTTCGTCAAGGCAATTTAATTAAGTTCTCAGTGGGCAAAGCTATTCATATATATATAAAATATATATATAAATCTGTGTGTGTGTGCCGCTAAGAACTTGAAGCTTGTTCCAGTAATAGATTCGATTACTCTGAATAGTCGCCCCATCAATCAATGTGTAAAAGCATTTAAGCCACGTTTCGTGTCAGCTGGCAACGCGTTTAAAGCCCTGCTTAGAAGGCTAAGCCTCGGCCTCGGCCTCGGCTCCGCAGCGTGCAGGTGTTGGCGGCGACAAGAAGCCGGAGGACAAGTTCTTAACGTCTATAAGCAATTAAAGCCACAAATAATGCGCGAGGCGATAAATTTTGTTAAGTGCGTTCACATGAAAGTTGTCAAAAAGTGTTTGAGAAATTTTCACCGCAAACGACATGCACACACACACACACTCCCAGAAAAAAAAGCCCACAAAAATCTTGAGACATGACTTTGGATGTTTATCAAACACCTCTGCCAATGCGTGAGGCCTCGAGGTGTGGCACCAAGCATGCCGCACGGCTCCATGCTACACGCAAGCCGCCGAGCTGAGTCTTGGGAGACGACGACGACATCGCCTGATAGCCAGGCGATAAGCAACATTACCGTACAATTTTCAATTAACACGAGGCAACTGTAAAGCGGACTGAGGACCAGCTCAGCTCAACTCAGCTCAGCATTCCACATGGCCCGATGGCCCGTGCTTGGTGGCGCTTGCAGGCACAGGCAAACAGCTCTGCAGCTCCTTCTACAAATTGTCTAATCTCCGACTGCGTTGCAGCTCTGCTCAGACTGCTCAGACTGTTGGCCATTTGGTGGTGCATCGATCTCTGGTAGCCAGCACCACCAGAGCTGACCACTGTAGACAATTTATCATTTGAGCTGCCGCCTAGTGGCGGTCGTAAAAGCTCTTTATGGCTGCTGCTGCTTCTGCTCCTGCTCCTGCTCCAGCTGCGGCTCCTGCGCCTGCTCTAACCACATCCAGTCTGAGCCACATACTCCAAGCGTCTGTCTCTTGGCCAATTGCTTTTCTGCTCGCGTTTCACTTTGACAGTTTGCATTGAGCTGTCGTTCGCCTTTATGCACAAAATGATTTACTCTACTCGCCCATAAGCTACGCTCTCTCAGCTATTTGGCCACGATCCAAGCAGGTCTCCTGCTTACATGAAAACCAATTACATACGCTCTATTACAGATAGAGCTATGAATTATATTCAAATCTTTATAACTTTCTTTTTAATACACGAATTAATATTTATTGACTGAACAGAGTTCCATTCGCACTCTTTACAATATTAGGTTGAACTTTGAAATTCTCTTCATTTTAATATAAATTTTCCAATCTTCAGATTTTCAACACAAACCAAAATTCCAATTTTCTCTATATCTAGCTATCATGGCGCCCAAGCTCATGGGGATTATTCAGTTACAGTCACAGATTTAGCTTTGCGACAACCAAACACGAAATTTTCTAGTTCAATTCTCTAGTTGTGTAAATTTGTAGTTATGATTGTTCTACCAAGACTTGCTTGCGCCAGTCACTCGCTCAGTCCCTGTTCCGGGGGCAAGCAAAAGGGCTGCAATTGCTCGCCAAGGCAGCAGCAGCAGCAGCAGACGCTGCGTCACTCGAGCAGCTGTGACAAGTACGTTGTGGTGATGGTGCGGCACGGTGAGTCGGAGTGGAACCAGAAGAATCTGTTTTGCGGCTGGTACGACGCCCAGCTGAGCGAGAAGGGACAGAAGGAGGCGGCTGCGGCGGGCAAGGCCATCAAGGATGCCAAAATGAAGTTCGATGTGGCGCACACGTCGGTGCTGTCGCGAGCGCAAAAAACGCTCGAGATCATACTGAAAGAAAGTGGACAGGAGGGCATACCGGTACGGAAGTCGTGGCGTCTCAACGAGCGCCACTACGGCGGTCTGACGGGGCTCAACAAGGCGGAGACGGCCAAGAAGTATGGCGAGGAGCAGGTGAAGGTCTGGCGTCGCAGCTTCGACACGCCCCCGCCGCCCATGGAGCAGGATCACCAGTACTACGAGTGCATAACCAAGGATCCCAGATACTGCGATGGTCCCCAGCCCGCGGAGTTTCCCAAGACCGAGTCCCTGAAACTGACCATCGAGCGCACCATGCCCTACTGGAACGAGGTGATTGTGCCCCAGATAAAGGGGGGCAAGAAGCTGATCATTGCCGCGCACGGGAACAGCCTGCGAGGAATCGTCAAGTATCTGGACAAGATTTCCGACCAGGCCATCATGGAGGTGAACCTGCCGACGGGCATACCCTTTATCTATGAGCTAGACGCCTGCATGACACCGCTAACGTCCATGAAATTTCTGGGCGATCCCGAAACAGTCAAGAAGGCCATGGAAGCCGTGGCCAAGCAGGGCAAGGCTAAGTAGTTATTTCCAGGGTTCGACGCATTTGCTGCAGAGCGCAGCTAAATAAATTGCCGTAAATACGAGAAGAAGGTCAAAATAATATATTGCCCAATGCACTTGCACAGATGCTGGGCACAATCTGTGTTTGTATCTGAACTCGAATCCGAATCAGAATCGAAATCGGAATCAGAATCAGAATCGGAATTGAGAGAGTGAGCGAAAAACGCGAATGTCAAGCAGCAAATAAATTTATTTGATTTTAATTGACAATGAAAAGTCAACAAAGGCTGGCGGACTACAGCCAAGCTCAAGATATATACAAATACATAAATATATGTATGTATTTATGCAGATGCACATATATACATACATGTATGTATTTGCATATAGAGAGATATATCTGGCTTCAGTCTGCAAGTCTTTCGACCCAATCCCAGTCTCATTTCGACGTCAATTTTAATTGTTGTTGCTCGGGTTCAGTTGGAATTTCTGTTGCGCGACATTCAAATGGGTCGAATTTTAATTTGTTTAAATGAAATACTCATTTAGGCTTTATTGACAAACAAATTGAATTGATTGATCTAAATGAATTTATGCGGTCAGCGACGAGCGTCTAACAAATACCCAAGACCAATCTCTCAGTCTCACTCTCTCTCGCTTGAACTCTCCTTGCTTTACCCCCATATCGTGCCTCATGCTCCATTGCACACTCAGAATAGTTGAGACTTGTATTCACATTTACACTTATATTCATATTCATAACTATGTACGCAGTTCTCTAGTCACTATATATTTTCTAGGCATTACGAGCTTTAACTGGAACTGGAACACGGAATGAGGCGAATTGGAACAATTTGTCATGCGGAAAGTGTGACCATATTTATTATTGAATCCTGCTCAAGTTCGAGTGGGTATTCGGCGGGCTCTGATACTAGGCATACTTAAGACAAGTTCAAAGGGGACTCTCTGAGTTCCATATAGGAATTCCATAATGGGACAAAACCTTGATATGAGTAAGAGTAATTAGAAGACTATTTTTATGCACGTCACATGCTCCTATTATTCTATATTAGTTTCTTTTTTTCATGTTTTGTTTACAGAGATTAGGGTAAATCTATACAAAGCGAATGCATATAAATCTAATCTGTTATTCGCTTCTTAGCCAACACTAAGAAACGACTAATACCTCCTGCTAAGAACAATCCGTATAAATATCTATAGTTTTATCTATAGTTTTTAGCAGTTAAAATGCTAGCTCAATATGATTTAAGCAGCTTACATATTTAAATTTTTACAGCATTCGAGTCTCACCTTAAAAGAGATATGTTATTCGCATAGAACTAAATTGTGCTTCCACGTGTCATCAAAACTTTCGCGGAGTTTCGTTGACGTCTTTTCAAAAGACGTCATTCATTGGAATGGCTCTATAAATTTAACTAACAAATAGTTTATGAGGGTTAAAGCAGTTATAGATTACATCGAAAACTCAAATGGAATGAAAAGAATTAATAGACGAATTAGAATTTACATTTCAGCTCTGCGATAAGCTCGACTTGATTCATTCCAAAGCGAAGCAAAATTGAGTTGCCTACAGGAACCAAGCTCCAAGCTCTTGGATCTGAGGTTCTCTTTTCGCCAATCTGTTGCAGTCAAATCGAAAAGCGTGAGCTCCGTATTATTTGTTTGGAACTTAATTATGTAACTGGAAAGGGGAGCTGCCTGGGCCAGAGATGCTCGCTTTGGTTCCACTACAAATACGAATGCAGCATAGAAATTGAGGGAACATAAAAATGTTTGCACTTCGTATTTGTCGCACATAAAATCTAATATCGAATTACAAGAGCCGTGCCACAGTTCCATGCGGCATGCAACGACTGCAGTCTGTGAAGCGTGCGTGTTAGCGAAACTTTGTCTGTCTGACTAGTTGCCTGGCTGTCCGTCTCTCTGTCTGCTTGGCTGGCTGCCTGTAAGGCGTGCCCCCCAGCTCCAGGCCGCTGCCCCTCGCCGGCTCGCTTCGGCTGCCCATAAAGAAACTGAATTGAGTTAAATGTGCGATAAATTGCTTTTTGCATTTATCATGGTCCACAAGCTGGAGCCAAGCCAGAGCCAGAGCCGACCCTGAGCCAGGGCTGGGCCTAAGATGCTGCCAGGCCAACGACTGTGGCGAATATTGAACAAGATTTTTAATTAGCCGCCAAAAAAGAAGAAGAAAAGAGTCAAAGAAATGAGACAAAGTGCAAGTCTTTGGGGAATTTATTGTTTGTGCAGATCCTGGTTAAGAATCGCGCTGATGTAGGGCAAATAGCTGGAGACGCGCGTGTAGACATCAGGTTTGCCCTGGGCACAGGTGTAGCTGCCATATGACACAATGCCCACCAGCTGCTGCTGCTGCTTGCTGCTGCTGCCGCCGCTGGCCAAGATCAGCGGACCACCCGAGTCACCCTGAAGATGCGGATTAGCTGGTGCGAATCTCAGTGGAACGACTTAGTTAGTTACTCACCATGCAGGCGCCCCGGCCCGGCCCGGACAGCGCACAAATCTCGTTGGGCGTGACGCGAAAGCCTCGCTTGCCGCATTCCTCATTCGAGATGGTCTGATAGTCGAGCACCTGCAGCCGATCCGGCAGCTGAGCGCCCGTGCTGCTGGGCGTCGTTGAGCCCCAGCCGGTGAGCCGGACAGCTATGCGCCGGCCAATGCGCTCGCTGCCACCCAAATGTATTGTGGATATCTCGTCGCGCTGCAGCTGAAACGGCGGACTGACCCGCAGCAGCGCAATGTCGTAGACGATGCGTGGACTCACTGTGTACTGGGGATGCACGTGCTTGGCCACGATCTGGTGCCGCTGGCCGGCCTGCCTCCAGTTGAGCACGCCAGCGAGCACGCTGAAGCTCTGCAGCTCCAGCTTGTCCACGCAGTGGGCGGCGGTGAGCACGTGCTCCTCGCTGACTATGGAGCCGCTGCAGAAGTGACGCCAGCCTTTGCGACGCCTCATCTGCATGGAGACCTGATAGGGCACCGACTGATTCATCAGCTGACCGCCATTGATGCGAAAGATTTCCTGGGGGCTCAATAGCTTGCCCGCCTCGGCCAAGGGAGTCTGGAGCAGAGTCAGGCAGAGATTCAGAACGAGCAGTGGATACTTCGCTGTTGGCATTTTGTCAGTCAGCGCTTTACGAATATCTGAAAATCCATAGAGTCTTATCTTTTTTATACCAAATGAATCCCATGGATGCGCTGCATGCAGCTGTAGCTTAATCTTCATAAATTTGCCCAAGATAAGGCGTATGCTAGGCAGATATAGATATGCGATAATAATTCAGTTCAGGGCTGCAGTCTGCAGAATATCAGATCAAATATTATTGCACTTTAGTCAATGGAGGTCAAGTTTAGCTCAAGTTGAATATAGACTTGAGAGTCTAGATAACTCTATAAGAGAATAGCACCTACAATTCATCAAGAACTAAGAACTTGAAATCGATCAACTTTCGCAACTTTAAACACGTTCCGTTGCGCCTAATCATAATCAACTTTTCTCTTGCCCAAAAAAAATAAATAGAGAAGCAAAATAAATGAAATGGCGCTTACAATTATGAAAATCTTTGCAGACGCGTGAGAAGGTCAAGAGTTGTGGCCAAAGAAAATATATATAAGGAGTGAGGCTGGAATTGGGAATGGCGACTGGAGACTGAAGACTGGAGACTGGAAGCGGCGGCAGCCACACAGAGACCGAGACCGAGACCCCAAATGGGAGCTCGCTACTGCACAGCTGCAGTTGAAATTGAGATGCAGTTGCAGCTAACACACACACACACACGCATACACACACACACATGTGCCACGTTCATGAACTTTGCTCGCTTAACCTCTTGTGGTTCCTGCTGCAGTTGCAATTGCAGCTGAATTTCGGCTTGCAGCGACTTACATACATATATCTACCTGTGGCAATTTGAGCACCTGGCTCCACACACACACACACACACACACACATGTGCCGCATCTGAGCTCATTTTCCGTTTTCCTTTGGCTAATTTGATTTGTCTTTGCGTAAATTGAAAATGAGCCTACCAAGGATTTCTCGCACACACCTGCAATCGCTTAACTCGCTCGATATCGAAATCAATTTGAATTATGAAAATTGCAAGCGCAAATTAAATTAGAGCTGCAAATTATAAAAGGAAATCATATGTGGAAGATTGTTGAATAAAATACATACATATATGTATTCTATATAATACCAAAGCAATTATAATCATAATCAAATCTATAGTCAAATTGTGCTTTAAATAAATGTATTTATTAATAAACATGTTATCAATGGCACGAGGACTGGGTCTAAAGTTAAGCACATACATAAATGTCTTGTTGATGCAGTAGAAAAAAAAATAAAAATTATATTAAATTTAACATTGACTGCCAGAAATAAAATAAATATGCTTGGACTTTAGTTCAAGGAGATAGACTATATGGAAATATCATTTGTAAGAAATTCGGTATTTATGTAATACATATATGATGTGTGTTGTAGATAAAGATAAAGATAAAGATACACATAGGTAGCTCTGAGTAAGCGTAACTATTGTTATGTATAAATATGAAGTGGGCGTGGTTTGCTTATCTATAAACATGAATATACTATATACAGATATGATAGTTATATCTATATAGAAGTTGTTAACTTGGCCAATCTCTGCGTATCTAGCTATCGTATCTGTGAGTGGGCGTATCTAAGTATCTGTATCTATAAAGACTTTTTAAGCTTAGGTATAATATAGGTGTAGCAAAATAATCTGAGAACTTTTGGGTTGGCTTATCATATGGTAGGCGTATCCTATACTAGGCATAGATAGATATCAAAGCAACTGAGAATGTTGCTATTGGATGCCACCGACTGCGGAATACTCATTCGCAATTGCAAAATAGAGAATTTGCTCCCAGTGGGCGTTATATTTGTCTGATGTTCTCTTAGATTTAAAATCCAGAGACGAACGGTAAGCAGGACAAACATTGCCTTAAACCAATATACTCATTTCACTTATATGAATGGGCATAATTAGCTAAGCTAGTTAAAATGGCATTCAAAGCTGAAAGCTTTGACAATTTATGTTGGCCTGACTTTAATTTAGTTAGCCTCTACCCTAACTCAATAGCTCTCTTCTCTTCCATTCCCTCACAACTACTTATATTCCCATCGAAATTACCCAAGAAATTAGTCGAAGTGGCCATAGGAAGTGCTCAGCGTTCTGTGAGCTGTTGGCTCACATAGCCGAATCCAAATTTAAGAAAGCAATTTCAGCTTCAGCCTGGACAACGTTCCCTTGCCTGTTCGCCCGCTCACCTGCAGCTGGAGCTGGAGCTGGAGCTGTGCAAGTGGAGGTGGCGCTGCAGACGAGCACCGTTCACGTGGGTGTGTGAAATAGGGCTCTGAGCTAGGGAGCTAAAGGAGCAGCTAGAGAATGCCAGAGCGCTGCGTGCTGGACCTGAGAATGGACTTTGCCAATAGGTGGTGCAGAGTGGTGCAGAGTGGTGCAGGGCGGTGCAGGGCGTGGTGTGGTGTGGTGTGGGTCGCATTGCACTCAGCATGCGATTTCATTTTGATAATAATGCCAAAGTCAAATAATTATAATGATCATGATTACAATCATCGATGCGGGCAGCGCCTGTCGAGCTCTGCGAGGCTGAGACCCAAGCTATGGCTATGTCTGTATGCTGTGGCATCATCAACGCAGCAACTTGGCCAAATGACTAAGCAATTTACCGTTTTGTATAGATTTCAAAGCCTTGCACCCATCTACAATAGCAACAACTCCGCCCGTCCGCCCCCTCCCAGCTCTAACTGTGCCTCTGACCGTGGCCCTGGCCGCAGACCGCGCGCATCTTCAATGAAATTTCAGGTCAATTGTGTTCTGCGGCACCGACTGCGTCTATATCTGAACTGAGCTGAGCTGAGCTGCACTGCACTGAGCGATGCCTCAGTGCCCGCCTGCAACAATGCGAGGCGAGGGCCCAAGCCGAGTCAACCGCAGACTCTAACTGAAACTCAGACGGAGACGCAGACGCAGACGCAGCTCTTGCCAATTTCTATTTTCGTGCAGAATTCTAGCCAGTGTAGTCTTTCTTTTTTTTTTTAATTTTTTTATTTTATGTGTGTGAACTGTGCAGCTGAATACCCTAGCTTGCAAATATTTGCACACATTTGTAATGCAGCTTGCAAAATTATAGAATTATTATTGTATCAAAAAATAAGAGTTTTAGTTTTGTATACAGATATTTTTAAATATTTGTACAATTATATATATAGAATATAAATTTATAATGTAGTTAATCAAAAATTTCCATATATTTTTAATTTATTTCGAAACATAATCGACTGGCATAATTCATATATCTTTATTTATTAATAAAAGAATATAAAGATACATGAATATAATAAAGATATATGAATATAATTGTGGTCTTCGGCTTGGTAATAGATATAGAATAGATACACCTATATAATAATATACAATACATATAATAATATTTTTAAATAAATAAATGAAGCAATGAATTCATATTATTAACTAAATAAACCAAATTTTCCCATGTGAAGCAATTGACAAAAATCTTTAAGTAAGATGGAAAATAAGGAATCGGAATATATACAAAGTTAAACATCCCATCTTCTCGCAATTTAGTTGATATATTAATAATAATTATGTATATTAGCTGAGAGTTAGTAGGAGGAGTAGAATTTTCGAGGCATTTGATTTGATTTCCCTAGAGACATGTAGAAACCTGCAGATCGATTCAGTTCCCTAGAAGTGAGGGTATTTCTGCCTCGACTCTGTCTCTCCTCTTTCATTTTCTCTTCTGCTTCTTCTTCTTCTTCTTCTTCTTCCACCTCCCCCTGTGTTCAGCCCATAGACTGCAGCGCGTAGGCGCTTTCCACAGATTAATTGAAGTCATAAGCAATTGTAAACTTATCGCTTTGGTCTCTGGACACAGCCAGACGTCGGTTGTGGGGGGCATTCGGATAACTTATTTCGCGTCTCTTAACTATTTTTCAGCTGCTGCTGTTGCTGCTTCTTCTTCATCATCTTCGACTTGGACTTTTGTTGCGGTTTTGTCGATTTATCGATTTGCAGGCAGAAGCAAACCGCATTGACAGTTAGTTTCTTCTTCTTCTGTTGGTGTTGGCGTTGCTTAATTTGTTGCTATATTTGATTGTGGCACACTTTGCGCAATTATTTGATTGCGTTTCCATTAAGTACCGATGCAGTTCAAGAGTTCAACAATCAGTAGCCAATGGCAGCTCATTTATTGTATGCCATTCCCCGCTCGAGGTTAAATTCCATTTGCACTCACCCCACTCAATGGAATGAATGGCTCGATTCGCACTAATAGCTGATGCCCACTGCAAACTAATCAAACGGCCACAAAACACAAAACTCTCCAATTGAGTTCTTATTCACTTGAACAAGTTTGTTGTACTCTTCAGTTGACTTTGAACTCTCTTTATGAACTAGAGATGATCGTATGACTGGGAGAAATACAATAGATGTAAAACTACATTTGAAAGTTTTTATTTATATGCAGTGATATATATTCAGTTGTTATTGATCTCCTCTTTTCAATTCTCTTGTGGTTCGGTAATACAAAAAGCCTCTTAAAGAACTCTAATATATGTACGGTCTTCAATTTATTTAATTCTCCTTCTCAATGCATGAGTTAAATTCATAATTTAATATAATATTTTAATACAAATTCTGTATTCTTTTACTTAGTATTGGTTTATTATATTCATTATAATATTTGTTAGTATTTTTTGCTGTGTTTATTAGCCTCTTTAGTTTCACATTAGTAATCGCTTCACTCTTCTCGGCAATTCTCAAATATGTAACATATTTATTTATATGCATATGTGTATACCTATATTATCCATTTGCTACTTAATAGTTTACCTAAATTTATATGTATTTTATCGCCTTGCTATGCGGATCTCATGAGTTACTAATACGACTATGAACTGCTAATCCTCAAATCGCCTTGCTATGCGATTCTCATCATTTACTAATATGAATATGAATAATAATCCTCAAATCCTGATTTTTACTCACAACGTATATACTTTTCCCCTACTAAATTCTCCCTTCCACATTTGAATACACATCGCTCTTCTCTGCAATTCTCATGCATGATACTTTCCTTTCGTCTCAGCTGGCAACTCTTTAATTTCTTTGATATTATTATTTTTGTTTTGCCTATAAGCCAAGATGTAAAACACAAACTTGTGTCATAATTAGACACACACATGCACACACGCACACATACATATATATTAGAATTAATGAAAAACGTGAAGAGGTGGAAATGCCGTTCAGCCAGAAGACAGTTGCAATTAATTTTCAATTAAAGCCGCATCCACATTTTAATTGTTTGTCTCCAAACGACAGCCAACAGCAAACAGCAAGTGGAATGAATAAACAAACATATGTTCCGTGGGAATTGCTATTCATATTTACACGCCAGTTAGGCGAATCCGAGTCCCAAAGGCGCCAAAAATTCGAAATTCTCCCCTTTGGAGTGCAAAGCGAGGCTGATTTAGATTACGGCACGGGTGGCAACTTGGCTTTGTGGCACGTTTAGTTGGCACACACACACACACACACACATGTGCACACACAATAAAAGACAACACACACACATGCACACTCACACTCACCTCCTGTTGGGTGGCTTTCAGCAGGAATTTGAATTCGCGTCTTTTCATTTATGCTCGCAAGCGTAAGCAAACTTTCAAGACGGCAATAAAACGCGCTCCCAAATGCCATCAAGTTTCCGGAACCACTAAATTCACGTGGCGTCTGCTTGAGTGTGTGTGTGTGGGTGTGAGTGGGTGTGAGAGAGTGTGTGTGTGTGTGTGTGTCTTCAGGCAGCTGCTGCCTTCAGCCTGTCACATTTCCATTAGCATTTGCCATTTAACTCATCAGCTCAGCATGCGTGTGTATGTGTGTGTGTGTTTGTGTGTTTGTGTGTGTGTGTGTGTATCAAGTGTATCATCTTGCTGTGCCTGCTTAGCACATTTATTACCCATATTTTGACATCCGGCTTTTATCCTTTCGCTCCTTTACGCGCTTTCACTTCCAGCTCCTCCTTTGCTCCTCTCTCTCTCTCTCGCTCGCTTTCTCTCTCATCTTCTAGCCATAATTGTTGCCTTTGGCAACAGGCGCCAGCCAAGCATATGCATATATGATATATCCCACACATTTTACCATTCATAGCGTGGCAAAAGTTTATTATTTCCATTGTTGTTGTTGTTGTTGTTGTTGTTGCTGTTGTTGCTGCTGTTATTGTTATTATCCTGCTTACATATGTCCTGCGTTTTAATTATTCAGGCATTTGGCGAACGCGCCAAGCGAGCGTTAAGAAGCGTTTAAAAAGTTTTTGCGCCTACAATAGAGAAATGTACACAGAGGAGGAGGGAGAGAAACAGAAAGAGCGAAAGCTATATTATATTATTTTTAATAATTAATATGTATGCTCTTTCTATTGATATAGATATAGATATAATAGAAAAAATATATTCTTTTCTTTATTTATATTATATTCATTTTTGGATTTATGGATATCAATCACATATTATATTTTAAACAATATTATTTATATATGTATATATACTTTTTTTCGAAAGAACAATTCACTGATATATTAAGTTCTGCTATGTTCTTATAATAAATCAGAATCTTTCAGTTTTTGGACTCAAAGTCCCTTGTAATCCTTGGCGTAATTGATCGAATCTCCTTGATGCAATCGACAATCATTAGCAGCCTTTGATAAATTGATTCTCTGTGGCAAATTTGACAAATTTGCTAATCAAACAGAATGCCAGCAGAAGAGACAAAGAGAGGGAGAGGGAGAGGGAGAGGGAGGGAGACAGAATATGGAACATCTTTTAGCTTGAGCTGAGCTGAGCTGAAAGGTGTTTTTAATTACTCGAAGTAGTTGACAAGAGGAACAATTAAAGGCCGACGACAGAGCCTTGGCTCCGGGTTGACATTTAACCAAACGGAAAAGTGCAAATATTGTCAGTTAGTCCCGGGCAGGAGAGGTAAGGGAAAATAGAATGGAAAACCCATACAGCAACATCATTAGTGCCCCTCATACCGCTCCCTCCCACGGCCAGGCATCAGGGGATGCTCGACTTTGTCTTGAGAGTTGAGAAAACTGACAGTAAACAGCGAATGCTGCAGCAGGAGACGGTGCAGGAGCAGGAGCAGCATTCCTTTCCCTCTCTACCTCTCTCCCTCCCTCCCGTTCGTTTAGCTGTGTGGAGATTTTCTAAAACTAAAATAATTTGCTAATATTTGCACAGCCAGAAAGCTGAGACGCCGCCGCGTTGCCAACATCATTAATTATTTCAGGCACAAACGCTAGGTGAGGTGAGGTGAAGTGAGGCGGGGCGAGTCGAGGTAAGGCGAGATTTCAGTCCCAGCTTCGAGCTGCAGGCGAGTTGCTTGAATACCGGTCGAATGCCACTCTGAAAGGTTGTTAATTAATAGAAAATTCGCATTGGAATTTCACAATTTTTCCATTCACAATTTGACACTCTGCAGGACATCCACATTTATCTATGCATCAGAAATAATATTTATGATCTACAAAGGAATTGACTATTTTTGGTATTTAACAGTTATCTGTTAGGCATTTGCTATGATTTATTATATATATGTACATTTTCATTTCCTATAAATTTGCACTCTTTCTATTTCCTATAAAACATAAACAACAAGAATGCTGTTGATTAACATTTGCCCGTACTGTTAATTTAGCCAATTGGCAAACGACTCACTGTTAAGCTCAAATAAGAAATTTTTAACGAAACTCAAACGCTGTTAAGGTGCTCAGCAAGCCACAGCTCACTCACTCATTCACTCACTCGCACACTCACTCGCTCGCACACACGCTCTCTTGCTCACGCAGAGCACCGCCCCTTTTGCTTGAGTGCTTTTGGCTGTGGCTGCGTGCGTGTGAGTGAGAGCGCGTGCAGAGCAGTACAGCGGCTGGCGCTCATTTTTTATTTGCTAATCAAATTGTGTGCTACTCTAACCTTCGGACTTGCACTGTAAGACCTCAGCTGCTCCAATTGTGTGGCGCCTCGTTGGGTGTGCGAGCGAGATGGCCAATTGCAGAGACAGTCGCAGAGACACGGGCAGAAGCAGAGGCAGAAGCCGAGAGAGAGCGAGGCAGAGGCAAGAGAGATGAGAAAATTTCCAGTTGGTGGCGAGCAGGCGACAGCCAAGTGGAGCACACACGCAGCAATTGCCAGCGTCTAACGGTTTCTAGTCGCATCTTTGTTTTTGTGGCATATGCTTATCAGTACGCGCCGCTTATCACGTTGAGCAATGAATTTCTCGTGTGCTTCTCTGTCGCCGGGCTTCTGCTTATTTATTCTTGAAAGTAGCCATAAAATATTGAGATTTTTACAGTCAAAAAAAAAAGAAAAAACGAACTGTTTATCAGCAGCAGCGAAAATCTATAAAGATTAAACATCTACCAAAAATATAAAAAATAAATAAAAAATTAAAAATGATTCCGAATTTGTAGACTTTGTGACATAAGCTGGCAACAGATAATTCCGCATTCAATGAAATCATTTTGCTATATTTAGTTGCCCTCTCGGGCAGCCCCTCGAGAGAGAGGTTCACATCCAGCTATAATTAATAACTTGTTGTGCCAATACACAAGCGCCGTTTACCCCTTGAACCGCTCTGAACCTTCTCTCCTCTCAACAAATAGCCCTTCCGACCCTTGCCTCAATGATGCTGCAACTCATTCATCACCAGAAAAGATTTCCTTTTTGGGTTGAAAAGACGAAAAAAAAAAAATTAATTTTCGTTAAAGAGTTCATAAAGAGAAAGGGATGAGTCTTTAGGGTGCAGATCTCGAGAGATCAAAGATGCTGGTCCATTTGGCCAATATGTGTCTGGGGTTAAGAACCAGAAGTGTGTTCACTTTTTTCTCTCAAATCTTGAACTTTCTTTATTAATTGCGCCTGACGGGTTGTCAGAGGCGATTTGGGTTCAGAGGTGCCAAGCGGCTTGGTCCAGTTAAGATGCGAAACAGCAGCCAGAGTCGGCAAATGATGGACAGTTGACCGTTGCAAACGGACAACTCCTGAGAAACTTAACAGCTAACATCAAAATACAGGTTTCCCTTAACATTTTATAGAGCGGAACTTTAAATGTAAAATTTCATTTCTACAGGGGCTCATCAGGTTCTATAGTCTAAAGTCTATAATCTTTATCTTTGAAAGAATATTTTTATATTAGCTAAGATATATTTAAAATTTAATTTTATTATTTACATATTATTAATAGTTGAAAAAAAAAAAAAAATATTATTATTATATTCTCCTTAACCCATTTAATCTATTTGCAGTTCTACAAAATGTTGCTCGGTGAATTCCATCTATGTAAAACATTAAATAAATATACATTTTTAAATTATTATTTTATATTCCAAATTCTACCTTTTGTTTGCATAGCAAATGTAACAACAACAATTTTCACCTCCACACCCAAAAAAAGGAAAATAGGAAAAAGAAAAAGAATTTCATTTCAACACATAAAAATCGAATTAGTCACAGCAACAGATAAAAATGATAATTAATGATCTATCAGCCGAAAACCAAAAATTTGTGTAAATGCGTTGAATTTCGCGCACTTTTCCAACGCAGCTACGCCTACCCTGCGGGAAAACTGGGAAATATGCTGAGCAAAAATGTTGGAAAATCGAAAAAAAAGGCAACTATAAAATGCGAAATCCAAATTATTTGCAGCGAAAAATGCATTGAAAATGGGCAGAAATAATGTCAAGCGTAACAAGGGAAAAGCGGCAAGCGGAAAAACGGAAAAGCAGGCTGGTCGGCAAGCGGGGAGGGGGGACAGCGAGCAGCGGCATATCAAGATCGTGCCTGAACTAGGGCAAATTTTTTTTTTTGCATATGCAACGGCATAGAAAATTGTTGCACCCCAAAGAGATCGCTGTGTGTGTGTGTGTGTGTGAGTGGCTGTTGCTGACCTTTGACCCAGTTTCTTAGGCTTTGCCAATATTTTTGCATCTTTGGCTTTTGCATATGCAGCAGCCGCAGCAGCCGTCGCCCTTTGAATATTTCATCTCATTTCCCAAACTCATTTGCTTTCTTTCATTGAAGGCTCGTGAAAATGGAAAACTCTGTGAGTTGGGTATGGAAATGTGCAAAGAAAAGCCGCGTGTCGTCGGGCAGCGCCCAGTTTTCTTCATCTTCTTCCTCTTTCTGCCTACTTTGCACACTTCAGAAATTTCTTTGTCTGCGCTTTACCTTATTGTTATTATTATTTTTTTGCACCTTTGTTGAATTGACTTTATTATTTTTGTTTACGCATAATGCATAAATATTTATTGACAGCTCGAGGCATAAGCGAATAAGAGCAATACGTATCTGGACAATGGATCTGGAAGAAATATTCGCGCATTTTCTTTTATAATTTCGAAAATCCATTTCGCGCCTAAAACGAGATTTTTTTCTTGGGCAAAAAACGAAGAAAATGCGATAAGTGAAGCATAAAAAATGTTAAGCTTAAGATCAGCATGGGATTTTATATTTGATAGCGCCTTTAGAGATATTTTACTATGTGTATTTATTTAATTTTGTATATATCTAAATTCTATTTCACTTTATTTATTTATTTTCTGCTTTTAAAAAATTTTAAATTAAATAATAAATGCTACAGTAAATGGATGTGGATAAGATTTATCATATATCTGCAATTTAGATTTGACTTAAATATAGTTTATATGAAAACGTATATATGATATTTATCATTCTATAAATTTTACTCACAAAGTTTAATCAAAGACAACTAAGGAAAGAACTCTTTGTTAATACCATCAAGATATTATATGATATCAATATATTAAATCTGACTTTTTATTTAATTATTAGCATACTTAAATGACCCTAAACACAGCATTAACTACTCTTCAAACACTCAAGACTCTACAACTCTCCTAACAGACTACATTTCCAGCCCCTACTTATGATAGCTATTCGGAATACCTCACATACATATCTAATTAACTGCTCTCCTAGCATCATATAGCATTCATTTCTATAGCAAAAATCACTTTTATAATACCTATATATATATGATACATAAAGCTGAGCTCCATGACAGCCGAAATCGCAATTCAATCGAAGGTGCCAACTGCCCTTTTGTCAGCCCCTTTTGACACGCCTCATAAAAACGAGCGCAATCGCCACCACCAACGCCTGGGACAAGGGCTGAAGAGCTCTTCCCCCCTTCCAGCGCTATCGATATTTGGTGCTAATTGAATTAGGCAAGTATCGGGATGTGTGAAGTAGTGGTCGAGGCATCAGGACATCTGCCTCGAATTTGATTGCGCAATCAAAGCCTCATATGGTGGATGTCTCATAAGATATGTGCGCGGCGATACGATTGTCATGCTTATACGAATGCTTTGTGGACTGTCTGTCACGCATAATAAGCCTCGACGGCCAGAGGCAATTGCGATTTCATTTTTATGACTTTCTAATGAAAAATCACGACTGAAGATCTTCGAGCTTCGCGACGGCAGCTGGACAAATAAGACGAGCAACCCTTCGGCCAAAGACAACAATAACGGTCCGCCATTGACCTCTGCTGACCCCGGGCATTACTTGCATTTGCATAGACCGTTAAAGCTATGGACAATTGAATATATTTCGGGCATATATTTCATTGCATGATTTTTTTTACAAATTTTTCTTGTTTTCATGTTTTTGGGATGAAACTTGAATTCTTTTTGGGTAAAAAATGTGAAAATTTTTAATGAATTTTCGCTGAATGGTGAGAAAGAAAAACTTCCCAAAAGTAAAAGTAAGGGAAGCCAATTGAACCATAAGATTGAAATGTATACCTCAATTCTCGCTTTGACGCAGATCCTAAGTTTCTTTGCTCATAATTCCTTGATTGACATTTCGCTGGCATTTCCATCAAATTGCATTTATGTACGGAGTTCTTTATATTTCCCAGTGTCTTTTAATTGTATTTGACATAGTTGCCAAACAAGATCTTAATTTTTGCTAGGGTTTCACTCAGGGGTCGCAGCATCTCGAGTCTTGCTTCAGTTTGATTGCCCAAAGCCGACAGCTGCCCTTTGCCGCTTGCAAACATAAGTTGGCATTGAGCTTCTAACTGACATTTGACCAATGGTCAGATGGTTTGCCAAAGGGTTGCCCTCAATGGATGCTGCAAGGCTATGTTTGAAATTAATGAGGTTACAACTGGAGAAAGTAACGGAAAGTATGTCAATTCTAGTTGTCTTTAGGGTTTACTCTGATATTGCTTTGAGAGTGAAAGTGATGAAGAAAACTTAACAAACTTGCATTCAGATTCAGATAACTGCGAAGTAAGCTCTATCTCTCTTTGCTTGTCGAGGTTGGCTTGGTAAATCAAACTCTATCTATGATCTTCTTAAATGAAAAGGCATTTGCGCTGTGGCTAAAGTTGATAGAAGCTTATGCTTAAGCCATCTCTTAAATCGATTCAAACTGTAATATATGTATATTTCAATAGATATTACAATCCTTTACCATTAATCACATATGTATATCTATAATTTATTTTCAATCTTCTTCTTCAACTTAAACTAAAACTGTCAATTAAACGCGAAATTTTTCAAATCTCTCCAAATTGTAAACAATAAAAAAACTTCAGCTAATCAAAACATCTAATAAAGTATCATATGATAGCTCAAACCCCTTCGGGGACATGGCTTCCTTTTTTTTTGGTTTTCTTTTTTTTTGACTGCACAAATTGCTTGATAAAAATACAATTGCGGCCAGCGAACAATAACAGATAACAGAGCGAAAAATAATAACTGAAATGGGTTTACTAATGTTTTGTGGTTTTCGATTTCAAAAGGATGCTGGCAAAAGGATCACGAAATTGATACATCGCGAGAGAAAAAGGGGTGGCAGTTGCTACCTCAAAGATGTTGAGTTGAGCTGCGCCCGGGCCGGGCCGGGCCACGGTAGGTCCGTCTCACGTATCGCATTACAGATTGCAGATTGCAGATCTCTAACCCGTCGAGGCAGGGCTCGTGCCTGGAGGGCCTATAGGCATTATCTAATTACCGCATTAGTTGGCCCAAACCAGCTGCCACGTGGGTGTTGGCCAAGTTACGGCATACGAAATAGTTTGGCAAGCCCTTGGGCGCATGGTTTTGATGTCTTTGTCAGCAGCAGCAGGAGTAGCAGCAGTTGGCAGAGTCACAGGAAGCCAGGACAATGGTCAATGGGTAACACCTACTGAGCCAGCATTGACTTGATTTACGTGCTGACGAAAGGACTGCCAAGAGCGACCTGCGACACAACACACAGCCACGCCCACACACACACAAAAACCCAGCGTGTTTGCTGTGTCTGTTAGCAAAAATAATTGACCGTATTTATGAGGCATTTTAGCCTTTTATGCCTTGCATATTTCCTTTGCCATTTGTGCATCTATTACCACAAATTTCTTTGGCTCGGACAACTATGTTAGTTGTAGTGGCCCACAATTGTTTTAGGCCTTGTTTTTGTGGCACACGAACTTCCTTCCGTAAGTAATTTCATGCTCATTTTGTGGGCGTTCAAATTGGTTTATTGTCCTCGAGGCCAGATGCCAGAGCCACAGTATATAAAAAAAATAGAATAAGCAAGAAATAACAAAAACTGTCCTGTGGCCATTCGAGCCAGTTCAAGGCGTGGATATCTTTATGTTCAGGTGATTAACGCTGTGGCTTCTCTTTGATATCTATATTCCTTTGCAAGCAGGCGGCACAGAGAGATTTATAATAGTTTTGTATAGTTTATTTTATCTTCTTTGGTTGCAGAAATAAGTGCAAAAGCATTGAATTAATTTTAATTTAGACAAGGAAGGCTATTTACTATGAATTTGCTAAGTTTATATATATGTATCATATTGTAGAATAGTTGTAATATTAATATTTTAAGCTGATAAAAATATTATTCCATCTTAGATATTTATTACTATATTTTAATTTTATATTTATTTTATATTTTTTTGATTATTTTCAGCATTTTAATTACCATTTTTATTTATTTATGTTTTTTTTATACCCTGAACTCATTGAAAATGGGAAATCAGGGTATAATGGTTTTGTGTAAAGTATGTATGAGTGCGTCGATCTCAGAAGTTATAAGAGCTACAGAGCTGAAATTTTGCATGTAGAATCTTGTATGCAATACGCAGTACGAGTTTATCATATTTTTTCGATAACTCATTCAATACCGTTTTTATCGAGGATAATCGATAAATTGATATTGTTTTTTCAGCCTAAGTTGAACACTATTAAACATAGAGACTTCACATTTACTGTGTATATGCAATTTACGAATATACACATTTTGTAATTTACAAATTTCGGATACCACGCCCCTTTCGCCACCAATTTGAAAAAAAACGAGTATTAATTACTAGAGACTTGTGCTTTGGAGTGTACACACATTTACACATTATTACTATATTCTGAAAGTTTCATTAAGATTGTAAGTCTACAAACGAAATTATATAATATATATTATTGAGTGATATAGCATTCAGCTTTTGTCAGGCAGCTGCCTAGGGGAAATCCCCTGGGCGGCAAATCCCCTGGGATTAGAGACTTCTGCTTTGGAGTATACACACATTTACACATTATTATTACATTCTGAAAGTTTCATTAAGATTGTACGTCTACAAACGAAATTATATCATATTTACTATTGAGTGATATAGCATTCAGCTTTTGTCAGGCAGCTGCCTAGAGGAAATCCCCTGGGCGGCAAATCCCCTGGGATTAGAGACTTCTGCTTTGGAGTATACACACATTTACACATTATTATTACATTCTGAAAGTTTCATTAAGATTGTACGTCTACAAACGAAATTATATCATTTTTATTATTGAGTGATATAGCATTCAGCTTTTGTCAGGCAGCTGCCTAGGGGAAATCCCCTGGGCGGTAAATCCCCTGGGATTAGAGACTTCTGCTTTGGAGTATACACACATTAACACATTATTATTACATTCTGAAAGTTTCATTAAGATTGTACGTCTACAAACGAAATTATATAATATATATTATTGCGTGCTATAGCATTCAGCTTTTGTCAGGCAGCTGCCCAGGGGAAATCCCCTGGGAGGGGATGTACCCATTGAGCCCAAGCGCAGTCGCTGCTTACTGCGCAGTTAGCAGAGCGCGGGCTTATGCGTGCGTTAAAACAAAGTTCAGAATGATTTGAATATCAGTTTGGAGGGTTCAGGGTATCTCCTAGTCGAGCAGTCTCGATTAGAGCCTTCTTACTTGTTTTTTTTTTTTTTTATTATACATTTCAATTTTTTCACTTTTTTTTTTTTAAATTTATTTTATATTAAGTATTATATATAAATATATTGAATAATAAAAATATATCCTAAAAATATCTAAAAACGATATATTTTAATTATGTACACATATAAATTATAAATCATGGAAATTTCAGTTTGGTCTAAAGCTGTGTAGAGCTAAAACTATTCAAATTACGAAGTGATCTGCTCTGTTCACCTCTAAAACCGCTCACTGAACCCTGAACTCTGCGCTATGAACCCTTTGCTCCCGAGTGTGTCCACATTTCCGTCTAATATTTCACAAGAGCTGCGCTCACATGAGGTCGTTTACCGGTCCGAGAGATGCTGCGCGCAGCCACGAGGAGATCAACAAAATGTTTAACCCCTTTTAATTTGGCCAGCCACTTTTTATTGTGGCCAACAAATAATGCTAAATTTGAGTTTTTTTTATTATTATGAAAAAGTTGCTACACATAAGCAAAAAAAAAAAAAAAAAAAGAAACCGAAATGGAATGAAGTTTCGCAAACAAATATATTAAAATGTCAACTAGGCAAATGTCAATATGCGGGGTTGATTCGGCACAACATCAATTATATTATTCAGCGAGTATAATTTGTTCCCCTACTCCGATTTCTGTTTTGTGATCTCTGCCGGCTTTCATTTAATTGTCGCCAGCGATTGGCGGGAGGGGCTTGGGTTAAATGCATTTTGATTTTGCAACTGGCAACTGGCTGGGAAGTTCGTGATCCGCGAACTCTTCGGCAATCGGCTTGACATTTACAAGCCGCTTGCACTTTTGGTTTTTAATTAGATGAGGCCCAGGCTGGGGTACGACTAGCCGGTTGGGTGGTCTGACTCTGGACTCTGGTGAGAGGCCAGCGGAGTGCTCTGCTGATTATCGACGCCAGCGCTTAGATCTCGCCGTCGATTAAGCTGCTTAATGGCATTAACATGATTAAGCAAGTGCTGGGCAGAAGAGAGTGTGTGGACAGGGGGCCAGTCACCCGCTGGCTGCCCTTTGGTGGGGCCCAAAGGGGGGGCTTTGCACTCCGGACGCGCACTTGCCTTTCATTCATAATTCTCTCTTTGCGTATTGAAAAACAACTTCTGCGTCAGCTAATTGAACAATTGATCTCTGATCGCGCATTCATAACTGTGAATGTGAATGTTAAGTGAATGCATATGAATGCGAAATTAATATAACAGCGACTAGTCGACTAGCTGCTGAGCTTAACTAGTGCTTGAGCTTGCAGTTTAGGGGTTCAATTGTTATTTTTTCGGCTCTCGGGCCGAACTGGTCGGGCTTTGCTTTCGGGGTGGTTCGTGTCAAAGGTCAAACTGCACGAAAACTTCCCATGGGTCAGTCTGCTTTTTGGGCATAGAAAACTCGTTTCTGCACCAATTTCAATAACCTTTTTTTGGCATTAAAATTTTAATATGACCTTTGAACTTGGCCAAGGCCCGTTTGAGTATGGGCCAACAGACCATATATTATTGTATATACATATGTATGTATATGAGTATTTCGAGAATAAGTTTTCTCGTTTTTTGGTGGGAAAGCGTCCAGCAGCAGCTGCTCAAGAAACAACCAGAAATTTATCAGTTATCAGCGGTTTCTAAAGCAAAGTCTGGCGTGTGTAAATTTGTTCAAGTCTATTTGCAGTTAGCGGCAAGATTTTCTTAGCTGAAGTCCCAACTATTTCATGAAAGAGATATGCACTGCATTACGCAATACACCAAGACTTTCTCACCAAATTTATTTTTATGAATGAACTCGCTTAGAGACCCACAGTCCCCCAAAAGAGTGGAGCTCTGCGGCCTGAAGGAAGTGCGAGTATGCGTAATGCAGTAAAAGCCAAACAATCGACCAAACAACAAAGAGAGAACAAACGAGATCTTCTAAGTTTATCAGAATGCTAATATTTGACATCATAATAGAGCAGTGCAGTGCAACTGGGTCGTCGAACGAGACAAAAGTTTAGATGCGCATTGGAGTATGCACAATGTTGTCTCCGCTGATCATATCGTAAATACCAGAGGTGAAAAATGTTGTGGGAACTATGTGGAAAATCTAGCTTGAACACTGACTAGCGGAAGTCGGAGATAAGAAGCTGCGGTTCCGTTTAGCAATGAAATGTTTAGAATTCGAATGACGAAATCACTACAGATTTCTGTTATCATAGTGGAATAGTGTTCCTATTTAAGAATGGGAATAAAAAATATGTAAAAAAGTAAGTCTTGCCTAGCCGACTCTCACTGGGGCTCCTCATTATCTCAGTCAGCAATCTCAACTAAGAATTCCAATAATTTCCGCACGTTTTACATATGAGTTCTTGAGCCACTCACACAGTTGTCATTCCGCTGTAATTTACAATTATAAACTGCATAAGTGATTCGTTTAAATTCCTAAATAACATCTGCGAGTCTGTCATTTAGTGTTTTCATTATTGTCTTTAATGCAAATCGAATTCCATACGATACGCTTCGCATCCGGTGTTCAGCACGCATAGCTACATATACGATTTCTTAAGCATTACATTTCTCGAGTCGGTTAATTACTTCCTTGTGAAATGCAAATCGCAGGCATTAGGCATGCGCGATTGACCACATCGTGTCTTGCTTTGTAGGTAGCTCTGTCGCAGCGGAACCAGGTTATTTAACACCTTCGAGGCAACCCTCTCGAATCGAAGTCGCAATTGCTGAAACCCAATCATTCGCTCGCATTGTGCGGCTTTGATTGCCTGACGGTGTCGAGTTTCGTGCTGGAACTGGAGCGACAGTTGCCAATGCGGTCGATAAACGACCCTTTAGGGCTGGCACACAATATTTAATAACAATTGATATAAATATTGAAAGTATTATTGAGTCATAATTGACCAAAAGACCAAAGGGTTGCTTTCGTTTCGTGAGAGGTTTCCAGTGTCTGCGACTGCGACTATAAATAGATACAGTTAACTCGTAATCTTTATCTGTGTACCAGCTTATCTCGAATTAGATTTAGCTCGGTTTCTTGGAAATTGAGTCACTTGTTGCTTTGGGGGCAATAAATAAAATTTGTTCAATTGGAAACTGCATTCATATCTGGGCGATAAGCCACAGAATCATCACGCTTATCGACTGCAAAGTGGAGCAGGCGGGGAAGCAGAGCATGTCCGCGGCAGATAACACTCTATTCTATCTCAGCTTACAGTTCATTAGAATCATAAATAAGTCAGCAGCATGCAGCGTGATAGCAAAGGATTTGTGTGTGTTTTTTATTTGATTGGAAAAGTTCTGCTGAGGTCCCTCCCCACTAGCTCCACATCCTGCCTCTGTGACTGCATATGCATATATGTATAGTAAAATGTCACATATTTCTCACGGAAATGCTTTCCTCTCCTTCTCTTTCTGTTTTTCTCGTACTGTAACAAATTCTAGAGAGTGCAGGGAGTGCACGCCTTCGGACAGGAATTCCCCCGTTTATAGTTAAGCGCTGTTCGGAATCGATTGGGTCTCCACCATAAATTGTGATATTCCACGGGCAAATTGTCGTAGATCCTCCACAGGAATATGATTTTCTTTTTTTAATGCCTCTCCAGATGTTCCCTGAGCACTACACTCGACCATGTGTCGAGTTTTCTCTACTCATTTAAATACGCTCGTTTTGGGGTTCTCTCTTCTCTCTCTTGCTCTCTCTGTTCGTTTCTCACACTCGTGTAGCTAATTTGTGATTTCTGGTGTTTTCGGTGTTGGATTTGTTGGTTGCGTGTTTGTTTTACGGTTGCTTTGTCAACTATTTTCCGGCTATTGATTTCATAGTTATTGCTGTTGTTGTTGTTGTTGTTGTTGTAGCTGTTGCTTTATTGACACTCGAGTGGATGGATGACATGCAAGTGCCGCAAGATCTAATGATTTATTGACATGTTTACCATACCGAGGTTAGAGGGTGTGACGTCAGGTCTACCAAATGGGAAGTGAGCCTAGCTGAACCAAATGAGCGTTGATCGAGTTGAAGAGATTGATAGAACGATCGATCAAATTCTATATTCTGATATCCTACACATATTCTACTCTATACATAGTTCTTTTAAATACTATTTAATTCGAGTTCATAGAGTTCTCATATATGATCTATGTGTAAGCTCTCTTAGTTACACTCAGCTTAAGTTATCTCCCATCAATATTTTCATTCATCCTGAGATCATTTCACTTCCTACACCTGTTTCGAGCCACAGCATAACCTGCCTATGCAAACACATCCTGTGTCCGGGTCGCCAGGAAATCCAACTGCTCCAAAATCACGTAAAATATTCAAATATTTACCTAGCACAAGAAACATACAAAGCAATGCTGACTCAATGAAGAGAAACGACTGCTGCGCTTGCCTTTCCCAAGGATATTCAACTACAAGCAGGCGAGCAGGAAAAATGCATTTTCCACCCGGACACCGAGGGGCACCTCAGAGCAGTGCGCGGGTGTGCGCAGCCTGCGCTGCAATGAGCGTAATTTGAACACCGCGAGAAAACGCGGTGCGGTACACAGTTTTCCAATTTGAATTTCTAGCTGGAATTTCCCACACTTTTCTTAAAGATTATTTTAAGGAGGGGGGCAACAACAAAAGGAATTAGTCAGTTTATGCTTAATTAGTATTTGGTCTAGAGTTTCAGCGAAATGTCGCAATTGAATGGAACAACAGGAAGTGCTGCAAATCGTTGCATATGCCAAAGGTTGAGTCGCTGAACCGTGATCAGATTTGCACCTTGCGGTCTCTCTACCTGCTACCTGCGGGCGCTGGGCACATGCTGCGGCTTTGCCTTTCGTGCGCCCTAATTGCAGTCGTAACTGAGAGCCAAACAAATCACGTTAAACAATGGCAGTCAAGTGCTGCTTCTTGGCAGGTAGCTGCCAGCAGGATATGCCTCGACTGCTGCGCCGCCACCATCAGTATTCGGTTTCAGCTGTCCCGTTGAGATGGACATGGACATGGACACGGCCACGGACACGGACACGGACTATGGACAGCGGGTGCACTTCTAGCACTCGCTTTGCGGTTTTCAGCACAAGTGTTCCCAGAAACCGAGCTGTATGTAAATATGCCAACATTGATCGCGTGCCAGGCTCTACTGCTTGACCAGGCTGAAATCGGGAAAATCAGAGCTACAGTAGTTTAAGGAGCTTACTAAATGCTAGTCATGAAATTCAGTTATCATTAACATAGTTAATTTATAGTACAACCCCACCCATCTCAAAGCACATCATTAGCCAGCTATAAATAGTATTTGTTTCGAGCCAGGACTAAATATTTTTTCCCACAAGCCCACTCGCAGGAGCAGCCTGCAAGCATCCTGTCAGGAAGTGATCTTTTGATCCGGAAACTATAAAATTGCTTTGGCTGCCACAAAACAACAAAATCTGTGTGTTTGGGCTGCTGGCACGCAAACACCACTGAAACGCCATGAAATGAACCACCTGCGACAGGCGAACAAGCATGCAGCTCAGCTCAATTGGAAATAGGGCGAGCGCAGTACCTTAAATAGGGGTTTGCTAGGGGCGTGGATAGAGTCGGTCGTGTAGGGAAAATAAAAAGCGCAATTAGTGTTTGCTTTAAAATTAAATTTTAATTGGAGCTGCCGGCTTCTGGGGTGGTTGCTGAGAAAGTTTGAGCGGCGCAGCTTCTAAAATTAGACGCCGACTTTTGACAGTTGTCAATTGAAACATTTTCGAACATTTCGAAACACTTTGGATGTATCAATTTCTCACCTCAACTGAATCACTGCAACTGAAGCGCAGCGCTACGGCTTCGATGAGATTCCCTCGCCTGCATTCGGGGGCGATCGTATTACCACGCAGCCTAATCCGTTTGTTGACAAAATAAATACGCGGAAATTCGGAAAAGGGTGATCCCGCCATGCAGGCAGCCGTTTCTTTCTCTTCTCTCTAACTAGATACCCCTTATAATTAATTGCCTTCGCAAGCAAGCTGAAATTTATGCGCGTCAACAGCGATTAGGCGGCAAATGAAGGGGATAGACACATGCCAACGGACTACGGCCGGAGAGACAGCTCCAAAGTTCCAGTTTCAGCTGTGGCTGCATCTTCTTGTACATGTCTAAATTATTTATAGAGACAGCGAGTTGATCATGTAAAGACTGCTTTGAAGATCGCTTAATAGTTTCATTAGGCATACAAATCTAAGATAGGGTAAAAACTTTGACTTAGACTAGATACTCCAGGGTTTTGTTATATGTAGTTAATGTATTCAGATTTAACAGATATAGAATAGATAGTATAAATTCTAAATTCTTTCTTCCATTAAATATTCTAATATCCTATTTACCTTTTCCTTTCTACTCAGCTCCACTTGCTCTCATATCTCAAGTCAGAAAATTCTTAAATAAAAAACCGTATGCCATACGCGCCGCAGGATATGAGCGTCGAGCGGAGCAATAAAGGAAATTAATGCACTTACTGATAGCCGCTTGGCATAGAGGGAATTGCGGTTTAGAGAGACGAGCTGCAGCTGAATGAATGTGGGCATGTAATTTACGTGACATTTATCGCCCGCTGGCGAATCAAATGCAAACAGGACAGTCGCCAAACGCATTACACGACTAAGCTGTGAATATCCTTTAAGTAGCAGCGAAGCTGGGCAACGACATGGAGCCATTCCCTTAACCCTTTGCCTTTAACGCCAGCCAGCAGCAAAGCCCCCCGCCTCGACCAGCCGGGCAATTGGTGAAGTTTTCGCAAACATTTTGCACGACTGCCAGAGGACGGAGATAAGCTTATGTGAACTATTGCCGGATAGATAAACAAAAGCTGTGCCAACACACACACACACACACACACGCGGCATATATGTCCTGCAATGCGGCCGGGCTGGGGATCGGTCAAACTTGGAGTTTGCGTAAATGATATCCCGTGGCGAAAGGATTTCCTTTATAGGCCGCTGCACACTTTAGCAACACTCAGCTTTCAGCTCTCAACACTCGACACTCGACTCGTCGCGATTGTCTTGCAGCCGCAACCCTTGCCGCATGTCCTGAGACGTCCTGCCCGACGTCTATTTATGTCCTTTTTGCATATTACTTACTCGACTGCTCACAGTGGGACGTTCGGTTTGCTGTTGCTGTTGCTGTTGCTGTTGTGCAACTTCCTATTATGCTATTTATCATAATTTTTCAATTTAACACCGTTCCATAGAGAGACATTGTCCTGCATGTCCTGTGGATAGTTGCCTCAATGTTTACTTGCGCAAACATCCTTTGACAAAGTTTCCGCATTGTCCAGTTGCTTTGATGGCTTAGCCTCTACTTTCACAATTTTGCATTCTCATCGATCCATCTTTTGCTAGCTGCCAATCTGTTTGCTCAGCTCCCGTTATCCTTCAGCACAGTCGCATCTGCATCATATCGCATCACATCGCATCGCATCGCATCCTGGGTTTCAATTCCGCGTTAAGGGCTCTGTTATTAATGAGCATTTTGACACTTACGTCTTGACATTTGCACAGCTGCTCGTTTGTCTTAGGACTTGCTTACGGCCATTTCTTGAGCAAATGTTACCCCGGAGATAATAGTCAACGAGATGCAACAGCAAAAGGTCAACTGGCCTCGGCCATTTGAATAAAACTGTAATTATGTTTGCATTCTCCTACGGGTCACTCTATTGATCACCGAAATGTAGCGACTTGGTATACTTAGGATAGTGTTTGCTTAAGTAAAAATATATATATTTATTGAAATGAACATAGGATGATGTCATATACATAATATGACATATAGCATATAAACTCTGTAAACTTTGTGAATCAATGAAGTTCATCATGCCAAATGCCATTAAATTGCATGGATATATAACAAGTCTTAACTCCCATTTGCTGTACTCAAAGAACTAAACCAACTCAAATGATCATCCCTACTTTATCATCTGTTAACCAATTGACTATGATAATATATTGCTTATTATAACTAAAATAAATAACATCTATTAAGACATTTCATAATGTCAATACAATAATATATTGTATATATCAGAAACATCAACTGTTATTCCTTATAGCATAACAGTTTATTCATTGCTTAACTCCAGTGAAAGTCTTGCCTTCAGCTAACTTTGACTATTTCGCTTAAGAGCCGAGTGTAATCAAATTAATAGAGAAATTCAAATGGGAAAGAAAAACAAATAGACCGCTCAGAGCTAACAGTCCACCCCTTCAAGCCGTCATAGTGCAGCTCTGACCAGTGTCCAGTCTCTGGGCAGGCAGCTGTCTCTGCTGGACTTACCCCATGTGCTGGCTGCAAGAGATCCCTGGACTGAGTCGAGGCACAATTCCCGTGCGGTATGTGAGTCTTTGTGCGGATTGTTTGCCTTCAATTTGAGTACAAACCATAATTTATCTTTTCAGACGTGTTGGCTCGCTGGTCAGCCGATGCGACAATGTGAAAGGAGCCAGCGTCAAGGATTATTGATTATGCAAAGTGCCCGAACCGGACAATGGCGAGAGAAACAAAGGGCTTAAGCAAAGAAAAAGGATGCGTGTGTATGTTAAAAATAAAAATAAGAATACGAATATACCAAAGACGAAAAACCAAAGGGTTGCAAACTGGACAGCAGACTGAAAATTATGAAATATTCAACCAGGTATATAATAGCCGAAGGAATCCATCGGAAATGAAAAGTATCCCCTTACAGGGCCAGCGCGTGTGTTTATGGCTATTAAAGAGATAATAGTTTCTGACTGACTGATGCAACGGTCTCGATGGTCAGTTTCGCTATTTTGGCATGGTTAATTATTATCCTGCGTCCTGGCAGAGTGTGAGAAAGTTGCGCCTAATGATACACAGATTCCAATGGACATTGCCAACTGGACACGGCGAGCTGAGTGAAAGGCTTCAGCTGTTGATGGATGCTGACGGATTAGGGCCGTAATTAATGATGTGCGCGTCTTGGGTGTGAAATCCTTCACAAATTGACCAGATCAATGCAGAGCAAAAGCTACAAAGGTGCTGACCAAAAGGTTGACAATATGTGAACCTTCACAACCTTCACCGGCATTCAATTTTCCCAAGCCATCTATCAGCGCCTGCTACGCCCCATTTATACTGAATTTGGAACTATCAACTGCGATTTCCAATTAAGTTTGCTTATATTTAATCTGAAAATATATTTAAATTTTGTCCTTTGATTTATTCTCTTTTGCTTTACATTTATTTTTGTTTTTTTTTTTTTTTATAAATATTTAATTTTTCATTTTTAACTTTTTATCCATTTAATGGATGCATCTCTTTAAACTGGCTTGAGAGCAATTGGCTTTGTTATAGCAATTCATTCATTGCATATAAAATTATACGTTCATGTGAAGTGCACAGATGATGAGTCTCGAGTGTCCTAAGCATTATCCTTTTACGCCTTTTGTCTGGCAAGGCAAGCAGCAAAAAAAAGTATCAGAAATGAGGCTAAGCTACACTACATAAAATAAAGCTCATTTGTTTGTCAATCTATGTGGTTTCTGTTGCTTAAAAAAATATAAATATATAAAAAATATTCAATACATAAAATGTTTTAGATTGCTTAAAAATATATATAAAATGTAGGCAAATAAATAAATAATCGAAATTTAACAATAAATAAATAAATATTTAGAATTCTAATTTAAAATATTTTTCATTCAATTTATATGTATGTATATATTTTCTTGTAATTTAATTTCTCATCCTCGATTTGATTTTCCATTTTCTGTTTATTTTCCTATTCAACTCATTTTACTGTAACGGCTCTCGGGCTAATCAAATTTTTGCATATTCAGTAGTTTGTCGCCCTTTCAATGGAATCTAGAATACCAAACCAATTCAACATCAGCTAATCGAATCGTAACCAGTCCGTTTTGAGTCTTGCAATCGCTGCATTTTTTGTTTGGGTCCTTCGGCCGAGTGTCCCAAAACTATTTAGATTTTATGTATGTGACTTAGAGAAGCGGAAGGAAACGGTAATTCAATCGAAACTCCCGACACGGACAGCTTGCGGTCAAACAGAAAAGAGAGGGAGAGCAAGAAGGAAACTGTGTAAGATAGAGAGCGAGCGGCACATAAAGTACGAAGAATTATTGCCGAAATGGCTTAAGGAAAAGATTTTCAAGATAATGGGCAGCCGGCTAATATCAATATCCTTTGACAAGATCTACGGAGTCCTCAAGCTGTGCTCATTAAACGGTATTTTTGTGGCCAGCTCGAGCCCATTGTATCGCAGAGTTTGCATCTTGTTAGCTGTGTGAGAGTGTGTGTGTGTGTGGGACAGCGAGGGTGCATGTTAGACAACATTTACAGCTTCCTTGGCGACAATTTGCGGTTGGCCAAAGTGAAGAAGAAGAAGAAGAGCAGCAAGCGTAGCATCCATCTAGCCATCCATCTATGCCTCAACTGCCGCAAACAAAAAGCAACCTTTGTTTGCATTTTGGGTTCGGAGTTGGGTCTCGTGGGATCGTGCGGCTCCTGCAGCAGCAGCCGCTACTGAGTGCGAGGCGAGGGAGGGCAGCTCGGCGGCAGCTAATGTGCATCTAATATGAATATGTATCTATTGTTCGAGCCACTCAAAATGAACGGCATTGTTGCACAGCGTGGGACACTGGCGAAAACCGCAGCTACACTCAGCGAAAAGTTGCATTCAAAACTATGGCATGTGCTAATAAGCTGAAAATGCAGCTGCACCGAGAGAAAACTAATGTTGGAAGGAGAGTGACTAGTTCTAGTTCTGAAGTATTTATAAATTATGGCATCAATTGAAGTTTAGTTTAATCAAATCGAATTCAACTTGTTATTTCATTTATTTCATAATATTTAGTTCGAGTGTTAATTGCACGTCTAGTTTGCCTGATTAACGTGCACAACAATTGCAATTATCAATGGCAAATTCTCGGTGTGGCAGTCGATTTGCTGCTGTTCATGCTCAACTAAGCAGCTGCTGGACGGCGCTCTTTGGCGTCTTTAATCTCGATCGCGGTTCAGCGTAAACCTAATTGAAATTGTTCACCCTAAAAATTGATGTCACCAAAGATCGGCATTTGCTGCATACAGATCAGGACCAAAAGTTCAGCATGGAACAGCAGCAGCTACAGCTATATAGAGCTATATACTTATAGAATCGAGTTAATCGAGGCATAGCAGGAAAAATAACTCAGCGGCAACAACAATCACACTTGCCGTTACTATCTATGCGACTTATATAAACCAATTGCGATTATTATGAATAAAGAGCGCTGATAAGGCAGAGCATCTGACATGGGCACATACATGTACATGTACATGTATTTACTCTATATTTTAGTTTGAGCATTTATACACTTTCTTTGAGTGCTATTTAGCTGCTAATTATGAGCGCTGGCATTTTGGTTGAACATTTCATTTTCTATGCAATTTTGTTTACATTTGTAGACAGACAATTGACGGGCTGTCATAAACAACAAAATATGTGCAGCTGTCGGTAGGGCCGTGCGGTGGGGCGTGGCAGCTGGAGAGCACTTTTGATGAAAAAAAAGAAAAAAACGAACGCGCACAAGTCGACGCTTAAAAGCAGGTCAATCGACCTCGGTCCAGCGTTCTTTTTTAATGGGGCTTATCAGTTGCTCAAAAGAAACAAAATGCTTCTTATCAACAAACTGTCTGCAGCAATAGCAGCAACAACACTTGAGTGGCTGCCAGCAATACATAAATATATTTATTTATATATATGAATAAGTACATACACTTATGTACAAAAATCTCAGATCTTTGTATATTCTGGCTCCCTTTGTATCACATGAATTATTTTGCTTGTCTGGAAAGTTTTTGCATTTTATTTTGATTTTTATACCCTGAACCCATTGAAAATGGGAAATCAGGGTATAATGGTTTTGTGTAAAGTATGTAACGGGCAGAAGGAGGCGTGGCAGACCCCATAAAGTATATATATTCTTGATCAGGGTGACGAGCTGAGTTGATATAGCCCTGTCCGTCTGTCCGTCCGTCCATCCGTCTGTATGAGTGCGTCGATCTCAGAAGTTATAAGAGCAAGAGAGCTGAAATCTTGCATGTAAACTCTTGTATACCGTACGCAGTGCGAGTTTATCATATTTTTTCGATAACTCATTCGATATCTTTTTTATCGAGAATATAATAATAATAATAATAAATTTTGTTTTTTTTTTTCAGCCTAAGTTGAACACTATTAAACATAGAGACTTCAGATTTACTGTGTATATGCAATTTACGAATATACACATTTTGTAATTTACAGTTTTCGGATACCACGCCCCTTTCGCCACCAATTTGAAAAAAACGAGTATTAATTACTAGAGACTTGTGCTTTGGAGTGTACACAAATTTACACATTATTATTACATTCTGAAAGTTTCATTAAGATTGTACGTCCACAAACGAAATTATATAATATTTATTATTGAGTGATATAGCATTCAGCTTTTGTCAGGCAGCTGCCTAGGGGAAATCCCCTGCGCGGGGAAGTCCCCTGGGATTAGAGACTTGTGCTTTGGAGTGTACACACATTCACACATTATTATTACATTCTGAAAGTTTCATTAAGATTGTACGTCCACAAACGAAATTATATAAAATTTATTATTGAGTGATATAGCATTCAGCTTTTGTCAGGCAGCTGCCTAGGGGAAATCCCCTGGGCGGGGAAATCCCCTGGGATTAGAGACTTGTGCTTTGGAGTGTACACACATTTACACATTATTATTACATTCTGAAAGTTTCATTAAGATTGTACATCCACAAACGAAATTATATAATATTTATTATTGAGTGATATAGCATTCAGCTTTTGTCAGGCAGCTGCCTAGGGGAAATCCCCTGCGCGGGGAAGTCCCCTGGGATTAGAGACTTCTGCTTTGGAGTGTACACACATTCACACATTATTATTACATTCTGAAAGTTTCATTAAGATTGTACGTCCACAAACGAAATTATATAATATTTATTATTGAGTGATATAGCATTCAGCTTTTGTCAGGCAGCTGCCTAGGGGAAATCCCCTGGGCGGGGAAATCCCTGGGCGGGGAAATCCCCTGGGATTAGAGACTTGTGCTTTGGAGTGTACACACATTTACACATTATTATTACATTCTGAAAGTTTCATTAAGATTGTACGTCCACAAACGAAATTAGAGAATATTTATTATTGAGTGATATAGCATTCAGCTTTTGTCCGGCAGCTGCCTAGGGGAATTCCCCTGGGCGGGGAAATCTCCTGGGCGGGAAAATCCCCTGGGATTAGAGACTTGTGCTTTGGAGTGTACACACATTTACACATTATTATTACATTCTGAAAGTTTCATAAAGATTGTACGTCCACAAACGAAATTATATAATATTTATTATTGAGTGATATAGCATTCAGCTTTTGTCAGGCAGCGGCCTAGGGGAAATCCCCTGGGCGGGGAAATCCCCTGGGCGGGGAAATCCCTGGGCGGGAAAATCCCCTGGGATTAAAGACTTGTGCTTTGGAGTGTACACACATTTACACATTATTATTACATTCTGAAAGTTTCATTAAGATTGTACGTCCACAAACGAAATTATATTATATTTATTATTGAGTGATATAGCATTCAGCTTTTGTCAGGCAGCTGCCCAGGGGAAATCCCCTGGGAGGGGATATACCCATTGAGCCCAAGCGCAGTCGCTGCTTACTGCGCAGTTAGCAGAGCAGTATGTATGTATGTATGCAAAAAAAAGTTCGGAATGATTTGAATATCAGCTTGGAGGGTTCAGGGTATCTCCTAGTCGACCAGCCTCGACTAGAGCCTTCTGACTTGTTTACATTTGAATCTGCACAAATTGCAATAAGAATATTGAGGGGTAAAGTAAAAAAAAATAATAATTAAAATTAAAATAATATAAATATATAAAAAATAATAGTATATAGACAAATTTATACATGTATTTATTTAAAATATAAATTAATCTATATTTTGCCAGTCTTTGCCTTAGTTTATTGAACAATTTTAAAGTAGTTGCCATTAAAAATATTCATAATTTTACTAACTTTCTAGCTAAACATAGACTTTACTTCAAGTTCTAAAAGTTTTCTTTTGATAATTTTATTATTAAAATTTATTAAATATTAAAATGCACTATCTCATAATCTATTTTAGTTAATTATTCATGATTCACCATGAGTGCGTCAAATTTAAGCATAATAAAATTAGCTAATAATCAAAAGTTCTTAAATGCGATTTTTTCCACATTTAATTTCTGTTTAATATGTAATTGAAATGTGCTCTAAGCCGTTGTCGTTGTCGTTGTCGACGTTGCCATGAGTACTTATTTAATAAGCCGCAATGACAATGAGCGCCCCCACCCCCCTTGGCAATACCTTCCCCCTGCACTGCTGAAAAGTTTAAGCGATTAGTGCAATTTAGCGAAAATAACACGTAAAATTGCGCGCTTCAACGCCTTTTCAATGGCACTCGAAATTCACACACAAACACACACACACATGCACTCACTCACACACTCGCACAACGTGACAAGTGCTCGAGAGATAGTGACAATTGGTAAGGGCTGATGCTACGGAGAGCGCCCCGTTGAGCGTGGTTCGAGTCGCATTGACTGAGGAAAGGGAAACTTGTCTCACACGCCCACAACAGTGACAGCAACCCTCTGGGCGAGTGTTAAAAACCTTATAGACAATGCCAACAATTGCAGATCCTCACAAGCGGATTGCTATGCTAATCGTCTCATTCGGCTGCGTAAAACTCAATGAGCATTCAAGAGCCAGTTGAGTGTTAAGAAAAAACGAAACTCTCAATGACAGCATCCAGGTTTCTTCTTTGCTTTGTGCGAGAGGGTTGCGCAACAGTAGCTGGCAATAGAAAACAAACAAAGAGGCAGCCCAGATCTCGTAATCCTTTCAATGTGCCACTTAAGCCGATCAGGCGTGGCGAGCAGAAGACGCAATGAGACCAAAACCCTTGCACCCGATCGAACCCTATGGCCAAGGTCTGGGACCCTGCGCGTGCAGCAGCCTCCGCTTCCATTGTGGACCATTTAGTGTGTGTGGTGTGTGTGTGTGCGTGTTTCGTCGGCTCTTTAACCCATTTAGGCTCGCAATGGAGTTAGCTCGACAAATTAGGGCACTCAGCATCCGCATCAGCACCATCCTTGTGCCTTTTGGGCTATCATTGAAATCGGGTTTGGTTTTGGGCTGTTTTGTTTGCTTTTTAATGCCCAGAGATCAAAATGTTTGCACCGAAGGGTTGATCTTGTTGATCTTGTTCAGCGCCTTCTTCCTCATTGTGTTTGGTCCATATTATCGCTCTGCATTGCCATTCTCCTGCTTTGATTTATATCTGCATTGCCGATCTCGATACGGGCTGCCCGAATGCTCAGGTTCTCCGACTGCTGTTTATTTAGTTTGACTTTTGCACTTTCATCTCTGGGTTTGCTTGTGTTTTTTTTTTTTTTTTTTCTCAGAGTACACGTGCCATTAGATCTTCGAGGTCGCTCGTTAATTTTAATAGAAGTGTGTTTGAGTTGTAAACTCTTTTTGATGGAGTCAATAAATATAATATTTAATTACCTTTTGCATACAATAATGAGAATAATATTTGTGTGTACATATATATAAGATATGAATATATTATTTTAAATATGTGTATATAGATTATATATAAATATTTATGCCTAATTAATATCTTCTTATATTCATAGTTTTAATATTCGATATGCAACTTTCAAAGAAAAAATTCTCTATTTATAATCTGTGACATCCCCCTAACTTCTTCCTTTCTCTCTCTCTCTCTCTGTCTGCATCTCCCCTTCATCACTGAATCATTCATTTTAAATCTTTCTCCACATATCTTCTTCCTCCCATTCAAAAATATCTACTCAAAGCTCACTCTATCTCTCACGCTTTGGCTCATCTCCATCACCTTTGCAAAGTTCAAAAGCTAGGACGAAATTGCGTTTATGTAATCCTATTCTATTTCGAACATAATGAATCCTTTTTAGCTAATTATACAAAACACAGGCCTAAGCTGTTCCGTAAAGCTTTCGCGGGGAAATCTTTTGATTGATGTTGGCATTGTTTTGGTTTGTCAGCCCGATAAGTTATGCAACGCAATTGCGATTCGAATTACACCTGGTGGGGTTGGGCGCAGACATCTGAATGCCCATACGTACATATGCGTCTATAGGAAAGGGCGCAACAATAGGCGGCTGCCATTTCAATTCTCCATTGCAGAGGCAAACAGATTATTTTCATAAATTAGACTTTATTAATCATTAAGACGCCAGCATGAGGCATAAGGCAGGAGGCAGGAGGCAGGAGGCAAGTAGCTGTTGCTGCCCATCCTCAGACGGGACAGTTGAAGGACAACGAGTTGAGCTCGCATCCCTTTGCGCGAAAGGATATTGTGCAGCGGTCAGCTTACAAACTGGACATTGGTCAGCGCATTGGTCAGTCACGCACGTAATTTTCGCATATCCTTTGGGACGCGCTCGGGACACCCAACGGGATCAGAGGTCAGCACCGTACTTTTGAGCATTTCTTCTCACAGTACGAGAACGAGTACGAATTCGAGTTCTGAGCACTCGTCCTGCAAACAGCAGGAAACTTAAGACGTTTTCACGTTGAATTTTAATGATTTTTATATTCAAATTAGCTTTGCGCGCCCTTCCCAAAGTGCGCAGTTTTTTCCATTCCTCTCCTCCTCTCGCCTATCCATTCCCGTTTGGCCAGCTTGCTGCCAGGGGAGTGTCCGAGTCCCAGTTGTCCTCATAGGTCAAGCAGCGCGAATATTTTCAAAATGGCTCCAGTCGCTTGTGGGCCTCACATTGCAACAGTTTCGCCAAAAAAAAGGGTCAAGGCGCAAAAGGGCAACATTTCAGTGTGTGTTGAGTGTGTTGTCCCTGAAGCCATTTTGTTGAAATGTGACCAACCATCGAGTCGGCCTTGTTTGCGGCTAATGGATGAATATTCTAGCTAGAAAGTTTTTCGCATTTTTCATTTTCGCACAATTCGAAATTGTTGTTGGCAAAACCTTTGACTTTTCTCAGCATTTTTAGTACAATTAAAGCGAGTGTTTTACTTCTATTACTATGCCGTCTTTGTGGGCATCCTTCAGAGCGTTTCTTGGTGCGCGGCCAACCCAAGTGGCGTGCGAGTTACGTATAACTAATTATCCGCACAGACATCCGGCGTTTCTGCACTTAAAAAAGTATTCCAAAAACCTATTTTAGTGAACTTTTCGGGGACCTCAAGCGTTGACTCGTGGTGCTCATAAAATTGTTTGTTCATTTATAACTATAAAGTTTTCTGTTTTTTTTTTTTTTTTTTTTTTTTCTAGAGCAGCGACCGTCCAAATGTTTTTTTCATGGCTTTTAATGGCTTTTTAACGGCCTGGGCGACGTGTTTGTTTGTTTTTTAATGGTAACATCTTGACCAGGCCCGCTGACACCTGCAGCTCAATTTGGTGACAACTTTGGGTCACTCTGAGGTGGGTCTTTGTTCCAAAGATCTTGCTAATTTGCTGGCATCTATGAGTGAGACTATCTGAGTATCTGACGGTTGCAACTGCAATGCCCTGGCGCTGTTGGCTCTGGCCAAACACAGCTTTTGTTTGTTGCTGTCAAACGCTTTGAGGTGGACCGCCTTACCTGGAACTATTTACAGGTAGTGCACTTCCGGAACTGCTGCCGGCCATAAAAAGCGGAGGAAGAAGAAGAGGAGAACACAACGTTTGTTCAACTTTAATGAAGATAAATCTCGTTATGTGTTAGTTTCGCTGGAACAGGAAAGTATCTGTCGGATATGAATTTCTTTCTGCAGTTTGTAGCTGTGTTTTGGTTTGAAATTTCACCTTTTGACACCCAACAGTGACTCTCTCTACATCTCACTCTCTCCCTCTCCCTCTCTCTCTCTGTCTATGTCGCCTTCGCGAGTTTCGTTTGACATGTAAATTAATAAACTGCCCGGCCACAGCGTCCTGTGTGCAGGCTAACAGGCGCGTAACAGTCAATTATTTGCATTTGTGTACGGCAGCCAGATCCTGTTTCTGTTTCGGCTGCAGCCAGCATCAGCAGCATCCAGTTTCGGCATCATCATTATTAACACTTTCCACGGCTCTGCACAGCACTTGAACTTGGCTCTCAGCTGCTGCTGTTGCCGCTGCTCTGTTGTTGTTGTTGTTGTTTTTGTAATTTCATATAATTACACCATCAAGTTGACTGATGACACGAAATGAATCCTTGTCGCTCCCTTACAACACGATCTGCATAAATTCATAATTTTTCTTTAGCTTCGCACTGGCCCAAAGCCGAACCCCTTTTTTTTCGGTTTAGCGGGTTGTTCTTGGATCTAGGGATAAAGGTTTGACTTTCACGTACGCTTGAAATATCTCTACTCATGTATGTAAATGATATAAATTCTTGCTCTGAAACTCGAGTTTTGTATTTATTTAAGTAAAGCATTTAGCTAATATTTTATCAAGTTGAATAATTTTGTAAATTCATTTAATAGAAATAAAAATTGATCAATATTTAAAAATATATATTCCATCTCTAAATGCATAATCTTTTAGTAAACACGAAAATGTATTATATTATATTTATATAAATAATAATCAAATACACTAAGAACTCTTTAGTTATAAACAATACGCAAAAATCTAGTCCTACATTTTCAGCATTTCTTATATATGAAAACCGTATGTAAGAAATGTTCCTTAAAATGTAAATGGAAATCGTAGAAACTGTTCGCCGCCAAGGTGCAGAGCAATTGTAAAGAGATAAACCATATGGTGTTTGTGCTCTGTGCTAATGCGTTTTGCTGTGCCACCTCTGGCCTGGAGTCGATCTGTCATAAGGCACAATTCGAATGTCAAAATTTCTGACACTTCAATTTCTTGCAAAAAGAAGAAAGAAATAAATAAAGAAAATGAAAAAGTAAAAGCAGACGAGCCAAATGTGCGACAAATGAGCAGCGAACGCGTTTCCTCTGGCAGCAGCAGGAGGACGAGAATGCCAGGACGAGAATGAGAATGAGAATGAGCTGGAGTGAAGGCTGTGTGTAGGTGCAGCCGTTGCTGGGCAGAAGGACATGCGCCTGTCACTGGCGCGTTGTCATGCGTCAAAAAGAGGCGCAAGCACACATACATCCACACACACACACACATATAGAGCCAGGCAGCGGAGCTCAAGTCAAAGCAAACAACATGAAAAGGCAGCACAGGAAAATTAAATTGAAAATTTCAGCGCAGAGCAACCAGGTTGCGCACAGTTGACTCTTTTGATAAACACACACACACACACACAAGATTTTCTGGCAGCCTTTTGCTCATTGCAAAAATGTTGATTACAACTGCCAGTGACAACAACAAACACACACATACATAAGCACACATATATATGTATATACCATTCAGACAACATCAGCAGCACACGGCGACACATGAGCCCGACATTTCCGCCTTTGAGGCCGCAGCCGCAGCCTCAAAAGGACATGCGCCAAAAAAAAAGGAGCAAAGGAAATGAAAAATTTTTAAATCTAGATTTGTAAAACTGACGAACTTAGAAATACCCTGACTGATTAAGCAAAAGGAAAGATAAGCAATAAACGAGCCCTGTTAATGTCAGAGCAAAATAAATTATAAATACAGCAACTTGGACAATAATATCTGACTAAGAAATACCCTAGAAATTGCTGTTGACAGAGCGCAAAAATGCTTACAATTAATTATATAAACTGTAAGAGAATCTATGATATATTCTACATATAGCTCTGAACACCTTTAAATAGAGTAAGGATTTAAGAAGAATAATTGGAATATATAAATATATTTAATAAATTTTTAATGAATTATTAACAAACATATTTTTAGCTTAGCTCTATATATATTGTATAAATCAATTATAAAATAAATGTGATTCACATTTCAACATTAACGTCCCCGATATACCCTACAATTATCTCACATATATTTTCAGAGAGCATATAGTATAAATATCAGTATCCATGTCGGCAACGGCTTGGCTTTGTGCTGCTGCTGAAAGTGGAACGCGTTGTCAAATAAAACAGCGTCAAGCTGGAGCATTGACTTTTCCAAAACAAAATGGCGGCCCGTCATGCAGGCTGACTTTAAGAGCGGTTGAAAATGCTGTGGCAAAAAGCGCAACTCAACGCGGACGCTCACCTGTGTCAGACGCAGGACACTTCAGGCGACGCGACGCTAAAACAAACAAACTTTTAATATAGTTGCAATCAAAAAGGAGAAATGAAAACTACAAATCACATTTCCTGTGCAGCGTCAACTTCCTGTTGGTACACAAAAATCACCAAGTCACTTTTTCACACGGCACTGGCGCTATCTCTGTCTCTTTCTCTGCTTCTGTCTCGGCTGTCATGTGACGAACAACTGAAAAATCAAACGAACCTGCCACAGCTGGCCACAGCTTTGATGTTGCATGCCACGTCGCGACGTCTATTTTCCGCTGTGTGTCGCTTAATTGTCAGTCAGACAGTTAGTCCGTTCGTCAAGGTAGCCCACAGTCCTGTTTCGGTCAGTCATGCACTCAATCTGTGGCCGGACAGGCATAGTGCACGGGATAACAAGCCAGCAAAGCAAATCAGCCCAGCCAAATGACTCAGGACTTGTCAGCCGGGCCACCCCCCCCCTCCCGCACAGTCGGGGCGGAGTTCGAGTGCTCACACCCTCGCAGTCTCGCACCCTTGCAGCCCTTGCAACCGTTGCAGGAAGCTTGACTTCCTAAGCGGAACTTGCTGCGTTATCCTTCTAAGGGAATTTCGAATGTTTCGCTCGGGGGAGGTAAGTGCACAGCACCGTTTCTCTCAAGCAAAGCACATATAGTTTATAATAGTTTATAATAATAGGGCAATGGGAACAGTCTAGAATAAAACTCGAATGATAGTTCATTATTTTTTTAAGATTTATCATAATATTATTATGTATGTGGCTTCAGTTTACCAGTTCAGAGTTTCTAAGATCAAGTTCCATTAAATGTATGTATTTCTTGGAATAGTAAAAATATCTCTAAAAATCTCACTGCTGCTGTTCATATTTGATTAAAGTTATAATAAATTGATGACATATAAGATATTAGACCCAAGGCGAATGCATTTTGTTTCTGTAAAACAATTTGCTTAAACAATGGAAATTAACTCCGGAATATGAATGGCGTGCTTTCGGCCCAATTGAACACTCTGGGATAGCTAAGGCAACCTCTAGTCACCTTGGCTGTACAAATTTGTCGAATTTGTTTGCCATTAAGTGGAGGAAGCATTCAAAAATACCATTATTATATCGAAACGCACTCAAGCTATTGCCGCAGGCGAACCGCACCTGCCAATCCAACTTTGGGCCCACAGAACGCGCCCAAAATGCTGTAAGCCCCAAATAAATCTAGCATAAAGATGCTTGACATTATTCAAAATACGGAACTACACAGATTCCACAAATGCTTGAGGAGGAGCAGATGACGAGCAAATGATGCGATAATGCCACGCCCAGCCCCCAAGCACTGAGCCGGCCCTTGCCCGACGCCCCCGTCTCTCGCCCTTCCACGTTCAGCAAAAAAGGCAATAAAATTTAATGTCAAATGCAAGCGGAGCGAGCGGCACGAGCGCCGCAACTGAAGAGGCATCCAAACCATGGAGCCAAAGACATAAACGACTACATTTTTATCTTAATGTGCTAATAAATTTTCCAGCGACGAAATCTCTGCCAAAAACCAAATAAATTTACTAATACCAAAAATTAACACGCTGAGAACGAGAACGAAACTCCCATCGAAAATGAAATGAAGCGCCAACTTGACTCTCGAGTGTGTGACATGTGTGGCATCAAAGCAATGCAATTAAGACTGAGCAAAAGAAAGACGGAGAGAGAGAGAGTGAATGAGAGAGAGAGAGTATGAGCAGACGTCCAAAAATGATATCTCAAGTGCTTAAGTAGCTAAACGCTCTGACAACTTGGAAAAGTTATGGCCCAGCCTGCAACTGTCGACGGCGCGTGCTTCCAGACAGCGTCCACGACCACGCCCACGCTCACGTCCATGCCCTAAGTATTCTGTCAACAGATCTAGGCAGTAGTGCCAGGCATACTCCACTTGAGTCGCGCCTATTGAGGTGGCAATTTCTATAGGGAGTCCGTCCACAGGAGCTCCACGCTAAAAGGGTTCAGTGCTGGCACCAGCCATAAATATTGATAGATCTCAAGTGTTATTTTTATGAGCTCTATCACCTGAGGTTAGTTGAAAAGTTTCCCTTGGTTCGTGGCAGCAATTTATTGAAATGGTTTTCGATATTACCCTTTGATATCATTTTTATGGCCAACTGATGGAAATTCGTAATAAATTTGATATTGCTCCACAGATAGAAACTATATAAACTGTACTTTACTTTCAGAGCATAGCTCTCTTCACATATATGTATATGTATATGTATATCACTTTCTCTTTCTGCCCTTGCAGCCGTGCAGCCGCGCGCCCTTCGTCCAGTTGCACCCCTGAAGTCCGTTTTGCTCTCATATGCATTATTTTGCATGTCTGGCGATTTGGCTGCTCAGGCGTAAAGGTCAAAGATCACTGTTGACAGAGTTGTTGTTTCTAAGGGAACTTTCAACCCAAAAGATTGCCTGACAATTTTACATTTTGTGCTCGGATTTACGAATTTTCTTCCTTTGGTTTACAAAAATTATGCTGAGTCGCCTTTGTCCAGCGCCTTAGACGCTGATTAGGCGTGAAGTCGGCATTTGAATACGGATTTTGGGGTTTTCTTTTAGCTGTCAGCTCTGCAATTTATTTTTGGCGGCAAAATGTAGAGCATGAGCACCAGGTGTACGACAAAATATTACCATAGAAGAAATTTAAAGAAAAAACTCAAATCACAAAATAAAAGGTTTAGTTTTTTATTGAGCTATATAGGATTTAATATAAGAATGTGATACTTTTCCTATGATAATATGTACAAACTGCATGTAATATATATAATAATTATGTATAATAATAAAAATAAATCATGATCTTATATAATTCAATTGCAACTTTTTGGGAGTTGATCAAATATTGACATTTCCCTTATACTACACATTATAAACAAATCCTTATAATTCAATTTTTTATTGCCTTCCTATTATTCTTTATTTTTCTTTTTCCCAGAACACATACTCAAGAGGTCAACATGACCTAATTGAGGTCGTTTCGACCCCAGCTACTACTCCTTACAACACGTTACGCCTTATTATGACTACGTGCACAAAAAAACGGAAAACATTTTGTTACCCCACAAAAAAGTCTTTGATAATCTAAAAAAATTTGTAACCGTGTTTTGCATACAAGAAAACCGATCGTCAAATATTCGCAAACTCACAAAAACTGACCCTAAAATCACACCAAATGCATTTCTCTAGAGATCTATAAGATCTGTAGCGCAACCACCCAAAGAATGAGTCCAGTTCGTGTCCAGCTGCGTTTGCATAGGAGTTACCTGAGAGGCACAGCGCCCGACGCTGGATCGAGTCTATTGTGTGGACGGACCAAGTAGAGCGTTTATGTAGGTCAGCGTTGGGCATGTGCGAAAATCTACCCCATAATCCTAATGAAATTTCCAAATTAAAGTTTGCGATCGAACAAAGGCAGCGAAATTCGAAATTCAAATGATTCGCAGTTTTGTTTATTTGCGTATCGAAATGTTTGCAATTCGCATTTACCTAGAGGAATATGCATAAATCTTCATTTCAGATGGAACAAAGGCAATGAAAATGACAAGAATTTTTCCTAAGAATTGCCGGGAAAATTCACACATATATGTATATAAAGTGTAGTACTATATTGAGAAAAATGAACTAGCTCAAAATAAAAGCAATGCAAATAAAGTAGTGAGGAGTTCCTCAATCTGTTGCCAAGAAATTCACACATATACAAGCTCCACCAGTATAAGTTCAAGCGTGAACTAGTTCCGCTTGAAGGTAATTAATTTGCTTAGTAACTGACAGTCGGAAATGTCAACTAGTCCAGCTGTAATCAAATAATTGGTGTCATAAAACTTAGCTAAAGCACATTCGAATGCCTGTCAAACTCGTGACATTTCCGAATTAACTCTCGACAGAGCACAAAAAAGGTAATACTTGAACCCACATACACATGCATACATACACAAACCGTGATGAAATATGAAATTGGAGCTACAATTTCTGTGCGCATTGCGTGATTTCAGGTGCCTCCCATTGTTT
>JAWNOM010000199.1:5960000-5962500 GCA_035045965.1 Drosophila aldrichi
TGACAGAGAATACACCATTTCTTCAAAATCTATTCCTTGTCTCTTCTCAACAAGAGAAGTGTTTCCCAATTGTTCCCTGCACTCCCCGCCAACGGAACGACAATCTAGTTCACTCGAATAGAGACAGTTTGGCAATTAAATTTGCAGCATATGCGTTAAGCCCGAGCCACGCACAAATTGTGCCCATCAATGGCTGGAATATCTGCTGATTAGATTAACGACGTATTAATCCCGCTAATAAACATAAAAATCAACGCAAATAAAAGTACCGCAAGCCAAAACCCAAACCCCAGTCGAGTCGCGCATATTAATTTCGGCCGCAATTCGGGCGTTCTATTTGCTAGATGGTTATCAAGTTGTCCTGTGCGGCATATGGGTGCCTGGGCATACGGGATTCGTATTCATATTGGTGCCTTGTTGTGGCAACAAGAAGCGAATGGGCGTGCCGGCCCCTGTTTTGGCTATTGTTTAATTGTCAATAGACATCGGCTTCTATCAATATCATAAAAGCTAATATTTTGCGGTTGGCTGGACGAGGCGTAGCAGGAGTTGACTTGTGGGCATAAATAACCGCAAGCATCTACCCCCACATTAATCCCACCGGATATGCTCAATCAAAGCTCAAAGTATGCGTGAGGTGTGAGCAGGGGCGAAGCACAGTTGGGGTGAGGTGGTCCTTGTGCCATTGGGGGTTGCTTGTCGTTGTTGTCATTGAATATATCGTCCCATTTCATTCATCATTTTGCGCCTTTTCAACGCCAACAACAACCCTCGACTACGGCCGGCAGTTAGTTAAAGGTGGGCTGTCTCTGAGCTCAAGCTGAACCCGAGACCCAGTAGCCACAACCTGACTTTCGTGCCGTGGCTTGTTTTGATATTAAAATTGCGTAATTATAATTAACCACATGTGGGTTTGAGCCACCGACGAGAAAGGGGTAGCGGGTGCGGGTGCGGGTGCGGGTGTCCTCCGACTGTTTCCGCTCGCCTTTCGCTCAACTGCGACGCCTTTTGTGCCGAGGTGTGCTGGCGGAAGGAAGCGAATCGGTTATGGCTGCCACAGGACTCGCCGCCAGGATGCGCACGCCACTCGCTGCTCCTGTGTCACGTGTGCGCTGTACGCTGTGCGGGCACATGGTAACCGATATGCGGATTGTCGCCCCAGGGGCATCATCCATAATTTACCATACTGTCAGCCAATTGATATTGCCTTGCCCTCATCCGATTGTATGTGTATGTGTGTGTATGTGTGTGTGTGTCACATGATTAAGCTCAAAAATATTAAATTTAATTACTACAGGATTTTGGAGCTTAGGCTTTTGTGTGTGGAACACGTGTTACATTGCGGTTTTTGTGTATGGGAAGAGAGAGAGAGAGAACTGCAATAATTGAGATTTTTATAAAACATAATTAAGAGAAGAACTAAAACGTTATGTATTCACAATGCAAATAAGATTTCGAGCAATAGATGATGATTACTAAATAAAATAAAAATAAAATAGTTTAGCGCTACCTTGATATGAAGTCTTATATACCCTAAAGTGTATTCCAGCTAAAAACCTCTAAGATTTGATTATCAATGCATGCAAAGAGTGAATTTTTAACATTTCACATATATTAATATCTATAAATTTAAGAGTATTCCGTTCATTACTTTTACTTTTTGTTGAAATATAGCCGAGGCATCGACTGAAAAGCCAGCCCGAGTGCTATTAGACGCCTAACCCACAGACCTCTAATTGTAATTAAGCATGGGAATCGAAGCTAGAAGAGAGCCAACTAAATACATATGTGGCCAATAAAGTGGCTATGAAAACGAATGTGTTGGCCAGGGAGTAGGAGTCGTGCATGAAATTCCAGGCGTGCACACTGATGAAAAGGGGGAAAGAGGGGAAGAGATTACAAACGTGTTGCCATTAGTTAACTTCAGCTTTGATTGATTTCAATTAATCTTGGACGCGTGTAATTAATCATTGAACACTTTAATATGGTTAACAAGTCTTGACCAAGCAACGGTTAAAAAGGTTCAACGAGCCGCAGACTTCTGAGCAGCGCACAAGACAACGAGACCCGAACGGAGCTCCAAACTGACAAACAGACAAAGCGACGTTGGCAGTGTGGGGGAACAAGCGGCGGCGGGGACTGGATGGGGGGTAACCGAGTCTGCGGTTACCTAGGCAGCCGCCTGCACATGGTGTGCAGTGTCTAAGAAAAATGACCAAGTTTTGGAAAATGCGTTGGAGTAACGAGCCCACAAAACAGATTTTCATATGTGTTAGCCAAAAGGCAACTTGGCCAACAGAGAGCTCCACTGCAGGCTGGCTGCTGTCTCTGCAGCCCCCGACTAATTGTAGTTACACTTCGCGCCGCGTAAACGGAAAACGGCCTGCGATTGATGGCTATCAATGCGGATGACTTATGGTCCATGTCCAGCTTCTCAGCTCGCTTCACGTAAATCCGTCTATGCGGCGCACTCGACCCAGCCTCAGTCACAGTCTCAGCC
>JAWNOM010000199.1:6565000-6752500 GCA_035045965.1 Drosophila aldrichi
CCTTGAACATGGCTGCTTGGGGATTGCCCAGCTCGCTGAAGGGAGGGCTGCCCGTGGCCATCTCAACATTTGTGCAGCCAAAGGACCAGATATCTGCGGGCGGTCCATAGCCACGGACGCCCTGATCGATGACCTCCGGTGCCATGTACTGTAGGGTGCCTGCAAATGTATCTGTCATGGGGTTGATGCGCGCCAAGCGCTTCGAAGTGCCAAAGTCGGAGATCTTGACCACGCCGCTGTACGTGTTCACAAGCACGTTGTCGCCTTTGATGTCGCGATGCACGATGTCCTGCTCGTGTAGATACTTGAGACCCTGCAGTATCTGCTTGGAGTAGAAAGCCATGGTGGACTCGTTATCCTTGAGCGGACCCCACTTGGTCTTTAGCAAATCGGATAGCGAACCACCGGGCACCTGCTCCATGAAGATCTTGAAGAAGCCATCCTCCGATCGCGACCCTAAATACTGTACAATATTGCGATGACGTAGCTGCGAGTGCAGCTTGATCTCCTCGTGCAGCGGCTGCACATCCTGCGAGTTCTTCTCCGGCACCTCCTTAATGGCAATACGGACTTGTGTCTGCTTATCGCGCGCCGCATACACCGTTCCATAGGTGCCCTTACCCAGCGTAATCTTGCGATTCTGCTCATTGTAATCGTACTCGTACTGCAAGTGTTTGATAAGTTAGCATACGGGTTCTTCAGTTCGCTTTGTTTCGATGACACTCACCTCGATTTGCGCCTCATCAGTCTCTAGATTAACAAATACCTGCTGGTCCGCAGTCATTTCCAATATGCGATCGTAAAAGCGTTGCCGGCACTCGGTGGACGGAAAGTAGATTTGAAAATCGTCCGAATTATGATGCACATAGAGATAAGCACACAGATCGTCTCGTTTGTACAGACTAACAGACTTGATTTTCGATGCAACAAACAGAAAGTCGTGCAGCTTCTTGCAGGCATTCTTCGAGTGACCCACGCAAATGTTTACAATCTGTATGGATTTCTCATCGGCATCCATGTTGATGGTCACATAACTGGGCATATAAATCTTGTTGGGTTCGAGTATCTGCAAAGGAGTACAAGTTTATTCATTGGATGATTATTTCAATAGATCAACTAGAGCACTTACCAATATAGGAAAACGTATACTATTAATCTCGTTGACATTTATGGCTTCCAGGAAGAAGTCCATCCAGAACTGAAAGGCCTGCTCCTCAATGGGCACCTGTCGATCGTCGGGCTTGCGTCGAAAGCGATGTATTAACGATATGTTGCCAATAGTTGACTTCAGCGACCACACAGGCGGCCTCAGCTTGAACATGCACTCGGCTGCTTGGATGGCCTTGACATAGTCCTCGGCAAGCACAGATATCTCAAAGAATGTGGCCACGTCCCAGTAGCCGTTGAGTGTCGACAAGCTGCCCTTTTTGCCAATGAGATTGTTCAGTGTCATGCCAATATGCTGCAGCTCGACCGTATTGCTAAATTCCTTGCCTTCGATGACGAGCAGTGTAGCCAAATTGATGCCTGCATATTCATTTGGCTGTACTTCGAAGCTCTGGCGATACCACTTGATGGCATTTTCGAGGCTCGTCTTATCCGTACAGTCCGACTCCACGAACATATCCTTGTAGATGCGTCCGCACAGGCACAACATGTCCGGGAAGTGATTCTCCTTCTTCTCGAGCGCTTTGAGTGATGATTCCAGTGCCTTCTCTCGATCTCCCGGTCGATTGCGTCGATTCAAAGCGAACGCATACAAGAAACTCATATTTCCTGTCTCCACATATTTGCGCGTATTTGGTATGTTCTTTAAATCATTCACCAGACGCACCATCGCATCATAATCCTGCACATCCCGCAGGGAGCACATAAAACTGTGCAATACCTCGCCAGAGAGAACGTGGGGATCGTCCAGGCGTTTACGCATCTAAATATAACACCAAATCAATTGAGTAATCATTCCTCCAGACATGTATACATATGTAAACATAGGGTTGTCCATTTAACTTACCCCATGTAGAATGCTCTTCAGCTTATCGTCGCTGGGCGCGTAGGCATCACGCGCCGCTCGCATATCACTGAGAAATTTTTCCCGCATATGGGCCCTGAAGAGGGGAAAAAGAGTTCATGTAAATAAAATGTTGCGATTTCAATGAAATGGTGAGTGTGCTACAAGTACGGACTTTGATTGTATTTCAACATCTTGCAACTTGCGCTTAAGCCGCGCCTGTAATGTGGTTGGTAAACGCCCATCCGTTGGTTGCTCCTTGGTGCTGGCCTGGTTTGTTAGATTGCAGGTGTTGGTCTCAGCGTTACGTTTATAGCTGAGAAACAAGTAGTTGGCACAAGAGAGCTGTAAAGCAGAGTTAGGATATTAATGAGCTGGACACATTTTTTTGGGCGCCACTGTGATGCAGGCGATGTGCTGCATAAAACATATTTTACATTTGAGTTTCACCAGACATTGCGGTGCAACATCGCAACAAACATTATTTAAGCTAGACATATTTTAGTGGACAGCACTGTTGGCATAGGCAATACAAATACTACGTTATTAAAGAAATATGTATGAACAGAAGCAGATATGTATTATTGGACTGTTTGTATAAAATTAAATCTGTTTTGTGGACGCTATCATGTCAAATCAAATAAATTCCTCACAAACATTCTTTAAGCTAGACAGGTTTTGATGCACGCCACTGTTAGTGCAAGCAAGCACAGCGTTTGTTTATTGTGAGCATGCTTATGTGTATGTGTGTGTGTGTGTGCTTGTGTCTGTCTTACGTTGTTTGTGTGTGAGCGGCGTGCGTGTTGTTTTGAGTTTTGCGTTGGCGTCCGTTCAGCTTTTGTTGTTGCTCTTGTTGTTATTTCTTTTATTGTTTTAGCGCTTCGTGCTGCAGCGGCCAAAAACAAAAATAACAACTATTTCTTGTTTCACAGAACGGAAGCGCAGCAAAAACTAATAGCAACAAACACGAGTGCTTGCTGCGTCTGATGTTTAAAAAAAAAAAACTACAATCAAAACAAAAAACGTATTGCTCTGTCATTTATCTTATCGGCAGAACAGGGCCGATTATGCTGTGTTTTTGTTCTTGCTTTCCATTTGCTGTTTTCTTTTTATTTTTTTTTTTTTTTTCACTGTCAACATCTTTGCAAATCTAACCGCGTGCACAACTGTTTGTCTACACACCTTTAGGCTGAGCGTCTGTTTGGACTCCAAATCGTTGTAGATTAAAATGTTTTCCTTCATTCCAAAGCTTTCGCGCACTCCATAGTGATAGGAGAGTGGACGCTGTTGGGTTAATATACTCAAGTCAATGACGGCTACATCGGCATTATAGAATGTTTCCAGCACATTCGTCTCGCCGAAATCCAACCGCTCGAACTGCAGAAACCGAACATTTTCATATATTATTATTGTATAACATTTGGTGTCTTTAGGTTTTTTTCTTTTCTTATTATTATTGTTGTTGTATTTTCATTTGAACCGCCAACGCACCTGCACACGCTGAAAGTTCGCACCAGCCGATTGTACAGCTTGTTTGACCTCCTCTAGGGCGCAGAGGCGATCCTCTAAATGATCGCCCACAATGGTGTCAATTACACAAACAACATCCATAGCTGCTGTCGCTGTATTGGCCTATTGGGCTATTCCTGGCGCAGCGCCTATTGAACGTTGTTGCGGGTGGGAGGGTAATGAAGGGGTATACGTGAAACGCAGCAGAGTTAGTATGTTGTTGCTAACGTGCGTTGGGTTTGTTGCAAATTGTAAACAGCTTCATTACCACACACTTGCTTAAATTACACTGTGCTAAATGTTTTATAACGTATCACAACCGAACAAAACGATATTTTGTTGAAATGTGCGCAGAGTAGATGTTGACGCCGCCGTAAAATAGCTGCCAGTGTGACCAGGTGTAGCGCGTGTGAAAATACTTCAATTTGGCGTGATTTGCGTGAGTAAAAACACTAACCAGCCAGTTAGTAGTAAGATATATTTAACAGAGCCTTAACAGCGCAATTGCCCGCTTTTCGATATTCATAATTACAGTAACAGCAAAAGATTGCAAATTACTTCAATTTGAAGCTTGTTTAGAAAAATTAACTAATTTATAGTTATTGAGTTTAATTCGACTATCAAATATATAAAACAAGTATTAGTATTATTTACTTAATTTTCGTCGCCATTTAGCACTGCCATTAAATTAAATTTTACTTTGCCCACATAATACCTGTTGCATGCCTAAATGTATTTAAAATAGGGTGTCTTTTAGTCTATCCAAGACTTTATTGCATTTAGACTTTTTACTTAAAAGTAGCTGTTATAAAAGCGAATTGACGTTATATAATTAACTAGCGTATTCCTTGAGTATTGAGCCCGCCACAACTAGTCGCTGAATTTCCGAGGTTCCCTCGTAGATTTCGGTAATGCGCGCATCTCGATAATGGCGTTCGGCTGCCATGTCGGTTACATAGCCCATGCCGCCCAAGACCTGAATGCACTGATGAGCACACAGCGTAGCAGCCTCGGAAGCAGCCAGTTTGGCCATTGCCGCCTCCTTTGTATAGGCCTGCTTGTTGTCCTTCAGCCAGGCAGCGCGCCAGGTCAGTAGACGGGCTGATTCCACAGCCAGCGACATATCCGCAATCTTCTGCTGTATGGCCTGTAGCTTGGATATGGGCTTGCCGAAGGCCTGACGCTTCTGCGCATAGTCAACGGCCAATTCCAGGGAGGCCTGCGCAATGCCCAGCGCCTGGCTAGCGATACCAATGCGTCCGGCATCCAGAGTCTGCATTGCAATCTTAAAGCCAAGGCCCGTTCCGCCCAGCAGGTTCTCCTTGGGTATTTCACAGTCTTCAAATATGAGCTGGCAGGTGGAGGAGCCGCGTATTCCCAGCTTGTCCTCTTTCTTGCCCAGCGAAAAGCCCTTGATTCCCTTATCTACTATAAATGCGGAGATGCCCTTGTGTTTCAGTTGCTTGTTGGTGGTGGCAAAGACTACAGCTGCCTCTGCTTCGTAGCCATTCGTTATCCATGCTTTGGTGCCGTTCAGCACATAGCGATCACCCTTCTCCGTGGCGACGGTGGACGCAGCGCCCGCATCGGAGCCATTGCCAGGCTCGGACAGAGCAAAGCAACCCACGCGTTCGCCTGTTGTGTAAGGCGTGATGTAGGCTGCCTTTTGAGCATCATTTCCAAAGCTCAGCAATGGACCCAAATACAGAGAATTATTGACCGACATTATCACGCCCGCTGAGGCGCAACCACGTGAGATCTCTTCCATGGCAATGGCATAGGCCAGATAATCCAAGCCGGTGCCGCCGAGCTCCTCCGGCACAGAGACGGCCATGAGGCCCAGTTCGCCCATTTTTTTAATCTGTTCCCCTGGATAAAGATGTTCACGATCGAACTTTGCGGCATTTTCACCCACCAGCTCAGAGTTGGCAAAGTCACGGCATGTTTTCTGCAGCATCTGATGCGTATCTGGCAGCGCAGCGAGCGAGGCAATTTGCCTTCTATGCAATGCCTGACGGGCTGACAAGGTGTTAAGGATGATCGAGTATACATATCAACAAGTCAAAGTCCAGTGGAAACGTTAACTTACCAACACTCAGACTACTCCTTAATATGGACTGCATTTTGCTAAAAATAAATTTTAAATATACTTTTTCCTTAATTAATTAACAAACTGGTAGCCGTGGCTAAGCAATTATTGTGTTGTAAATTAAACCGCTTAATAATAAAAATGGATTCGATATGCATTTTTAGTTCTATCGATATATTATGAACATAAACGGCGGTCACGTATTGCATTAACATACTGTTAAATGTACGGTACTTACAGCGCGGGAAATGTTAAGGTTTAAATTCATATCTATGATATTTTAATTTGTAATCAACTATTTGCTATTCAAAACTAGTTTAATTTACTTAAAACCCATATTTAGTATTAAGAAATGCAGAATCTGTTAAATATCAGCTTGCAAGGATAACAATTAACAGATTTGTTATCGTAAAGAGTACGCCTGCGCCGCTGAAAATCAGAGAAGAAGCAGACCAAGTTTCGAGCTCGCACAAACTTGTTTAACGTTTTTTTTTTATTGCACAATTACATTTAATTCTATAAAAAGACGCACATAGGGCACCATTTATTTGAAAGCGACAATAAGAACTAGTGTTTATAAGTGAATTGCACGTGTTTCAATTGGCACTCTAATTATTTATTGATTTGCAGTCAAGTTTTGTGTGTTTTTTTTCACCTACATCATTTGTCAATTTTATTTATTTTTCTTGCATATGTTTATGTTTTTCTAATTTATTTGCGAGGCTACAAATTGCTTCATCGTAAATCAGCTGGTAAGTTGTTGAACTATATTTTTGTTGAAATATGCATACACACTAAAGAAAAGTTTTGACCACAAACAAGAAGACAGTTTGTTTATTTACAAAAGCAAACAAAGTACACAATAGCAGAAATTCGAGCTTCTGCTTATGCTTCTGACAAGCCTCTGATATGTGGTCATAACTGGTGCAGCTGCAGCCTTCGGCTATAGTTAGAATTATCAGCGTTTTAGATAACGTTTAAATTTCATTCAGAATTTGTTAGTCCAGCAAACGCTTATCAAATCTCTACTCGATCACAAAACAAAAGCGAAGTCGAACGCTGATAACAGCATTTAGTTACCGCCTTAATCACTCACTCGCTGGCTATAAAAGTGCCTCTTATATCTGGCCAAGAGCTCAGTTACAGATCAACTGCCTGTCGGAGTTCCAGTGCCATTTTGTGAGTTCAACACGTTTCGTCCTTGTGTCATCAGCTGTTCAACTATCAAAATATATACATACTATATACGATCTGATAATATTTGTGATTGTGAAAATATATGATCTTAAATACATTAGAAAGTGTCGTAAATAAATAAAAACTGTGTTCAAAGTGGATTAAGAACTGATATATTATACACTATAAACAAAATCAACTGACATCACACAAATGGGAATATCTAGAAAGTGTTCTGAAATTGATTTAATAACTGAATTGCATAACAATTATTATATAAGAAGTTAAGAAATTGTATTTTCCCAACCATAATGGAATAAAACAAATCTTATAATTTATCAAATCATATAACTTATGATTTATTATTGCCAACTCAGCATGATTAACGTTATTCGGTAGACGTTCTCGAATCTCATATCTATAAATTGAGCATGGTTCAGATTCCTTCAATTCTAGATAAGATTTAATGCTGCCTTTTGAAATGGATTCCAGCATATACAATCAGCTCATACAATTTAAAATAGATTTTTATCAGCGAATAGTAATTTATTTATGTTTGATGAGTATTTGTGATTTGTATACGTCAAATTAACAGTTATCATATTTATCATCTATATTATAGCGGCGCTTGTGGCTGTCAGATAGAGCACACACGAACACTCACGAACACACACCCACACACACACACGTACACTGGCACAACAAATGACAAGCTTTTGAGATATTGACATCGAACCGGATTGACAGTAATTTGAGATCAAAATGCAGTCCGTCACCGCAGATGAGTTGCCGGAGAATCCGCGCGAGAGATCGAATCCCTTGTCCTCGCTAATGTTTTGGTAAGTTATTTAGCATATTTATTATATAATACTTATTTAGCAGATATACTAATTTCTTTCTCTTTTACCCATAGCTATACTATGCCGACATTTTTCAAGGGACGCAAAAAGACGCTCGACGAAGGTGATCTCTATAAGGCCCTAAAGGAACACAAGTCAGGTAAATGCATGAATCATTTATTTAACCTTAAGTGCATTTTCCAAAAATTATAAATAATCGCGACTTAATAACTGATTCAGCGTAGAAAGAAATTAAAGAGAAGAAATACAAAAAAATATCTTATCAATAATCAAAAATTAGCACTTGACATTTAATTTAAATGAATGTTTAATTGAAGCAGTCAGTGCATTCTAGATAAAACAAAATTAATTAAATGATTTAGTTTCTTAGCTTTTTGATAAAACATCAAGAATTTCTAGAGCAGCTTTTCATTTATTTTTATACAAATTTATGTTTATATAAAAGTTTACATAAATTTTGACTCCAGATAATTTCTTAATATTATTTATAGCATTTATAGAGATGTTTAGCAAATGATAATTATTTCGGATATATATAAATTATATATTTATTGTGTAGATTATATAAATCTTTTATATTTATAATTAGATTATATAAACTCGCTTATAGGTTTTATCTATGAACTCAATATAAACTCGGCTATAATTATTATCTATGCAAATAGGTGCATTATATAGACACAAATCTTATCTATTTAATGAGGTCGACTTACTTCGTTTATATAGATTTGATTTCTATAGTCACTTGACTTTCTTACATCATGACCAAATGGCCTGAAATATAATTTCTTTTGGGTTTTTTTTTTTTATTTTTTGAACAAAAGTGTGGTATGACAAATCTTACACAGTGTATTATCTATGGAAATATCAACTCTTCAGACATATTTTACGTGTGCTTTCGAGTGGCTAAAGGCGGTACAACCACGCACTGGGACGCCACTTAAAAGTACAGCAGCTTGTTGTTGTTTGCTGTTTGGTTTTACGATTAGATAGAATAGAGCATGTGAACAGGAAGCCTGTCTGATGGATAAGCAGTCCATTTTTAGCTTGAGACATTTGGCGTAGCGTTTGCCATGCTTAGGATCAGAGCTAACCACTGCATGGCAGATACACGGACATATATTATCGGAAGCGATTCCTCATAAGTCATATGCAAAGTCATCGCCAGATAAGATTTCTGTCAATTGACGCCTATAAAATATTCTATAATATGCAATAGGTTTAAAGTTTATCACGCTTATCAGTGGGAACTAGTTAATCATGGAAATTGAACTTTGATTTTTATGGAACCATTAATAAAAATAATAAAAATCGGTAGCTGTTAGTGCCAAAAAAGTTGAGCTCTGATAACTTTTTGATAACTTTGACAAGCAGGCATTGCCGCAATTAATGAGCTCTCGCCCAATTTGACCGCTCCATGATATATGAGATATACGAGAATATATCGCGCGCTCATTAGCCCTAAAATAAATGTGCCTATAGAGACACCAACGGCTGACATTAAGTGGGCAAGCGTCCAATCTAATCTGGCATGCGTCTTTAGTAAATATTTATATAGGTAAACATTGGCATATAGCTAATTCTCAATTTTTTTCCATTTATCAAATACTTGGGTCTAGTATATGGAGTATATAGAGTCTTGGGGCCACTTTAGATTGGCCCAAAACCAGTGCGGAAGTGTCTCTGACTTACTATATACCATATATATTTATATATATGTGATATAGCATATAGCTAGGGGCCTGAGCGGCAGCACATGCGACTAGGTTTGTCCAGGCGCGATTAGCCAGTTAGCTGATAAGTGATAAGCCCACGAGACAGCTGACTGCGATAGGGGTTTTTTTCTTTTTGCTTTAAGAAGGCCATAATTCACATAGACAATAGAAAGGCAAAGCTTGATACCTATTTATGGGCGATAAAAATCATGGACTTGAATCGTAAAGCCTTGACTCAACATTCTTGCTAATGAAATCAGTTATAGATAAGACATCAGAAAACTGAAAGGAGTAAGAGAAGTAAATAGCTTAAGCTGAACTAAATAATGCTCTGAATCTGAGAACTTAATCATTGAAAGTTAGATCATTTCTGTTTCAGTTTCATTTAAAGTGAGCTGATATACAAAATTGATTAGGGATTTATATATGAATGTGTATAAAGAATATATGTATAAACTGTTTAACTATAATGTATGTATATAAAGCTATAGAATGGTAAGGTTTCGATTCGAGTTAATATACGCTAAACTTGATTACAATGTAATTTTTACTGAAATAATTATAGGCCCATGCATTCCACTCAGCTTTCAAGACATATTTATTATAATTGTCTCAACATTTCTTATCTTTCAGATACACTTGGCAAGAAGCTGAGCAAGGCATGGGAGAAGGAGGTGGAGGAGAAACGTAAGAAGAAGAAGGAGCCCAGCTTGTTCAAGGCAACGATGAGCGTCTTCGGCTTGAACTTTGGTTTACTTGGTTTGGTTTTGTTTATAGTGGAAATGGGTTTCCGGTAAGCGCCACAGCCCCCTTCCCCCTTCGCTATATATTTTATGTTATTTATGATCATAATTATGCTGCTTAATCCTTGACAGCGTGACACAGCCTCTGTGCCTGGGCGGCTTGGTGGCCTACTATTCGGATGCCAACAATCTGGAAAGCGACGATCAGACCACAGCATATCTGTACGCCGTCGGCGTGATCTTGTGCAGCGCCTTCAATGTATTATTCATGCATCCCTATATGCTGGGCATGTTCCACACGGGCATGAAGGTGCGCGTCGCCATGTGCAGCATGATTTATCGCAAGGCGTTACGACTCAGCCGCACAGCACTGGGCGATACAACAACTGGCCAGGTGGTTAATCTCATATCGAACGATGTCGGCCGTCTGGATGTCTCCGTGATACACACGCATTATTTATGGCTGGGCCCAGTGGAGATCGCTGTGGTCACTTGGCTCATGTACCGAGAGGTAAGCAAAGTCCCAGACAGCTTGATTGGCTGTTAGCTGATATACAAATTAAATATACTTTGCAATCAAAATCAGTAGAAGTTTGCTAAGTTAATCATCTCGTTTACCATATGATAAACATTATATTTACGTACTCCTCCACAGATTGGCGTTTCAGCATTCTTTGGCGTGGCTATTATGTTGCTCTTCATACCCCTCCAGGCATATCTGGGCAAGAAGACGTCGAGTCTGCGTCTGAAAACGGCTTTGCGTACGGATGAACGTGTGCGCATGATGAACGAAATCATATCGGGCATTCAGGTGATCAAAATGTACGCCTGGGAAATACCATTCAGCAATATGATCAACTATGTGCGCGGCAAGGAGATGAATGCCATCCGAAAAGTCAACTACATTCGCGGCACTCTGCAGAGTTTCATTATGTATGTGACGCGTATATCGGTGTTTGTCAGCCTGGTGGGCTTTGTGCTGCTCGGCAAGCTGCTGACCGCCGAGAAGGCCTTTGCCATAACCGCCTACTACAATATTCTGCGTAACACAATGACCATCTACTTCCCCATGGGCATCTCACAGGTAAAAACAATAAAATAATAAGTAATGAGTTGTTCAAAGACATCAAATTTACCCTGCACGCCGTTAACAGAGCAGATTTGAAAATAATGTTGATAACTTTATAAGCTGTTGTCATTAACAGAGAGGCTGTGAATAGCGACACTAACCAGAGAGCTCTCTGGTTAGTGCTGTTGCTTAACATAACATATCTCTGTTGTTTGGTGGCGCGATAAAGGAACTTTTCAATATGAATAAACAAAGTTAAATAATTTATTATTATTTTATATATATTTGCATTAAAATGTTTCCATTTTGTTCCTTTTGCTAATTTGCAGTTTGCTGAGTTGCTCGTATCCATTCGCCGTATACAGAAGTTCATGATGCATGAGGAGACGAAAGTGCGCGACAAGTCGCACGATGCGAATGACCAGAAACTTAAGGCGCCCGGCACCATTGTGGAGGAGGCTGCAGCCACAGTGACAGGAGTGCTGAAGCCGAACAGTCGCCGGTCTAGCGAATCGGAGGTCGGCATAAATATCACCAAGATGAAGGCCAAGTGGGATTCCAAATCTACGGAGTATACGCTGGATAATATTAATCTGAAGTTCAAGCCGCGACAGCTGGTGGCTGTCATTGGACCTGTCGGTGCTGGCAAGTCCAGTTTGATACAAACGGTGCTCGGCGAGCTGCCTCCGGAATCGGGCACTGTTAAAGTGAATGGCACCCTCTCGTATGCATCCCAAGAGCCGTGGCTGTTTACGGGCACCGTGCGTCAGAATATCCTATTCGGTCTAGCCATGGACAAGAGTCGCTACCGTCAGGTGGTGAAGAAGTGTGCGCTGGAGCGTGACTTTGAGCTGCTGCCGTACGGAGATAAGACAATTGTGGGCGAGCGTGGCGCCTCCCTATCCGGTGGCCAGAAGGCACGTATCAGTCTGGCCCGAGCTGTGTACCGCAAGGCCGATATCTACCTGCTTGATGATCCCCTCAGTGCTGTGGACACACATGTGGGCCGTCACCTGTTTGATCAGTGCATGCGCGGCTATTTGCGGGATAACATTGTGCTGCTGGTCACCCATCAGCTGCAGTTCCTGGAGCAAGCCGATCTAATTGTGATTATGGACAAGGGCAAGATCAGCGCCAAGGGCACCTATGAGTCCATGTGCAAGAGTGGCCTGGACTTTGCCCAAATGTTAACCGATCCCAGCAAGAAGGAAGAGGGCGCCGGCGATGCACCCGACAAGCGAAAGCTATCGCAGATCAGCACGCGTCGCAGCCGGCAGAACAGTGTCTCGTCCATGGAATCGGGCGCCGAGTCTGTGGTCATGGAGTCGCCCATGCAGGCGCAGGAAACTCGTACCGAGGGACGCATTGGTTGGCATCTCTACAAGAAGTACTTCGCTGCCAATGGCTATTTCCTGTTCATTGTGTTTGCCTTCTTCTGTATTGGTGCCCAAGTTCTGGGCTCGGGCGGTGATATGTTCTTGTCATACTGGTAAGTAAACAACTGGAAAACATACATTTGTAGCTCGCAAATAACTGTTGGGCGTATGCTATTAAGAGTCTTTCACTCAAACTCTGATAAAAGAGACTCAGAGAGCAACCGATTGATTGTAGTTAAGTGTCACACGAACTTGAATCGTATCACTCCCTAAACGATGTTCATTCTCATCTCATTTTCAGGGTCAATAAAAACGAAGGCGAATCGGAAACCTTTATGTCGCGCTTGCGTCGCTCTTTCATGCCGAGAATTAACAGCGAAACGGATCCCGTCGATATATACTATTTTACGGCTATCAATGTGTTGGTGATTGTGTTCTCTCTGGTGCGCAGTGTGCTCTTCTTTTACTTGGCTGCCAAGAGCTCGACGACGCTGCACAATAAAATGTTCCAGGGCGTGACTCGAGCGGCAATGCATTTCTTCAACACAAATCCCTCGGGTCGTATTCTGAATCGTTTCTCCAAAGACTTGGGCCAGGTGGATGAGATTCTGCCATCGGTCATGATGGACGTCATGCAGATTTTCCTCGTCATCCTGGGCATTATCGTGGTGTTGTGCATTGTGAATCCGTGGTATCTGCTGGTCACGTTCATCTTGGTGATCATCTTCTATCTGCTGCGCTCCTTCTACCTGACTACGTCCAGAGATGTCAAGCGATTGGAGGCCACAAGTAAGTGCTGAGCAACAGGTTGATTGAGTAATCCAGATTTTATACTTATTCTCGATCTCTCGCAGCTCGCTCGCCCATCTACTCCCATTTGAGTGCTTCGCTGAATGGTTTGGCTACGATACGAGCTTTCGGTGCACAGAAGGAGCTCATTGAGGAGTTCGATAATTTCCAAGACCTGCACAGCTCTGGCTTCTATATGTTCTTAGCGACGAGTCGTGCCTTTGGCTACTGGCTTGATTTAATCTGTGTGCTCTATATCGCCATAGTGACGCTTAGTTTCTTCCTCTTCACGCCTCAAAACGGTGGCGAGGTCGGCTTGGCCATAACCCAGGTGCGAATCGCTATGAAAAATTGTCAGCCGCTTTCTTCTAACAAAGTTCCTTTTATAGGCTATGGGCATGACGGGCATGGTGCAGTGGGGCATGCGTCAGTCCGCCGAGCTGGAAAACAACATGACGTCGGTGGAACGTGTCGTTGAGTACGAGGATCTGGAGCCAGAGGGCGACTTTGAGTCCAAGCCGAACAAGAAACCACCAAAGGACTGGCCCGATGAAGGCAAAATTAAATTCGATGACCTGAGCCTCCGTTACTTCCCCGACAAGGATGCTGATTATGTGCTCCGTTCGCTGAACATTGACATCAAGGCCTGTGAAAAGGTTGGCATTGTCGGACGCACGGGCGCCGGCAAATCCTCCCTGATCAATGCACTTTTCCGCCTGTCCTACAATGAGGGCGCAATCCTGATCGATCACCGCGACACCAACGAGCTGGGTCTGCACGATTTGCGCAGCAAGATTTCAATTATACCCCAGGAGCCAGTTCTGTTCTCGGGCACCATGCGATACAATTTGGATCCCTTCGATGAGTACTCTGACGTGAAGCTCTGGGAGTCACTGGAGGAGGTCAAGCTCAAGCAAGTGGTTGCCGACTTGCCCAGCGGCTTGTTGAGTAAAATCTCCGAGGGTGGAACCAACTTCAGCGTGGGTCAGCGCCAGCTGGTGTGCCTGGCCCGTGCCATACTCCGCGAGAATCGCATCCTGGTCATGGACGAGGCGACGGCCAACGTGGATCCGCAAACAGATGCTCTCATTCAGAATACGATTAGGAATAAGTTCAAGGACTGCACAGTGCTGACAATTGCCCATCGATTGCACACGGTCATGGATTCGGATAAGGTTCTCGTTATGGATGCGGGACGTGCCGTTGAGTTTGCATCGCCCTTCGAGCTGCTCACTGTGAGTGAGAAGAAGGTATTCCACAGCATGGTTAAGCAAACAGGCGATGCCACATTCGATGCTCTGCTCAAGGTTGCACAAAAGGTGAGTCTCCTTGTAGGAATATATCCGATGACGCCATTAAATATATCTTGTATAATTTATTGAACAGGCGCATGAGGACAATTTGCGGTTGAAAAAAGATTCTTGACATTTCGCCGTGCCGAAAGCTTTTAAAGACTACATACTTAAGATACTGGAACCAATTACGAACCACCCGGCTGCCAATGCGCGCATACAAAAGACCTTCCTATTCGCCGAGGCCTCCAAGCAGAAGCTCTTAGGGTAGCCCAAGATAAAGTAATGACAAAAAGGATAAGAAAAAACGTAAACAACACACACAAACACACAGATGTACAAATGAAATCCAACTAAATGTTAGTTGAATTGAGATCATAGAACTATATAGTACGAGATGTATGACAATAAGAGCTCAAGTTGGAGCATCTAAATCAATATCATAAACAAACAAAAAGAAAAGACCTTTAAAAGGTCCCATAAAATGTGTTCCGTAACGACAATAACTACTTAAAAAAAAAAAAAAAAGAACAACAACAACAAAAGAATACCATAAACTGTTACGTCTAGTATTAATGTGTGTGTTTTTATAGTAATTTATTAATGTACAGGTATACAGAATAAATGTAACATTTTCTTAAATTTTTATTTCGAATTTTTTGTTTCACAAGATATATATATATATATGTATATTTTTATTTCTATTATTTTCACATTGGCTGTTCAGTTCGTTAAAGCAACTAATAGAACTGCATTTAAATCATCTATAAAATATAGAGATTCAATGCATTTAACAATAACAAAAACAAAAAAGTAAAATTGTATCTTCCATTTGCTGCAAACAGATAAGAAATTACAAAAAAATAGAGTTTTAAAATTCAACTGCTCATCAGGAGCTCACATTATCAACTAAGGAAACGCTTTCTAAAAGCGCATAAATATGTAATACATAATATATATTTATATTTATTTATATAGCTGCCGCTCTAATCACACACGAAACTTCATCTAGGCTTTAGCTTTAGTTGACTTTATATACATTTATTATTATATATAGTTAGATGTGTGCCATTTGTAATTCTATGTACTATATCCTATGATGCGCGTATATCACATCTAAACGACCAGCGACAGCCAGGCTCCAATCAAGCAAAATCCGCCGATTGTGGCATAGTGCTGCAGTCGCTTCTTACCAGTCAGAGCGCGATAATACATGCAGCCAGAGAAGAGGACGGTGCCCATGGTCATCAAGACTCCAGTCTGCGAAATATAAAGCATAATTCGCATATTTTTAAGCATACGAAAAAACGCAAAAGAAAGACACAAAAATTATTTATGCCGCATTTAAGTGTTAGACAATAATAATGCATGGCCTGCAAATTTTGATGTTAGCTTTAGTTGTTTGCTTTGAGAACAAACAAAACGAAACAAAACAAACAAATGGAACCCAAAGGCAAGCTCTACGATTTACTTATCGCATAAGGCTGAAAACAAAATTATGAACAAAGAAAAATTTAAGCAGCGTTATTGAAGCTGACTTTTGGTACATTTTTTAAACAAAAGAAATTCAAGAGATGAATCTAGTCTTAAGGTAAAAACCAAATACATATTTCCTATATCCTCAAAACCCTATACCATATCAGATCTGAACCTCTCATATCATCTATAATAACAAAGAAAACGATGTTAAATTTAAATGTTAGCAATTATCGTATACAAGTTTCGTAATGTGGTATTGAAATTACTTTTAAGCTGCAATTAGTGGTTGTTGAACATTTAGCTTTAGCTTTGAAGAGACAAGAAACAAAAAAGATATTTCATATACAATCTGAACTTCTTATAGATCGTAACGCTTAGCAAATATTAAACTTTACTCATGGTTCAATTAGCCTCTTTACATTTCTATTTTCATTTCTTTAATTAAGCGAGTGTGTCAATTACATACACATTTACATGAAATACATATTGATATACACATAAATATTGAACAAAATCGAAAATCATTCAAAGAGTAACGCGAGTTGTTGTAAATTCCGTTCAAAGATTTAACTTTTACAAATGACAAAATAACTGAAAAGCTTTATGATGCTCAATAAACTGTAAAGAAATGGAATTTCCTTCTTTATTTATACACTCCGATGGGAATGGGATACTAGTTCTATAATATATATGTACGTTGGTGATACAAGATGTCCAAGATGTCGACGATAGAAAAGTATGGTGAAGTATTGTGGTTTTAGGTATCTTATATTCGGATACTTATAAAATTGCTAACCCTCTCTATTTCAGATTTTGGCTTCATATGTTTCAGTGAAGCAATATATCTATAAACATTTATATCACAACATATCAACTTTCACGTCGCTCGCCCCAACAATGTATGTATGTATATAAATGTCAAATACTTACGAAGACTGGATAGTGAGCCAAAGGCATACACATGAGCGCAAAAGAGTGTAGGAAATGTATGCGATTGGCAACATCAGCAAATGCCTGTGAGTCTTGCTGTATCTTGGGATCACTGACATCCTTTAGAAAATACTTGCAATAGGCGCCCATAAAAATAGCAGATGCACCGCCCAAGCCGGCAATGCGAACAAAATTATAGTGACTGCCGACAATGCGATGCATCGAAACATTTAAAGGTTGAATCTGCATTGGGACTACCATCGGATGATCGTTCGTAGCCAGCTTCTTAGGGCGCAGACCCTGCAATTCAAAAAACATTGTGCCGAAAAATGGAACACAGTTACGATATGATGTATGTATGTACTTACTATAGCACGTAGTATTGAAGACGATGAATTGATTAGTGCGCGACTGACAGGATTGCCAAGCGTAATATACTCGAAAGTGTCAGCAATCGACATATTTTTTTTATTTAGTTAATATTTAGACCAATATGAGGATATTTTGGTGCTGCAATTTGTTTGCGTGTATATGTTGGTGCTTGGTGCCAGTGGATGAGTACGGTGTGGCGTTGCCAGTATGGCTCAGAGCGCGAATAACTTTCTATCGATATTCGATTGCATCTGAAAAGTTATTGTAAATGTAAATTTCAGTGTTATGTCGATATATTTTTAAAAACGAAATGGGTCCTAAAGTAAAAATTTATTAAAGATTTTCAGTAAATTTGAAAATACTACTTGCTTTGGCATCCAACTAAATACATATATATTAAAAAAAAAAAACATTTAACCAGTGTGACCGTAAGTTAATCGATTAATAATAAAGGCGGTTACTTATAAAGATACATATATTTGCAACTATTCAAAAAATATATAACAAATTTTAGTTTATCTTATTTTTACAATTGCAGAGGACTATTTAAGCTAAATATGACTATGTAGCTTTTGGTGGTAGACCTTTGAATCCGCGCGCCAGTAAGAAATGCTCCGCAGAGTCGCCACGACTAGCGCGTGGTTTCACCCGCTTAACTTTTTCGTAATAGCACAAAATATCCCGCTCCAGTTTAGGTACATCGCCATTATCCCAAATTTTTACAACTAAATTGGCTTGCGGTGCCGACATTGCGAGAGCAAACCTGAGTACTTCGTAGCACAGATTTGTAATACTCTCCTGGTCAAGCATACGCACGCCCGTTGCATTGGGTGCCATGTCCGAGAGAACACAGTTGACTGAACGACCAGCTAGCGACTCTCGCAGACGTTGCTGAGCAAGAGGGTTAGTAAAATCCATTCCTCCAAAGATAGTAGCTCCTGGCACTGCGTGGAAATGCAGCAGATCTATACTATATACAGCACCCCTCGGCATACGCTCCATTTTGCCATTTGCATTCGTTCGTTCGGCAGCTACTTGTGTCCAACTGCCTGGCGCAGCTCCACAGTCTAACACTACATCGCCTGGTTTCAGAATCTTGTATTTATCATCCATTTCAAGAAGCTTGAAAGCGCTGCGGCATCGAAAATTTAACATGCGCGCCTTTTCAACATACGGGTCGGCCAGCTGTCGTGTTAGCCAATCCTGGGAGCTTTTGCTTTTACCCTTAAGGTTGTTGGGCTGTTGTTTGGCGAATCGCACTGCATTGTTTGTCTGTAGAAACCGTTTAATTAAAAAATTCCATGAGCTGACTACCGGTTGTCGCATTGTGCAACAATAAACAAAACAGCTGTTTTAGTGAGTAGTAAAGTGTGCCCATTGTAAGATATTTAGTATATTTCGCATTTTTTGTATTTTTATTTTGACTAGTTCCATGTAGAACTTTTTACGCACAGTTAACGCGCTAAATCGTATGTGGTGTGTCTATATTTTTTTAATATGAATATGTGGAGAAAAGTTAATTTTTATCCTAAAAAAGTTATAAGTTGAAAGATATTTTAATTGCCGAACCAGTTCAATGTATAAGTATCAACGTTCATTTGATCTGTTCATAGTAACCAGCGTTACCCAGTTCAATTGAGATTGCTGAGCAATTTTCTTATTCATATGCTCGCGAACGGTACAACTCTACGCAACAATGACGAATGAAAGAAATACGCAGTAAATGTAACCCAATGCAATTGTGTGTGTGAAGTGTCAAATTAAAGAAAAGAAAAATAATTTGTGAAAATATGATACATTCAACGAACTGCAAGTAATTGCGACTGCATTAGTTATCAAAAGGAAATTATATATAATATTGTTTCGCTGTGTCGCTCGCGCGATGTTAACAACAACAAGAATAATAAAGTCGATTCCATATAGATTTTGCAAAATGAAATACTTCGTTTGTTGTTGCGCGTTTATTTTGCTGTTGAGCAGCGTTATTGCATCAGCAGCAAAACAATCGACAGGTACAAACGCCGACTCAGCAGAAGTTGTGAGCAGTGCCGAAGAAAAAACGGTAAGAAGAGGCAATAAGCATAATGCGGGCATTGTAGTGCGGCTAATCAAATAAATAGTTGATGACAATTAATGAAATGGTTCTCCGTTTTCCTACTATAGGATTGCACAGACCTTGCCCGCGACGAGGAGGCGTTGATGGTATTCTCCACGCTGGGTGGCGGGCTAACAGCAATCGATCCGATAACCAGCGAAATACGCTGGACAATAGCAGATGGTAATTACACGCACAGGCATATGTATAAGTATAATTAAGTGACACACTAACGCACACAAACACACAGGAGACCTTTACCGTTTCAAAGTTATAGTTGTGTTTGCAATGCAATCGTAAAAAGTAACCTCATTTTACATCGTCTGTCACTCTCTTTCGCGTTACGAATGTGTGTGAGACATTAGGCATATGGCAACTCTCCCACTCTCCACAACCTGTTCACCGGTCACGCCACGACCCCAAATGTAGTAAAAATAAATAAAATCTGTTGCATTTTAAGGCATTTCGCCATAATTGCGGAAAGTGCAGCATAAAGAAAAGTGAATTACTCTTCGATGAGCTCATTGTGCGAAAACATATACATATGTACATATGCACATGTGTGCGTATACATAAATGTTTAGAAAGAAAACATACTATATGCCAGAGCAGTAACAACCGGCGACGTTGCTGTTGCTTTACTCTAATTACACTTTTGCTCTCGCAATGCGCCGTTATATTGTGTTGTATTATTGTTTTCAACTGATAACGGAGCACACGATGTATGTATGCAGTCTTGAGTATGTGTCTGTATGGCCGGGTGTGTGTATGTGGGTACATGCGTAATCTAGACGAGCCACGCTCACAACATATGTATGTGTGTATGTGCTTGTAGTTCTTTTAATTAAACTGCCAACGCTACGCGATTGCCGTCTGTTATAGAAAAGATTTCCGAATTTCTACTTTTTATTTAGTGTTTACTGTTTGCATCCAGGTGGCTTGTAGTATATTCAATATTCACTAGAGGTGTTTTAATATTAGTTAGTCTGGCTATAATGCATCCCATACATAAATACATATGAATGTATGTATGTAATTGTAAATGTCATTTATAAACCAATTGTTTCCAATATCTGAGTAAACAACGTGCCAAGAAACATTGGTAATTGTTCCTTATAAACAATATACACCCTAGCTCAACGCAGTTTCATGGCTGGTTGTTTATTTATTTGACAACGGAAAAATACATATCTTTATATTTGAGATTCGTGCTTTTCTTTTTTGTTTGGCGCTCGCTAAACTATAAATAGTTATTTAATATTTCTTGTTTCTATACTGATTGCGTGACAGAATTTGCATTATCAAATTTGTTTTGTAGCCCAACTGTCGCGTCCGTTTGTTATCTTGCCAGATCCTAACAATTATTTATTATTTACTCCACAATCATCATCCGGTGTACAGCTGAAAAAGATACGCCCCCAGTAAGATGGCTTGTTGCGATAAGTCTATAAAAATATGTATTTAGCAGACTAGCAACATATGTAGGTATATACATACATATATACATATAAACTAAATATAGTATTACTCTATACTATGTATGACAAATCGAGAATTTAACGCGGTATTTTTCAAATTTCGTCTTTTATATTCCTAGAATTTATACTACTTTTGTAAAAAAAAAAAAAAACACATGTGGAGAACATGAGAGCTCGATTTTGCTAGCAAGCAAGTTCTAGTATATGAATTATTGAATGCTTGATTTTAAATGGAACTGCATACATTATAAACTTGATATGTAATACCTTTATAAATGCTATAGAAAGATTTGTTTTGCATTATTATAATCAGTCAGCCATAGCAAATGCGCCAAGTGCCACAGTGTATACAGTGAAGCATGGTGTAGAGGAGAGGACTAGGACTACAGGTGTTCATGCAATAGAGCTTTCACGATATTTATAAATATTATTTTTATTGATTGATTGCTCTAGATATGACTACTGACTATTACCTCATCACATGCTCTAAGCGGAGCGGTATTTTCGGTTAGAATCTAGTTGCTAATTAGAGTGCCCGGCGAGCCGAGTTAAATGACCTGAGTAGCAGAAATGGTTGCCACTAAATAAAGCCGTCCCTATATGGTACACCTGTCTCTCTCTCTGTCTCCCTCTCTCTCTCCCTCTCTCTCTCTTCTTTCTCTCCTTTCTCTCTCTCCGCCTCCCACTCTGCCTTTCATTAATTATCATCGGTCTGTTGTGGGTTATTTTGGTGATAAGGCTCAGCACGAGCAACGCGCTCACTGCCAAGTGTTGATAAAGCCAAACGTCGCTTTGCTAGACGCTTGGTTGTTGCCGACTACCCGCATTAAGTCCACTTTTCAACGAACGACAACAATTGTGCGGTATTATTATACTGTAATAACACATTTTCGATGATTGTAGGGCGTTACATACTTGCACATAGTTTGACAAATGATATTAGATTTGTTTTTTGTCACCGGCAATAACTCACACTTTGACATACGCTTAACAGTTACTTTTTTAATGGCTTAAGTTGATTAAGAGTTTTTCTTTTACGCAATTGAAAGCTTTCTTTCACCTTTCTTTGAAAATGCTCTATTTTCCTTATGATTGCAACTCTGAATTATCTTAAAATTCTTCATATAAATATATATACGCAGAGATAAAGATAAAGCCACATGCACTGGCCATAGCAAATATGTGCTCAAGTGTTTTGCCATTTCTTATATCAATAAATGAGATATGATACGAATGTTTAAATTGACTTCAACGCTTTTGTTGCTTTATTTATATGATTAAATAACTTGAATAAATATATATGTATTATCTGTTTCAGATCCGCCTATTGTAGCGGAACCGCAGCAAAATGTCCAGGTCCCACATTATCTGCCTGATCCTAGAGATGGCAGCATCTATCAGCTTGGACAAATGGGCAGTCTGAAGAAGCTGCCCTATACTATACCGCAGTTGGTGGCCAATGCACCGTGCCGCTCATCCGATGGCATTCTGTACTCGGGCAAGAAGAGCGACACCTGGTACATGGTCGATCCGAAGACGGGCAGGCGTGAGAAGGTGATGGGCTTTGGGGACCCTCAAATGGATGGCAATGACGCCGAGCAGATTGGCTGGGCCACATCGCGTGCCATTTACTTGGGGCGCACACAGTACACGGTCATGATGTACGACAGCCAGGCCAAGGATAAGAATGCCAAGCCCTGGAACATTACCTTTTATGACTACAATGCGCTCAGCGCACCACCAGAGCTGACCAAGGAATATGGTAAATATTCGTACTATTTAATATTGGTCAAGCTTTTAATACAATTTCGTATATTTATAGAGTACATTCACTTGACTACCACCAGCAATGGGCAAATTGTTACCCTCGATCGGAAGCAGGGCAAATTTTTGTGGCAACGTGATCTGAACAGTCCCGTTGTAGCTGCTTTTCTGCTGGGTCCTGATGGGCTGCTTAGCGTGCCCTTCACGACAGTCTCCGATGAGGCCTATGACGCCATTCTGGAGGAGTCGAAGACGGGCAATGTAAACACAGTTAAACTATTGTAAGCAATCCTCACTTTTATATACAATTGATTTGTCCCATATACTTACGCCCCATCTCTCTTGCAGTCAATCTTTGTACGTTGGCGAGCATCAGCGTGGCCTCTATGCTCTGCCGTCGTTGGTGAATAAGAATACGCCACGCATATCTGCGACGCCGCCCATCAAACTGCTCGATGGTCCAGCTGTGGAGTTAAACAATAAACAGGGCAATGATCCACGCACCGTTTACATCAATGATGTGCTGCAAGAGAATCCGGGTATTATGCTCGGCCACTACAACATGCCCAATGAGGTCAACCAGGGCAATTTGCACTTATCCCCAACTCCCTCGGCTAGCAAAGATGTGCACAGTTTGGCCACCATACATAACTATAACGATGGCTACGGCCTGCTGGCCAACAATGAGAAGAATGCTGCGGATATTGGAGTGCAAACAGATCCGAACTTGGTTGAGATTGGCATGGACTCAGCGCGCTCAAACACCATCAATCGTACGAAGACCATCATTTTGGCCAACAGCAACAAGGTGCAGGCGTTTATAAACGAATGGTTCATGGATCATCCCAGTGGCAAAGTGCACCAAATACTGATTGTGATTGTCCTAGGCATGGTTGCGCTCTTCTGGTACACGTGCAGCACCATGCGGGAGCTGCAGAAGCAGAGCGAGAACGGATCCAAGACAATGGCCCAACAGGCCGCGAATAACAGCAACAATGGCAGCACGGGAAGCAACGGCAGCAACATCAGTACTCAGGATCTACTTGATCTGGGCAATGGATATGTGCGAGTGGGCAAGATTAGCTTCAATTCAAATGAAGTATTGGGCAAAGGTTGCGAGGGTACCTTTGTCTTTAAGGGCAGCTTTGAGGAGCGTTTCGTGGCTGTGAAGCGTTTGCTTCCAGAGTGCTTCACTTTTGCCGATCGCGAGGTGGCCTTGCTGCGGGAATCGGATGCGCACGAGAATGTGGTGCGCTACTTTTGCACAGAACAGGACCGTCAGTTTCGGTATATAGCCGTGGAGCTGTGCAACGCCACTCTGCAGGATTACACCGAGGGCGATCGTGCAATGGAACTGCGCCAGCATATTGATATTTGGCAGGTTCTCGTTCAGGCAGCTGCAGGACTTAGTCATCTACATTCACTAGATATAGGTAAGTTGAACTGATATGTCGATATTATATTATTCGTTATTTAAATTCTTTTCATTTCCTTTGCAGTTCATCGCGATATAAAACCACAGAACGTACTGCTGTCGTTGCCCGATCCTAAGGGCAAAGTGCGCGTTATGATTTCGGACTTTGGACTGTGCAAGAAACTCAACTTTGGACGCACCAGTTTTTCGCGTCGTTCAGGCGTTACGGGCACCGATGGCTGGATAGCCCCAGAGATGATGCGTGCTCAGCGAACCGTAAGTCCTGTTGAATACACAGATTTGAGACAAATACTGATGCATTTTATTTTTGGCAGACGACGGCAGTGGACATTTTCTCGCTGGGCTGTGTCTACTACTATGTGTTGACCGGTGGACATCATGCCTTTGGCGACACTCTCAAGCGTCAGGCAAATATACTGTCGCACGAATATAACTTGTCCAAGCTGCGCGCTGAAGATGACGCTGAGCATAGCAAAATTGTAAGTTACGAGCAATATTAACTAAGCAGACTCACTCATATTGAAATGCTTTGCATAGGTACTGGCGGAACAGCTGATATCAGATATGATACATAAGGATCCACAGGCGCGACCGCCGGCGCGCTGCATTGGTAATCATCCACTCTTCTGGGATGAGCCGAAGATGCTCAGCTTTTTGCAGGATGTTAGCGATCGTGTGGAGAAGCTTCAATTTCATACCGAGCCACTCAAATCGTTGGAGAAGAATGGGCGTATTGTTGTTCTCGACGATTGGAACTTGCATTTGGATCCATTGATCACAGATGATTTGAGAAAATATCGAGGATACATGGGCGCCAGTGTGCGGGACTTATTGCGCGCACTGCGTAATAAAAAACATCACTACCACGAGCTGACGCTCGAGGCACAGGAGCTGCTCGGCTGTATACCACACGAGTTTACTAACTACTGGGTGGAACGCTTTCCGCAGCTCATCTCGCATGCTTATCATGCATTCAGTATTTGCTCGAACGAGCCCGTCTTTAAGCCGTACTACAGCGTCGGTTACCACTTTTCGCGTCCCTGGTACTTTGATGCCGATGATGCAATGTTTCCCATGCTAATGCGTGATCCCAAGCCGCTGCCCAAGGTAGGCAGCCCCAAAAAAACGCCGCCCGCACCACAATCATCGCTGATTAAGCAACGCAAGGGTGTATACAACTTTCGTAAAACACCAAATGAGGAGGGCATGCCCGGTGTGGGACTGCAACGCAATCTAGAGCCGGATGCGCAGACTCTCGATGGAGATGTGGGCAAGCGTGATGTTTACGCCAATTTCAAGTTTAGACGTTCCAAGGCAAGCAATAGAAATTATGCAGCGGGGACCAAGGAGCAGGAGAAGGAAAAGTTTGTTAGCTGGACACTGCCGTCGACTACGACGGATTAGAATTAAAACAAAGCACTTGACTAGTTAAACTTTTATTATATTTAGTAATATTGATTTTATTATAATTAGTAATAATTATTATTATTTAATTGTGCAATTCTTTTATGCGACTATTCCAAAACAATTTCCCGATTTCATTTTAGATTTTATTTAGCCAAATCAATGAAAAGCGTACTGATTCAAAACTTCATACGAAAGATAAAAGCTAAATTTATTTTATATATAAATATATATATACGAAGAGTGTACGATAAGTCTATAAAAGTGAAACGATATGAAGAGTGTATCTATCGAATGCACGCAATTTAACTGTGATAATTTTATGTAGTTATGTTTTAATGCCCAAGTGCAAATTTAAATAGAAAATAGTGCAAGTTTTATATGCCTCAATAAAAGTGTAATATGAGACTCATAACAAACAACAAGAGAAAGATTGAGAATAGCAGAATTTTCTCATAATCTGATAACTTATAACTAAGATATTCTTATTTAAGCAAATGCACTTAGTATTAAACATTTCATAATAGCAAAACACGATTTTTTCCTATGCACTTTTCTATATACCCTTAACAGCCTTATTTGCATTTTGATAAATATAATAAAAATGAATGAACTGTATGAAAAAAACTGGTGTTATTATATGCTTCTCTTAGATTTTAAAATTGATTGAAAAATCCAATTCTTCAATTTCCGTTTCAATTGAATTGATAATGACGTAGAGGTTTCGACTAAAATAATAATTTTTAGTCGCCGATTTTTTAAAATCTGTCTTCTGTTTCTGTTTCCCTGGAATTTCGATTTAAATTTTAGGATTCTTAGTATTGTTGTTATATAAAATATTAATTACAAAGCGTACGTAAATATAGTTTGGCTTCGATTGGAAGTGCAACTGAAGAGCTGCAAATTATATGTACATATATATAAATGTGAAGTCATCTAACAAAGTGTAACATTTTTATTGATAACAGATGTGTAAATAAGTTACTTTTCATAAATTTAACAATCATAAATAATATTTCTATGTACTTTGAGCTAAAACAAGAGATTTCGATTTTATTTCTTTAGAAGAAAATAATTTGTAACTAGAATTTGGTTATATATCATTTGTTTCACTTTGGCCCAGTAAAAGCTTCTTCATCAACATAGTATTTATGGTTTTCAGCCACATCTAATAGGAAGGCTTCTTGAGGGATATCATTTCATGTTGCAAACAGTGTTTGAATGCATCCCAACCCTCCGACTTGGCCGTCGACTGTAAGGCAATAGTTTCTTGATTAGTTTCATTGGGGGAAAGTTTTTGGCGTAATTAAAAAATAGTTATAGTGCGCAAAAGCGGGAGATACGACAAGTGGGTGCGACGTAGAGTCGAAAAATAAAGTGAGGGGCTCCATACCATCTTGAACCAACCTTTGATTGGACAACATTTTTATTATCTTTATGCTCTTTACACCGCATCTCAATCATATCAGCCTCTTGCTAGGAAATAACAAAAAGCACGAGTGTATTTGCCGCACTATGACTAAATTGGAACTCAAGAGAACTCAAGCTATACGTATGGGCATGTGAGTCAGGTTTGTCAACAATAAGAAACTTTTTGGCATAACAAAAATATTTGATTAGCTGATGAGCAACAACAACAACAATAACGACAAATAATAAATTAGCAAATGAACGTGATCACTTATGAATGAAAGGTGTGAGAAAAAAAAAGCAGAAACTCTGAAATTAATCGGGGTATTGCTGCATAAATTAAACTGAGAATCAATATTTTATGAAACAGTTTAAATAATTGCAGCCATTACCCTAACATTCAAGAATGATAAAAATTAAATAAAGTGCATAAAATAACTTAATATTAATATAAACATCAAATAAAAATCGAATTTATTGTTTGTTGGTAAATTTTAATGTTTGTGGCCAATCAAGATCTTAAAAATAAAATAAATCTTTAATCCAATTGAGTCGTTAAACAATTGGTGACAATACAAATTAAAATATTAACTGAACAGTGATAAATAAGGAACATTCAAGCTTAAGCACAAATAATGATTAGAGCTAAATCAAATTAAACACACGCACAAATGCGAGAGACAGACACACGCAAACACACACATACATAAGCGATAACGAGAACAAAAGCGGTTTTAGATTAGTGCCACAGCGCATCGCTGTCAATGTAGTAGTCCAATTGGCGACAGAGACTGTGGCGCCAGGCTTGGAACATGGGATACTCGGGATCATCGTATGCATCCAGTGCCTCATTGTAATCAAAGAAACGACCACTTACTCTGAAGCCGCGATGCAAGCGATCCTTCATGATGGCTATGAACTCCTTATAGTGCAGCAGGCCATCACCATCCGCATCGAATATGGCAAAGACCGTATCAATCAAGTGCTCACTGAGGCTATATCCCGTACAGATCTTGGCAGCGCGCGCAAATTCATCTGTGCAAAAAATCGAAATTGGAGTAATTTTATGAGTAAACATAAATCACTTAACTTACCCTTGGATATGGAGCGATCGGCCAGTGTGTACATACGCATGGCAATTGTAAAATCATCGAGATTATTCAGAAAATGGCAAAAGTCTCGAAAATCGTTGAAGGAAATGCCCTTTTCATCCTTGACGCGCTGCAGCAAACGCTCCAGAAACACATCGTACTCGTCCGTGGCCAGATAAGTATAGCGCAGCAAGATCTTGGCGAAATCTAGCTCTGTTATGAAGGTTTGACCCTTGGAGAACTCATTGAACTCCAGTTCCAGCACCTCGGTCTGCAGATTGTCCATGAAGCGATAGAAATGATCGTAGGTGATGACTCCGGTGCCGCGCTTGCCAAACAGATGCAGCTGCAGAGTGGTGGGCACCATATGACGGCGCTGTAGTCCCTCCACATCATCTACATAATCCCGCTGCAAATTTATGCATATTTATAGTATTTGGTTTGATCATTCCATATTCAGTTTAGTCACACAGCAGTTAACTAGCGCATGCTCAACCTTACCTCGAGTGCAGTTTCTTCTTTTTCATTGGAATCGGAATCAGAATCTTCTAGCGCCTGCTCGCCGTGTTTTTCTTTCCAAGCGCCGCTAAATATGCGCTCCATCTGGGATTTTTCGGTTATATACAAATCGTTCAAGTGGAGGGGTTTATAGGGGTAGTTAGATTTGGAGAGAAGAACAGTTAGGTTAGGTTTAGTAAGGTATTTGGTTGCACCGGGCATATGGGGTGGGGTGTAAAAAAACAGAACGTAACGTAACGTAAATGCATAACGTAATCAAATTTAAAAGCATACATTATTGATAAAGTTGTAATAGAATATAGGGTGTTGGCAGTAAAAAAGCAATTGTAAATACAGCTTTGCAAATAACATAGCCTCAAATAACATAACATAACGTAACGTAAAGTAACGCGTAACTAACGTAAAGTAACTATGCAAAGCTACTACATATGCGCTTTACGCATATTTGACAACGTTGAGCGTAGTTTTGTTTGCTGGCTGCAAGCTATGAGATACTTTATTGTATTTGGTCGATTGCTCGTTGACTTACAAGACCCCTGGGTCGTGAAACTGGCAAATTTTTCAAAACTGGTTGCTCATCAATGGGTACTAAGCGCCGTAGCTGTATTATATTATTAAATAAAATTATGATATTCAATTAAAATGAAAAGAAAATAATAATTTAAGATAAATCCTTTTGCTAACGCTGGCTATTCAGATAGAATATCGAATTAGTGAAATTCGAATTAAACCATAGCAAATAAATCTTACAAGTTCTTTGGTTTTTGGTTCCACATCTTGTATGGACTTGATAGCGCCAGCCAAAATGGCAATAATCTGTTAAAATTAGAATAAAAATAAATTATATAATAAAATAAAATAAAATAAAAAGAAAATGTAAAAACTAAAAATATAAAATCGAATAAAAATCAAAATAAAATACTTCCATGAATACTGGTTACATGTAACACATACACATACAGTATATACCCCTCTTCATATATATTTGTAGTACTTACGACTAGAAATTCGGCCTTATCCACTCGCTGATTGCCGTCCGTATCGAACATGTTGAAGGCAATGCGAAAGCCGGACTTGGGTTCTGTAATGCATACATAATATTTAGTTAAAGCGTTGCATATAAATATATGTATATCATAAGAAGGTCTTATGCACTTGAATGTATAAGCAGTAAATGAAGAAGACATACATATATCTCGCTCAATTTCGGTTCACTACTTACTGGTTAGAACGGAGAGCAAAAACAAGTACTCCGTGTAGGAAACAATGCCTGAATAAGAAATTTATTAATATTTTAATAATTTAATTAAGCATTATTCGAAGTATTTACCCTTGTCCCTGAGATTGCGAAAGAGATGTGAGGAGCCCTTTTTGATGGCTGGAGTATGATCCTTGTATTTTTCCACTTCATCGGTGCTCAGCACGCGTCGCTTGAGTCGAGCTGAAAGTGCAGCAATTATGAATAGGATTTAGTTATAATTCGTCATTGTTTTTACTCACGCCTGGGCTCCTGCTCGACGACAGATTCCAGAAAATCTTGTGGTGTCATATACAGCTGATTCTCGTACTCCACGGAAGCGAACTTAATGAACCGACGCTCGCGTGCGGTTAGTTTAACGTTCTCCAGATCGGTGTCATCGCGATGCTTTATTGATAGACGACAAAAGATGAAACGTTCGGTAATTTGATATGCATACGCACACAGTTATATAAATATATATAATGGGCATAAATCAGCGCCCGATTGGATCGCCAGTAATTTCCTTAGCTGGCGCACAAAGGCGGCAAATGCAGACGACAAATAACCGATCGATATCGGAAATCAGGCCGTGCGTCTGGTGACGTTTTGATTAATGCTTGAACGCAACTTGAACTGCGACGTTATTATGAATATATCAGATATATGTGTATGATGTGCATATATATGACTGGCTTATTTGTAGTCCGCTGCATGTGGCTTTAAAGTGTAATATTGATGGCCTCGACAGGATTCCCACGTTAAGCATTGGCTAAGCAGCTCGGGCCAATAAAGTGCCAAATTGATTTGGTCACAAGATTTTTTTGGGGGTCGGCCCATGCGGACGTATATACAATAAATTGGCTTAAGCTCCATAAATCTGACATTTAATGCCACACACACAAGCTCTGGGCAGTGCCGCCCCAAGAAATGACTCAATTTTCAGGCCATATGCAAAAAATCGACTGTCTGGGACATATGTATGTGCCCCGAAATAAACCTAAGCAAAAGTGATCTAATTATCGGTGTGCGACTAGCAAATACCCTACATGCAGCGACATTCAAATTATTCATACGGCTACTAATGAGACAGACTTGACTGGGTTGACTGTTCGATTGAAGAACATTTGGTCAGCATACGAAGTGAATAAAGTAAAGCTATAATATATTTTTGTATGTAAGAGTTTTGATTTGTAAAGTCTTTATACATCTGTGGAAAATTGTTGGTAGAATCTTGACTGAACAATAGTTGAGTTCAGAAAAAACATAAACTATAATTCCAATCTAACTGTTTTTCTTTTATTAGAATAGCTTCTTTGGTGTAAATGTAAAGATTTTTAAGAAAAAATAAAAATATATATATATAAAATTATGAGTTGAGTTTAGGTTGCAATGCAGTTTAGATATTCTCAACTACTCTTTACTTCTAGAACTCAATCGAATTTATATTTTATATAAATACATCAAATCAAATTTAAAAGTTGAGCTTTTGCCTCTAGGACTCATAGCTTATATAGGGGATTAGTCTATGCCCTAAGTCTTCCTCTGCTTCTCATTCACACTAGCACAGCTTTGTGATACCCTTGGCTAAGCCATTGCGATTGGGTCTTAATAAGACAAAGAGCTGTGCGCAATTTGAATGTTAGACATGTGCAGCAGCAGCAGCAGCACTGCACGCCCACGCGTTGCAATTGAAATCGTGTGTTAATTCTTCATAACAGCGACTGACATCATCCAGGGGCCAGGCAGGAGAGCCGCAGGCGCTTTGCAGGCGCTTTATATATGTATGTATTTTATAGGCAACAATTAAAACTCATTCATCATCGTGCGAGGCAGTCGTCGTGGTTGTCATAACGTGGCTCAGGGACTTGGCACATGTCAGGGACGCTGCGGCCCGAATCATAGCCACGCCTGCGTCTGGCATTGGGCCTGCCAGCCAGCCAGACAGTCAGCCTTATAGTGGGTGTATCAAAATCCACACTAGCCAGATCGATTGATAGATAAATTTTGTGGTAACTGGCATTTGTGTCAGCATTCGTTCTGTGGGCACGTTGGCAGGTGCGTGGGCGGAGTTCTCAGCTACTTGGACACTTTATCAACTAAACCAAATGCACTTTTCATTATTATTATTATTATTATAAGTTGTTGTCGTCGGATTTCAAGGTGTGTGGCGCTCAATTGCCGCACATGAAGCATTTTTTGTTGTTTATTTTGGTTGTGTGGCATTTCTGTCGAAATTAATGCAAAGCCAATTAAATATTCAAGAGCACTTAGATTGTATAAGATATGAGCATGTAAATTGGGATAATAATGTGTCCGGAAAATCAGCTACGAATAAGACACCCTATAGACAGGCCCACACCTTAAGTATCCATATCCATACTAATCTAATCATAATTGGTAACAAGATTATAAAATCTGATTTTAATTGCAACATTAAAAATGTCAAGCAACCCAAAATCTGATTTCATGAATGTGTCATGGCACGTCTACAATCTAGAACTGAAGTGGGGTTTATTTTGTTAAGTTATTTGGTTTGTAGGTAGACAGATAAGGATTGCATTAGCTATGTTCTACAAAAGTACTAAATCTAAAGAAGCTCTGATAACCCTATCATGGATTATCTGTCGCATCGAACATTGTTTTCATTAAAATCTTTGTGGAAGTGCTTCACACCAGCAGACATAAGCACCATTTGACTATTGAAACCCCTAGGCCAATCTTTGCTTCACAGACTGTTAACCTGTTTAATAATATGGCATATATCTGATCGACGATAAATGTACCCATACTTTTGTTTTTCGTTTTTAAGTGATCTAATCATAATAATAGGCTTTATTGTGTAAACACTTTTTTGTTTGTTATACTAATCTGATTCTATTTAATGGGAGCTAATATGTCGTTTCGACTAAAAGCGTAAAAACTGTTCCAATTGGGTTAACCTACATACACTTATGGGTGGAATATGGAATTAAAAAAAAAAAAGTCCCCGCTTAACCAATTACAGAAGTATATACTTATATTACTAATTTATTCTGCGGGCTTTTGCCAGCTGTATTACGAATCCGTAACTCTACTGCATGGCTGACAAGTTAATCAGTTCGAGTTCTCCAGAAATTTCGTTACTAAGCACGAATCAAAATTCAAGTCAGAGCAGTCAGTGCTGTACGCATTGCTCAAACTTTGACAGCTAATTACCCAAAGCACTTCAATTCAAATATTAGTTATTCACACCATAGAGTAAATGGAACAACAATAAAATGCTTATCAGAGTGACAGCAAACACGCAACGGCAAGTCAACAAAATTTTAGGTTTAGCAACACTAAAATAACTGACAATGTCAACAGGTGGAAAGACAAGTTTGTTGTTGTTGTTGTTGTCGTTTATTGTTGTTCAATGAACTTGAGCACGCACACAGAACACCAAATGGAAAAGGGTACCCCCAAAAAGCAAAAAAGACCGTGAACCACTTTTATTTCAGCTGTCTGTTACGTTTTGTCTAAGGTTGCGGCCAGTCCGCAATGAGTAATCGTCACAAATTAATTAGTTCTACGTAAACCAGCCGCTGTTTTGATTTTGTTTATCAAAAATCACTTTAGGCAAACAAAACTAAAAAGCGCAGCGAATGCGGCGAGCAAAACAAACACACAAACACGCACACACACTTGTTAGTCACTAAAACAGCTGTTCTCATGTTACGTTATGACAAACGCAACAGCTGGCTGCGCTCCGTAACGTAAGCTGCCCCAAGCTAAAAATAACTGCGCGAGTCTTTTACGGTCATTTATTGACTTTTCCACATACGCATACACTCTCACACCAGTGCACTGCTATCACTTTTTTTTTCTTTATCGCTTTGCTACTATTTACCAGACTCTTCTTTCGCATTGCATTTGCTGTATTTGCGGCGCTTCGCAGGCGAATAAGTGCAGTCAGTGCCGCTAATGAGACGAAACTGCCGCCCACTAGTACAAGATGACGTCGTGTATTATTCCTCGGTTGGTATTTATTTGCAAATCCAGTGCTGACATTACGAAAGCATGATTTATTCACTGTCGCACTTTGTTGTGTTAAAAATGCACTAGTTTTAAGCGTTAGACGCGCTACGACCTTTGCCATTGTGGATGGGCTCCGCGCTTTGCTCGAACGAAGTAACTAAGCGAAGTGACAAATAGAAAAGACGTAAGAGTCAATTGGTTAACCGTTTGTCACGTATGGCGCGTATAGCGTTGCCACCTAGATAAAGTAGTGCACAGTGTTGTATGCGTTTGGCGGGAAGTTGGCGCGTGTTTGAAATCGTTTACAACGGCACATAAAATAATTTTTATAAAAATTTAACTTAAGGAATAGCAACTAGGTTAAATTTAAAAAATCAAATAACTACCAAAATAGGAAATTCAAATTTTAATTGAAGTTAAACAAGTAAATGTATGTCAGCAGAAAATAAAATAAAAAATAAAATAAATATAAAAAAATCGTTTCAGTTCTAATTGGTTTGGCTAATAAATTTATTTGCTCAATAGTGCCAGCTAGACGAGACGATGTGCTGTGGTCAACGTCGCGCTGTAAGGCTACGTGCACAAATTCACACAAGTTTCCCGGTTACGCAATTCCAAAAACTATTTGTAAATCCTGGCAGCGTATACCACTGCGGTTTTTCTACGGAACAAACATTTGACGCATTTTCTTTGCTAATTTTGTATTTTTATTGAGCATGTCCAAAATATAGATGAATGACGTGCCCGCTCCCACAAAAATATCGTTGCGTCAATAGCCGAACAAGTCCAAAGCTCAAATGACTCACAGTCAATGAGATCAATAAAAATGTCGAAATATTTCTAAAAGGAAAAAGAAATATACCAATTCGATATCAATGCAATGCGATTCAAATCAAAACCGGTTCACCGACCCATCAAATTCAATAGAAATGTTCACAACCGCAAAAGAAGAAGATAAACAAAATATCGATTTCAACAGAGATCTGTTCTGGCCGCCCTTTGCATCCCTTTGCGTCCCCGAGGGCAGAGGCCACAGGTGTAGTTGGCGTCCGTGTTGCAAGCCAGATCAGTTGACACCGCATGCAGCAAGTGGCATAGCCAGCTCTATGAAATGCTTGGCATTGTTTTCAGTTCGACCGAAGTCGACTGCTACAGGGCCTGGCGTCCAAATGGGGTTTCGATTTTCTCTGACCAATTCATGAGCTCGTAAATTATGAAATTCTGTTTTAGCTTCATCTTTGACTCATATTTATTGCCAAGGATTGTGTTTCCTTTCGGTTCGCCAGCATTTCCTGCGAAAGTTGTAAAATTTCAGCATTGCCATCGGGCTGCAGCAAGCGCCAGCCTTCCCGTCTGCAACTTGGTAAACACAATTCGTAAGCCATTAAAACGTATAAATATCCGTTGGCGCATAAAAATTTCAGTTGACGCCTTCGCTTCGCTTTGCTTCACTCTCTCCTCTCTCTCTCACTCTCTCTGACTCTGTGCTGTAAGTATCCTGCGGTTATAAGTGTACGTATATGAATATTTGTCCGAATATATTTCAACTTTTAAACGTTCAATTTTTGGTAGTAATAAAGTCGTTTCAATTAGCTTTTGACTTGCAGCCGCATCGTTTATTGCCAAGCCAAAAGCAAATCTGAACAAAATTTTGTTTTAACTTGGCCCTCAAACTTAGCGCCAGCCTTCAGGGCAAACACATGAATCTCATACTCTTGCTAAAGGTCTCATAATTGAGTCATCAAATATGTAACACAGATTAGAGACAGCTAGAGAGAGATAAAGAGGGAGCGAGAGAGAGGGTTTTTTTTTTTAACTCTAGTTTACTTAAGCTCTTTAAGTACTCTCGTAGGGCATATATTATTCGGCATTTCTTTTGGTTTATCTACTCTTCATGTTACCAAAAGTTAATTAGTTTGGCGTTTAAGAGCTGCATGAGATGCAGCTCCAACTCAAACATTTAACCCACATAAAGCTATTAGCTAATATTGAGCTGAAGATTGAGGTGATTAATGCATCATCTAACGGTAAACTTATGCATTTTTTGATATATGAGCCGATTATATTTTTGACATTTATGCGCCTTCCCCCTTTTGTTTGTATTTTTATGAACAGATTATTGAGATATGTCAACGTTTGGGGTATTCTCATGAACTGACTGCGTTTCCGATCAGATATTTTCTTGTTCGTCGATCGTTTCTGATAACACTTTAATGAAAAAAAAAAATGTGTATATATTTATATACAAGAAGAGTTCAATGTCAATGCTCAATCAGTTAAAAAACATTTTGTGTCAAGTGATTTGGGCAGCAGTTGATGCATGTGCCTCGACATTCTTGATGAGGTGTTCAGTGGAGCTGCATTTGATTGTGTGTGAGTGTGTGCATATATAGGCATGCCTATATCTCTGTGTGTGTGTGTGCCTGTGTATGCTTGTGGGGGGAATTACGCGGACACCACCTGTTGGGCGAGTTCGCTCGAACTCATTGAGTTGTAATTAAATGAGGACCACACGCGGGACTTGTATAAGGCGTTGCCCTGTCACACACACACACACACACATACTCGTAAATCTTAACGGCATATGCAATGCAGTAGCAGGAGCAGGAACAGCGCATTTCGAATTGAGTAGAGTCTGCTCTACTTGCAGATATCCTATAAACAGTTGAGTCACGAAGAGAGAGATGAGTTAGAGAGAGCGAGGGAGCGAGAGAGAGAAAGAATTGTTGAGAAGTGAGACTTGAAAAAGTCCAGCGGTTTATATCCAATACTCTAGGAAGACTAATAATATTGTATATATTTACATATAATTTTTTAATTTAAAAAAAAACAAGTAAGAAAGCTCTAATCGAAACTGCTCGACTAGGAAATCCCCTGAACCCTTCGGAGAACTGATATTTCAATTCGCGTCTTTCAGACACACACACACACACACACACACACACAGACACACACACACACACACACACACGCACACGCACACACGCGCACACACACACACACACACACACAGACGCACACACACACATACGTAGACACACATAGACACGCACGCATTCAGTACTTGAGTAAGAGTAAGAGCAAGGAGAGAAAAAGTGCAGAAGATCATAAAAGTTGTCTATGTGTATGCAGCAGCTTTCATTTGGTATTTGTATTTAGGTAATACGAAGCTAGAATGCTCACAGCAGCAGAGAGCGTTCCCATTGCTCACTTGAAGCTCGACTGCAACGAGCTCTGCCTGCCGTCGGGCTCAACCTTTGCGAGAGACAGTGCTTGAGTAAAAGTGGCTCTACGTATATAAAGGGCAGCAGCTGTAGCATTTCTTCAGTCAGTCTTCAGTGGTCCAGGCCTGGTGGGAGTCAGCGCAATACAGTGAAGTCGAGTGTGTGAATTATAAGCATTAAAGACGTACAGGAACTACGTAGAGGTATTACGTAGAGGGATTACGTAAAGCAAATACGTAGAGAAATTACTTAGAAGAAAGAGGAAATACTTAGCGGAAATACGTCGAAATACATACAAGAATATATAGCCAAAAAATAAAAAAAAGGAATTTTATGTAAACATCCAATTAAAATTATTATTATTAATATATATATTTTTTATACCCTGAACCCATTGTTTTATTATAATAAGTCATTTGGCATTGTATAACTCATATTTGCCAAGCTTAGATATCTAATAAAGTTCTATTCAGAATGACGCATTAAATAAAGAATATATGTATATAAAGAAATATATAAAATAATATAAATCATTTCATTCAAAGCTAAGCTTGATGACACCAATAAAAATCCAATCTTATGTATATAAATATGAAAATATGTAAACAAAAACTGCATAATATGTAAAACAAATTCAGCATAAATGAGCTGTGATTCATTTTCACTTAAACAAACCAAAAAAATGTTCTTTATTTTATATCATAAACATCCACAGTGTCCATCTACACATCCAAACTACATAGCAAAGCAGGGTATAGAAAGGGTGCCAACTGTCGCATTACCTAAGGACAACAAATGCCGTTGTTGTTGTTGTTGTTGCTGTTGGGGGCGCTGGCAACCACAAAGGCGACGGCGACGGCAACCGCATCAGCAGCGGCAGCGGCAGGGGCAGCAGCCGGTTTTTCCTTTTGGCCTGTTCAACAAGTTGCCCCGCGTCGGCATCTAACATGTTGTTGCACCTTGATTTATGTTGCAAGCCAAGAAGGCCCGGGCTGGTCAACAATGCTTGGCTGCCGCTCCAATTACATCACTCAAAAAGAGCGAGAGACATAGTCATAAAGAATAGAGAGAGCGAGAGCGAGAGGGAGAGGGAGAGAGAATAGTAACTACAGTTAGGAACGTCGCTTGGCTGTCACATTAGGCCACACTAATCAGACGCAAAGCCAAGTTTATCGCACAACAAGATCTCCAAAGGATTATAGTCTAGACTCCAGACTCTAAGCAGACTCTGCATAGCCATTCAGGCTGCTTGTTTTAACGGGTTCAGCTGCGGCCGGTTTGCAGGTCTTTAAGATAGCATCCCAAGTGCTAGATAGTGCTAGAAGAGGAAGACAGCACTCGGAGAAGTTCTCCTCAGTGCTCAATGCATCTCTTTTGTTTCGTCTATCTAGCGTCTCTCACATTTGATTAAGTTTTGATAGCGCCGTAATCTGAGCTCCACAAATGCTCCATTGGCCACCAGAGCTGCCGGCGCTGAGTATACGCTTGTATTTTTTTTTTTTTTATATTTTTCTTCTAATTTTATTAATTGTTATTGCTGGCAAGTTCCATAAATTGTTGTCTATCGCGCGATAGCCGTTCCACTGATTTGGTTAATAGCCGCGATATTGATATCGATTTCGTTGCAGCTAGCCACAATAAAAATTGCTCACATTAAAGCTTCAAGACTTTTTCTCTTTCTCTCGGACCAGACAGTTGTCTGTCCGTACCATGGGAAACGGTAACAAGACAAGGAGCTACCATAGATAAGATGAAAGTTGGAGCTTAGGAATTTTTGTTCTTGTAAAAGAGAAATTTAAGAACTTTACCTTTATGAATACTTAACATATTTGAAAAATTTCGAGACAAGAAATGATTAACTTAATGAACTGCTAGAAATATATTTACTTGGCAGAATCAGAAATATTTGAAAAATTCTTTAAATAAGCGAGGAGCAGACAAATTTATGTGCCACAAAATAGTTTATAAGAAAACGAGAAATAATAGAAAAATCTTTGACAAGTTGTACACTAGTAAATAAAATATGAATAGAATATATCAAGACTTAGTTAAAAATGCATAAATCATTTAAATTTTCTTGAAGTAAAAATAATAAAAAATACACAAGCATTTGGATTTAATGAAATAGGGCCTAAGATTATATTTATCATATTTATGTCAATTGAATAAATGTTTTTTTAATACTCTCTGCACTCTCTACTTATAGTAGTCCCTTCGTATTTTTCTTATCCAAATTCGTGGTTCAAGGTTCCCATTTGGTATGAAGGTGCCCTTCACTTGCTGCCCATAAATTGCTCACCACTGGCCAGACTCTGCGATCCCATTAAGAATCAAGCGCGCTTAATTTATTAAATTGCCATCGATGGCTGCCAAATTAAAATGTCAGCCAGCAACAAGTTGGGGACAGACTGAAAAAGCAACGAATAAAATACTCTCTGAAAAAAGTGTCATAAAGTTGTGTGACAGATTTCTTTGATTCATAACGCTCATAAATTAGGGGCTGGCACATTTTGGGCGTGCCATCGAAACTGGTGAAATTGTTAGCCCAAAGCCAATGAAATCAATGCCAATGCGGCATGCATAAATATTTTGGCAAATTAAATGAGATTCATTTAGCTGTCGTCGTCGTGTGGGAAGCACCCTCAATGGGTTGGAATGCAGCATTCGGTTTGCATGTGTCGAACGCATAAGTTTCCATGATGATGACATTCATTGCGGCTGAGAGGAGCTGGCGACAGGCGCCAGTTGCCTCATCAAATGAATCACTCGCGGCTGCTTAGCGAAATGGGTCAAGAATCGTCCAGAGTCCGGCTAGTCAAAGGCTATGGCACCTGTTGGCGAACATAGAAATATAGATTTAATGCTATCGTAAATTGCAATGGAGATGCCCGACCAATCGAGCCTCGGCGACTGGCCAAACCACTTTCGGGCGGCAATTCCATCGATCAATAGTCAACTTTTTTTTTAGCCTGGCTACTCGAATCTTGATTTTAGCCAAACAAACTATTTTATGCTCAGTTTATGGACTGACAAACGCCCAGGGGCGTAAAAAGTCCACTAAACTAGAATTAGTCGGGCCAAAAACCCGTTGCAGTTGCAACCATTCCCCAACACTTCAAGTACAATGATATTATGTTATTTATTCTTTGATACGAATTAGTCGTCTCCAGTTTGGAATATGTCCTTCAGTTGATCATCGTTATTTACAATATAATCGACGAGAGCATAGTTCAGACTCGTGTTTATTTCCGTCAAATTGATCATCTCCATAGCAGCCGATTGGCACGCATAGCTCAGATTTCGATCCACAGGAATAAGTGATTGTTCCAGTTTTTCGGTTATCTATGATAGGGGAGAAAAAATAATTATGATGGGATCATATTAAAATATTAGATTAAATAAACGAAAGTCTCATAATACTATTTATCGATGTTTTGTTAAATGTCTAATCTATCACTAAATGTAGAATCAGTTAAGAGAACTCCTTTTCGTCAAGCACTTAAGAAAACTCAATATATCTATTTAAACTGCTCAAGCTTAATCCTACCAATCGATCACTTAAAATTGATTGATAATTGTTGTATTAAAAATATGTTTTTAATTGAAAAATATCGAGAATGTTGAGAAACGAATAAGACTTCAACTCTACTCAAAGTAGGCTGCAGTGTAAAATGATTTTATTAATTCCTACCGATAGAAATCCAAAGATCAAATCTTGCCACCAATTCCGCTTCTTAATGGCCGTAGTTAGTTGACGTGTTCCCGTTTGAGTAAACGCGTCCACGAACTGAGGTCCTGCAAAAAACTTCAGAAAACATCTGTTCCACACTATCGAGACGGCCCGACACAGGTTCTGCTGCAGAGACTGCTGTTCCAGTCGAAGGCGATAAATACTATATAGCGGATTGCTGACCGTTGATTTAGGCTCGATTGAGTGGAGACGCATCCACATGTGGAAGAGGGGCACAACCAAGGGAGAGTCCTCAGTGCTATGCGGGCGGTACGGCAAGTCCGACTTGAGTTGCAATTGCTCCAAGTGCACGAGCCGTGGCTCCTCGCCGCCTGGAAAGCGTTCCCCCCGTGGACCCACACTTTGCCAGCAACGGCGACGGCTCTGTAGAATGGCAGAGACTGAGCTGTGGATTGATAGCTGACTGATGGTCTATAGATGCCATATGACGGAGTAGCACTTACTGCCATTCCCTAACGTAGAGCTGTCGCAATTGCTGGCCAAGTAGCTCTTGGCTCAGCAGCATTTCAATGTACAATTTTGTGATATATATGTATAAAACAGATAACCTAAAACTTGTCACTTGCTATATAAAATGTTGTCTGACAAATATCGAAAGTGCTATGCGCTGCATGTGAGTTTTCCCGAAAGATGTTGTTCCCGTTGTCAACAGGCAAAACAATTTGATTTATGGAGCTGGACATGTGATTTGTGCGCCTTGAGTTTGCCTCAATAAATATTATTCTTTCATTACGGTTGCACTTTAATTAACATTGCAATCTGAATCAAAATATTTACAAATCAATTATTATTATGATTAGCAACTGTTGCAATCACTTCCAGCATAATCGATCACCCAGCCAGGGGCCACTCCAACCGGCGACCAACTGGCGACCAACTGCGTCGACATATATTTGCATATTTATACCACAAATGCCGTCGATGCATTCGCCTTGAGCTAGTCTCTAGGAAATATATACTTGACTTTGATTTTCGAAACTTTTTCGTATAGCTAGAAAAACTCAATTTTTGTTTGGATAGCGTTCAAGAATTTGTTTTTTAAATGTGCCGGAAATTCAATGAATCTATGTCAACTTGAAGAAGGCTAGAGCTTGACGTATTTCTGTGGAAAAATTACTCGAATATACGTAATCATAGAACTGCTAGATTTTAGTATTTTATATAGATACATATATAAATGTGTTTACCATATATTAAAAAAAAAAAAAACAAATATTTGTAAACATTTTAATTGAAATGTTTATATTAGTTGAACAGACAAATCGCCTAAATAATACAGTTTTTAAGGCAGTAAAAAAATAAGTTTTGAATGATATGATGCGAACCCAACTTAGACTTATCAAAATAAATTGGAATAATATAAATAAATTTATATGTATGTAAATAATATGTATATTGATCATATTAAAAACATTTTAAAAAATATTAATAACAATAAGAAAATAATAATATAAATAATAAAAACAATATTTACAATAATAATAATAATAATTATAATATAATTCAGACAACTTCTCCCGCTTAGCTTAGCTTTTTCTCTGCATACAAATTAGAATCAATGGGTTAAGAATTTGTTTTGCATTGCAAACAGTTATTTATCTTCAGAGTTGTTCATATTAATCAGTCAGTCAGTTGGCTCAAATAAACAAAAGGCAGCATTCGATATTACATTAGCCGTACAAGTTGTAATTGATTCGATTTGATTGGAGGTCCGTCTGTCTGCGGGATAAATGTTGGCTGTCTGTGTCGCCATGCGCTGATAGACGACGTTTACAATTCTATTGACATCAATTATCTATTGCCTGTAAATTGGCCGATGATGAAAAGCTAATGTACGCTAATGCATTGTGGCGAAATTGTTTAGCTCAATCAGTTAATTGCTGGCAATGCGCATTAGATTGAACTGGCGACAAAGAGCGTAATTGTTATCGTTCTTTATCAATGCAAAACGAAAATTTGTAGGGCAATGGACGAGCAAAGTTGCCCTGAAATATTGGGTGTCTGATATAGTAATATATATATAAACTATATATATTTAATTAAGAATAATACAAATATACGAAGATCCCTAGTTGAGAACTCAATAATCTCTGCCGTAAACTCGAATATTTATAATTGTGTAGAGAGACTGCTCCTTCTGATAACTTGATCACGACTTCGCCCAGTCACTTGCATAGGGTACAAATCAGCAGCTACTTTATAGTAGACATAACAACTATCATATCATGACAATGTACATGACAATATATTTTGTAATTTAATCTGGGACAATCGGAACGATGCCGAGATTGCAATCGGGGCAACTGGACGACAGCAGAGCGACAGTTTACAAGCAGGAAATACGCGCAGCCTTGAGCGAGCGTTTAAAAACGCGCGGAAAACGCGTGCGCCCGCTACACAAGCAACAACCAAACAAACAAGGTGTAAAATGGGCAGTCACGTTTGTCAGGATAAACCGGCGATGCGTTTAATAATGTGTCAGCTAAGCGTATCGTAGCAGCTGCGCGACAACAGCAGCAGCTCATTTAGATGCGGGAACACCTCAGCAGCAGCAGCAGGGGCAGCAAAGACAACAGCAGGATCCCGATCCGAGGCGATCCTGATCGGGATCAAGAAGCGTCTTGGTGCCCTGGCACTTGCTAGCTGGGTACGCTTTAATTAAACCAACATCTCTGGCTAAGCAATTACACGGAAAAAGGGTCAAAGGTCGGCGGCTGTTGAGGCGAGCACATTAGGCCGAAAACACTCAACAAGCGCTAGAGCCTTAATTAAGTCATTAGCTCTAAAATGTCCTGCTGCTCAACGCCTTAATTAATCATTTTAATTGTTCGAGTGTGCCAGGGCAGCGCAGGGCAAAGTCAAGGACAAAGCATTTGGAAAGAATTGTGCCCAAAAAAACTGCGGGGGAGCGTATTTTGTCTTTAGTTATTTATAGGTCAATGCTGGTTCAGGTTCAGGTTCAGGTTCTGCGTCTGGCTTCGGGTCTTGACATTTGGCATGCGCTGCCATCCACTAAAATGTTGGGCACAAATGTTACAAATGTGGTTTCTGGTTGTCAACCGACCCAAGAATGGGGTTGCGCACTGCACTTAGCGTGGCCACAGAATGGAATGCGTTTAAGGAACTATGCTCATGAAGAGGAGCAGAACCTAAGAGACAATTTTCTTTGGCAGAGTTGCTAGTTGAGCGAGTTACTTAGACGAAGAATTTATAGTGTAAAATGTATTTTGAGAATACTACGCAAAATGTTGTGCAATTAATTTTCAGAAGTAAACTGCGTTGGTATGTTAAAGGTATTAAGATGCGTAAAATGATATTGGTAGAGAAGGATCGAGGAATAGGCACATGAGTTACATAGAGAGAAAGAGAGAGTAAGAGAGAGAGAGAGAGACAGAGAGAGAGAACAAGACAGACAGGCAGAGGGAGGTCGAGTGAGAGACCGAATTCAGTGTTATGTATTCAAAATTTATAGAAAATCATAAATTTAAATTGTATTATTTATTAGCTATTAGTATTAATGGGAACTCATTTTTTCGTTGGTCAAACTCCATGTTCATTCACATTTTTTTTTTTTTTTTACTTTTCTTTTTTTACTTGACAACCCCAGCCCATCAATGAATTCCCATATTGGCAAGGAATAGATAGATTTATTTACTATGACGCCTCTTATCTGTAGATCTATGCATAACTCTTATCGGAAATAATGACGTAGATAGACATGGAGACACCCCAAAAAACATTCTTAGCCAAGTGAGTTCAACGCGCAAAGCTGTGGTACGACGGCATGTGATTTTTATAAGCTCCACGATAAGATATACAAAAGTCTGGTTAGGTTTCGGTTACTCAAAAACATTTAATGAACTTCCTATTTGGACCAATACGAGACTCCAGCGGAAGCTTTCGGTTGGCACAACTAGACTAAAAGAAGAGCAAATCATTATAGTTTCTATATTCATATCAACAAACGTCACAAATCTTTACACCTTAGTATCTCTATGGCTTATCACATTTGGCTTATAAGATTTGGTATGCTTTTTCTGAATCCGGCGCTCTGTGCGTCATTTGTTGTTTTTTTCCAGCTGCTCTTTGGGCAATCTTAATTGGTGTTTGTGCACTTGTGAAATTGGCAACAAAAGCAAAAAGTTAAACAACAACAACTGAGTGTCTACGCGCCAAAATGCACAACCACCAGCCCCAAGCGCTGTAATCATAAAAGCGCGCGAATCGCTAGTGGAAATTAGGAAATGCAGTAAATTGTGAGAACTGAGCAAAAACCTGCAAATGTAGGTGTACATGTTTAATACTATTTGAAAAAAAAAAAAAAAAAAAAAAACGAAATTAGTTTTTGTATTCTGCTGTAAATTAAACACAAATACATATACATATGCATATACTATATATATATTTCCGGCTACAAAATATAATTTATATTTAATCGAATCTGACAAACATACGATATAAACTTTAACACGAAAGAACTGAGCAATTTGTTATACGTAAAAAAAAATTTATATATATTTTTAAAATCATTTAACGAAAAAATCTTTATCAGCAACCGCTTGACAACCATATTTAATATTAATAAACTTTTTTAATTCTTAAAAAAAAAAACGAATTGTAAATTCAAAGAATTCCGCTTAGTTGTTTTCAAGGAAGTGCCGTAATATATAAGAATTTACTGCAGTTCTTATAGACTGTTTACATGGCAAAGAGTAACCACTCCTGATACCAGTTAAATATGATTACAAATGTAAATATGATATTTCGTAGAGTTTTTTAGATATTGCACTATTCTAACGCCCATCATCCATTGAAAAGAGATTCACGACTGGCCGGCTCGAACGTTTTTCACGAAGCGCACACGAACCAACACGACTGAGACGGAGGCCAGCCGAGCAGGCCGAGTGGTTCGGTTCCGCGTATGTTTGAATGAAATTTTCGCTTTAGTCACTCGCTGGCATTCGATTTGACAACACACGCTGAGCGGAGGGTCCGCTGATTGTGCCGTCGGCAGCATTTTCATTTTTTTCGAAATCGAACAGTTTTTCTTTTGGACGTTTGTCGTAGCATCGCATCGCATTGCATCGCGTCGCGTCGATCGTGTTTTTTGAAATCGTTTCTACCGGCTTGAATTCAAATAGTTTTCACCCAATTACCCCAAGCGAAACCTTGTGAAAACTAAAATAAAAAGAAATACCGAAATAAAATAAATAAATAGGAATTGTGCAAAGTAACAGCTAAATATTATCCAAAGAGCATTTTGACAGCAATCCTAGCCGGTCACTGCTCAATCGTTTTGAAATTTGAAATTTTTGACGTCGCTGCTCACGCAATTTTCACACATTTTCCCATTTTTCAAAACAAATTTGAAAATAAAATAAAAAATATTATTCAATTTTCTTTCAATATAAAAATCATAAAATGAGCGTCAATGTGCACAAAAATATTACAAATAAATCAAATTGATGAGAAATCAAAGTCGAGTGCAGTTTTTTAATGAGTGCCAACCAGAAAATGTTGAATTGTTGCTGCAATAAAATTGAGCTAATTTTTTAAAGTGTGCCAAAGTGCAACCCAGTAAAAAATAGAGATTAAAAAAAAACACAACATAAAACGTCTACAGAAAAATCAGTAAAACCAAAAACAACTAAAATCGTAAAAGGTGCGTAAATTTTAGTTCACCACAAAAAAAAAACCGTCATTACATAAGTTAGACTTTGACGTAAAAAACTTTGCTAAAAAATTGCAAAATATATTTGACGCTGCTTAAAATAACCCAAAGAGAAAATGTTTGTTGCATTTTCCATTATTGCCTACGCTTGAGTAATATTCTAAGACTTTAATTTGTGTTTAAATAGACTTTCAAAAATGACCGGGATTAAATCATGCACTTTGAGTATATTCATAAATTAATATATATATATATACATATATAAATTAGCCAACGATGTTGGCATTCGAAACAAATTGAAATACTTTGAACTTGGCAGGTAGCCGAACGATAAAATCATTTTAAAATTCAAATAAAATAGAAACAGACCAAAATTATTGAAATGGCCAAAAAATGGTAAAAAGTTAGTTGAGTTTTAAATTTTAATTCCGTTATTTGGCCAACAACAGTCAAAAGTCAATGGCTTTTTTTTTGAGTTATTACTGATAGCAGAAAAAAAAACTCTTGCTTCGTTTGAACAAATAATAATAATATAAAAAAAAAAATGATGAATAAAAATTGTCAAAGGCAGATATTCCATTAGCTAGCTGCTAATTGCAGCTCGATTTGATTTCATATATTTTGTTTCGAGCAAAACAGCAAAATAACAGGAAAACGAAGAAATTCGAACGGAATACGATTAATATAAGTCGCGCGCTCAGTTAGTTGGTCTAATTAACCTAATCCCGTTACTAATTGCGCTTTGTTTGCAATTGTATTTCGACTCCGCCAAACCCTAATCAACAGCTATTCGCTGTAGTTTTCCGTCAGATAAACCCCCCATATCTTCTTTTTCCATCTCTCTCTCTCTTTAGGCAACCTTCTGACAAGGTAGTCGAAAGCGAAATTTATATTAAATAGAATTCTATGTGCGTTGCGCAGTTCTCCTCACTCACTTATTTATAGGAATTGTTCTTTTTTTTTTAGCATTTCTTTTTTTTTTTTGCAAAAGCTACACATCTGCCCACTGTGTTTGTATCTGTATCTGTGTGTGCCGGCATGCGTATCTCATAATACGCACGTTCTAATCTCTCAATTACGGTGCAAAACCTTTTCTCAGTGTCCTATAAAAAAAAGAGAAAATCAAGAAAAAGAAATGCCGGCTGCAGTTATCTAATAGTTCTGCTAGTTATCTAAGCTCAACTGCTGCTGCTGCTGCTGCTGTTTTTGTATCCGTATCTGTATCCGTATCTGTATCTTCAGCTGTATCTGTGTGTGTTTTGTGCGGCCGCATGCGAATTTGCGTTATTTGTTACGTCAAGCTATGGGTTCAACAACTGCTAATCACATGATATTTGGACTACACTGGCCGCGAGCATTCGCAGCATGTATCGATAACGATAAGTAAAACTATCGGCATGATATTTCATAAAATCAATAGAACGATCAATTATTGTTTTAAATTTAGCTACGGCTGCTTCCTAAAATAGTCAAACCTATTACAATTTCACCATCGATCGTCGATAACGAAATATATTTTTATTTTGTTTTTGTTTTTTTTTTTTTTTTCTGTGGAAAGAACTTTCTTTAGCCTTTACCTGATAAGTTACGCAATGGCTGATTACATGCTCCATGCCACATTTTAGTTTAATCGAAAGAAAAAGTACATTCCGGGCATTACGTCAACGCCTATGGGGCTACGGGCCAAAAGGCCAAACAATAAAACAAAAACTGTTCAGAATCGCCACATCAAATATTAAACAAATTGTATTGAAATGGAATTTCAATACTGATACTCGCCGGCCATTAAATAATTCGAATTACATTGAGTTTGACTTTATAGAGAGTAGCATGTGCGTTTTAGTTTTAGTTTTTTTTGAGTTGCTGCCGTAAAATACAAAATAGAAAACTCAATTATCAGTCACGCATATTTATTGGATTGTTTGAATAACTATTTAATGGAATTGAATTTGTAGCGCGATTAAGAAACAAACAAACAAACAAACTCATCTGCACTTTGACACATTTTGTTGCTGCTCTATGCTTGATCGATTGCCCTGGAATACTATGCAAAAAAAAGCAACTATAACAGCATGAAATACAGCCATCATCAGAGAAAAGCGTGCGGGTTGAGGTAGGGGGTGTAGGCGGTTAGATAATGCTTATCGCACGACAAGTTTTATGGCCATGCGTAAATACTGTAAAGTACTTAGCTGAAAGTGGCGCAAAAACTGTCGCCCCTTTAGCACCACGCAGCAGGCAGCAGGCAGCCGCAGGAGTCGGGGGAGGGGCTGCCACAGTAGAGGGACGCAGCAGCAGCTACAACAATAAAAACTGCACTATTTTTCTTTTTTTTTTGCCTTGTATTAACGAAGCGTGAACACTAGACCACATAATGTGCGGCACACATTTGGCAACAGCAACACACACACACACACACACACACACACACAGATACAGGCAGTGCGACAGAAAATTTTAAGGAACATGACAAAAGAGAAATAGGAAAATAGGAAAATTGTCGCGCATTTTCTACACATTTGTATTTGATTTCATTTCGTTTTATTTTATCTTATTTTATTTTATTCATTTGACGCATTTTAAAAATATCCTAGACGTAATTGTTGCTCGCACTATTGCTGTCTCTTTTCACATTACTAATACGACGCGTTGTCTTTGAGCTTTTGTTGTTGTTGTTGTTGATTTTTTTTTTTAATTTCGCGCGTAAAGTGCGTGACTTTTAATTAGACTACAATAAATGTGCGAAAATGTGTGGGAGTCGCTACATTGGCCATCTCTTGTGTTTGTTCTCTTTATTAATTACTGTCTGCTTAAGCTTTATGAAGACGTAGATACATTTGATGACAGCTTCACTGCTCATGGATAATAATTTCAAATATGCACAAAATTTATTGTCGCAATCTTCAGGAATTTCTGTGTGGAAAGCGAAAGTTTAGCCAGCTGGAGTATTGCCAGATATTTAGAGAAGATTAATCGATTGGAATTGACTTTCATTTTTTAAAGATCTAAATGTTTAGTGGCGATAGATACGGCATAGATACGAAAATTTGTGGAAAATACAAAAATATATTTTTTGAATATTTAAATATATTTGTAGGCATATGTATTGTCGCAATCTTGAGGAATTTCCATGCTAAACATACGTAAGCTAGCTTGCTGGAGTATTGCCAGATACTCAAAGATGATTAATTATTTTGAATCAATATTTTTATACTTCTTTTAAATTTAAATTTTAAATTTTTTTGGATAACAAAATGTTGATTCTATTGAAACTCTGACTTTCAGATAGTTGTATCTGAACTATATTTTAGATAATTTAATAGATTAAGATATATTTCACTCACACTTTTGCAGAATTTCCTCCTTCCTTGGTATTACAAATCATGTTAAGCTTATATCTCTCTAATAACTATGCCAAATCAGTAGCCCCACTCACTGACAGCTTTCTAGTTTAACTTTAAGCTGAGCATAAGAAATGTGCTCTCCATAAAGATGTTAGAGTTGCACACTCGCACTACTCGACAAAAAAAAAAGAGAAGTATCTTACAGATACACTTGTCAATAGCCCAGTCAATGATGTTTGCTTTGTAGTTAGCAGCGAGTGAGCGGGCGAACGCATGTGATCCGGTTGCATGTGGCTCTGCCCTCGCTTGTCTCGTGCACTAAATATTTCAAATTGTTCAATTTCTCGAGAGGATTGCGTCGCTGGCAGCGACACCGACAGCGGTAGCGTCGGCCCAATTGCTTCCGGTTCAAATGGATTACACAAAAGCACGCTGCACTTTTTTCTCTCTTTTTTTTTCTTTTCTGTTCATCTTTTCTATTTCAAAGACTACTGGGTTCTCATCTCTGTTTGCAGTTGGGTTCCGATGCTTTCTAAATGCGCGTGAATGCTTGCCAAGTATCAAATAGTGAGCGCTCAAGTATCTGCAGCTCTTCTCCTGCTTGTTATTGTTGTTGTTGTTGCTGTTGTTGTTGCTGTTGTTTTTGTTTCTATACAAATGAAGTGCACAGCGATTAGTGCATTTGTGTAGTTGCCTTTTGTTTGAGTTATGTTTCGGTATCTTTTTCATTTTCTTCCTCTTGCATTTAACCCCACCGCTCCCCCCCTTTGGCTCGAGCGCTAGTTTGCTGCTTTTCTTGTTTTTTTCCAAAGAAAATTAATTGTTTTGTAAACACGTGAGTTATTTTGTTTTTTTCTGGTTTGACAACGCATTGCATTGCATTGAAAATCGACAATTGCCGTGAGACTGAACAGAAACAGAGTCGCTTATATATACACGAAAATCTTATATCTATAAAAATGCCTATGTATGTATGTGTGCTTCATAAGTCGACATATGTATATTACACTTGGCGGAGACAATATGCATCTTAATATCTCGCTGTTTGCATTCAAATGGACATACATTTATCTATGGGCTGTCAGCAAATGCTGCCGTACATCAATCACCCAGTCTAAGCACTTTATACCTTATATATAAATATATAACGGTCTGCTAACTATAGATATATATATCTGTATAAATATATTATTTAATCTTGTGACTTTTGTGTCGAAGAGACTGAAATCACATGTTTAGGTTAATGCATTGCATTAATTATGATAATTTCACTTGTTATATAGTTATTAATATTTGTTTTTAACGAAAATGTTTTCGCTTTCATTAGAGATAATCTTGCAAAGAAATAGCCTGAACGACTTTCACATACCCTACACTTGTTGTTGTCTATGAAGTTTTTGGGTTCTTAAATTAATCATATATTTATTGTACTATAGGGTATGCTGGCACTGATCATAGCCGACTTTGGCATTGAATTGACTCAAGTGGTTTGGCTTTTAAATAAATATCGAGTCGAAAAAATTCTTACAACACGCCATTAACATGGCTTTGTTTGTTTGTTCGGCCAGTTCTGTTTGGGGCAATTTGTTTTTATTATTGCCTCGCATTGTAGTCTAAATACGAGAAGGGGGGAAAAACAAAAGCGAAGCTATCCAAGTGTTGAGCAAAAAATGTAACCACAATAGTATAATTTGCACATAAAGCATAATGTAAGTGGGTTTTGCGGTTTGGCTCTGTTTCGTCCAAGTTGCATTACCAAAATTGAAATTGCGGTAAGCGGATGAGCCAATGAACGGTTAGCAAATAGATGTGGGACGGAAATATAATTTTACAAAGTTCAAACTAGAGACATAAATAAAAAGAAAATTGAATGAGAAACTACGAAAGAGTTTTAAGAAATTGAAAAAAATTTCCACTTGTTATATTTGCTACAATCTCGATTCATATAAATAAATACACATTTACAAAAGAAAAACACTTAAAGTATTGATGAATAAAATATATTTAAGTAACTTTTCAGTCAACAATTGGAATGTGGTAGGCAAAACTTGTTATTTTGTTAATGTCATTAAATATAAATAAAAACCAATAAATTTAATTAATGACAGCGACTGCTTTGAAAACAAACTAAATGGCATTCGGAACAACAAATCCAGCAATAATAATAATAAATATGTAGTATGTATTAAACAAAAGCGCAGACTTCAAATGCTCAGACAAACAGGCTTTATTTTATACAAATATCCATGCATATTTATATCAATCGACTTTATTTATATATTAAATTAATAACACAATTTCCGAGGCAATCCCGCCACTAAGTAGATGTGTACAAATTTGCATAAAAAAAACGCAGAGAGAGAAAAAAATATCAGTTTAATAAAATGAAAACAAACGCATTTAAATTTCAAATGCTGCTTAGGTGATAAATGTTCGAGCACTCGAGCGAGCCCCCCATTTGGTTTATGGCGAGTGTTGTTACCCAAGCGCCGAGAGGGGCGTTGGCGGGGCGAGGGCGGGGCAGTCAAGCGTCTGACATGGACTAATTAAGTTGCGCAGTTTTGCTCAGATTTACTACAGCCGACCAGTTTAGTCAGTCTGCCTCAGCGATCCATGGCGATACTTTCCCAAACTTCGCATCCATCCGTCCATCCGTCTGTCAGCTCAAGCCCTTTAAACAAAACAAAAACAAAAACAAAAATAAAATAAATGAAAATAAATCTAAACAAAAGCAAATGTCAAATTCATTTGAGACGCATAAATTTGTTTTTGTTTTTATTTCTTCCTTTTTTTCTTGCTTTTTCGTATTGCTAAAAAAAAAGAGCGCGCGATAATCGTTTTTGGCGGACAGTTCAATGACTAGGTCTAGGCGGATTATGGCAAAATGTCAGCTGTGCCCAGATCTGAGCAATCGAATAGCAAACCTTTTTATACCCTGCAGTGGATGGCAATTAAGAGATGCTGTATGTTGATTAAGTCAGGCTGACAGAGCAGAGTAACATTTATATTTGAGCTGTAAGAGCTGAAAGAATTATGAATCTATTCGAATTCAGGCTCTGTAACAATTAGAGTGTGAAAAGTTTTTTGAACTCTACATCAATCTAGAGCTTTGGCTCAGTGTATAAAAGCATGGTTCATGTACCTCTGGCAGGGACATATTTGGAGTCTAGAAGAACATATTTTCTAAGGATTGAGAGTTAATTAATAAGTTCTTAGACTTTCATACATTTCATTTTTATATTTTTCTCTACAAGTCATAGACTCTCATAGAGCAAATGAAGCTTGTGTACAGGGTATTCCAACGTCGATCCCTTATACAGTTATGATCTTTCCAATCGATGACTGTGTGCCTTGTGTTTGTCTCTGGCGACTGCTTCGACTTGTCGTCAAGCAGCAAGATGAACTCGTCTAATTTATTGAACGATTTGTCGCACAGTGACCGAAAACTAACCGCAAGACATTAAAAAGTAGCAAAAAAAAAAAAAAAAAAACCATGTATGCATACAATTGGAAAGTTAACTATGTTCAGTTTAGTGTGGATAAAAAAATTATTATTATTATTATTTTTTTTTTTTATATTTATTTTGCATAATAAAAACCGCTGCCTCACATTTTCAGTTATTTCAAATTAGGCTTGTTTGTGATTTTTATTTTTCAAGTGGCAACTGATTTTTTTTATTATTCAAATCAACATTTTGTTGTTGTTGTTTTGTCGCCTCTAATTTAAATTAGGTTTTATGTGAGCATAAATTTGATTAAAGCAACCGCAAAAGTTGCGCTTAGAATTTGGGTTATATGAATGGGACAATGGGGCGTGTCAAGTGTTGGGGGCAGACAAGGCGGAAATGTATATGCGATAAGATTTGGTTTATCAAAACTAAACTTTCGCTTTCCCAATCGTGCAAGTCCAGTTATATATTTTCTTGAAGTCTTTTGGGCGTACTGGCAACTGCCAATGGCAGGCAAAAACGGGTAATTTGCAGATCCAGCAATAACTGTTATTATATTGCCACACAAGCTGGCAGCTCCTTGACATCGGCTATCAGATGATGTGGCCCGGCCATTGTATAACATACTTATATGGCGCATTATTTAGTTGTTGTTGTTGTTGTTGTTTTGTTGTTGTTGTTGGTTTTCATTTTATGTTCTTCATAATTTGTTGATTATGCGCCCCCGGCTGCTATGAACTTATGAATGACAGACACGGTGGCCCAAAACGGAGCGGGGATCATTAAAATATACATTTGATTTGTGTGTGTGCGGTGGGCAACGTCTGAGGTGTTACTTTAAACACAATCCGAATGATTTTGTTGCTCAGCTCTTGTTTTGTTTTTAATTTTTTGTTATAACTTGGCACATGTGTCGCTTGTCCCTAAATAGTTTTCTTCACGCTTTAATTTTTTTTATTTTTTTTACAAATTTTTATGCTGCGTCTTTGTTGTTGTGGTTTCGACTGTGCGGCTTGGGGGCTTTTGATGCCCTTACAGAATATTTAACATAAATTCTACCAGCACGAACAACAACAACAACGACAACAACAACAGCGCCAGCAACAGCAACATATACATGAGGAAGAGGAAGAACGCGACTTGGCACACATTTTGGGCCTTTATTTTGGCAGCTGTTTCGGGTGAAAGGCATAAATAAAAGTCAAGCTGAGGTTGGCAAAGGGTTATGCATATTTTAAATGCTCATAAGGTTTTCTTTCTTTTTCTTTTTTTTTTAATAAAAAGCTCGAAGCATGCCAATAAAAAACTGTTTGGATCGGAGCTCAACTCTAAAGGGCATACAAAAACAAAATCTAGCATGTTAAGTGAAAGGCATTCAAGTATTCTCAATTAATTAAAGCTAAATATCACTTTGCTTATTTTAATAGCTATTGATTATGACATAAAATGTCACTTTAAGCACATATTGAAATTTAAATTAATGCAGCTAAACAAAGTCATTTAAAAATTGAATTAAAATGCATTAATATTAATGACTGAACTTAAAAGTGTTAACATTCTGCTACAATAGTGCTTCAGACTTTAACATAACAGAGAAATGCTAACTAACAGTTCTACAAATTCAATATATAATATATATATATATATCTATATAATAATATAGAAATGTTAAAAAATTATTGTTAGCAGTCCTTAACAGCGCTGCTATCTTAACTAAACGCTGTTTGGGTTTCTGTTAGCTTAACATAACCTAAAGCTGTTAGCAAAAGAGCGTATATAAGAGTACAAAATTTTATCATTTTGTTATCTTTAATTGTATAAAAGCCAAAATATGCCTGTCTGCGAAGCAGCTGTTTAAATGTTAGCAAAAGCGCGTTAAAACAATATATTTATAGCAGCAAACACGATAAAGTTGTTAGAGAAACATATAAAAATATATATTGGCAATAAATTGTTAATGTATTTTATAAATCCCAATTGACACAAGAACCAGCTTTTTGGCCCTGGCTTTGACGTATGAGTGTGTGAGTGCGTTGAACATCTTAGGCATGCGAATACCGTATTTTTTTTTTTTTTTTTTTGTCTTCTTTTTGGGACACACTTTGAGAGGTCGTAACTGTTGGCGTTTTATGCGCGTTTTAAAACGCGCACGTGGCAATAGCGACAAATGGCGATGGCATTGCCTATTGCATAAGTGGGGTGACCGGGGCGAGTGTGTGTATGTGTGCGTGCAGTGATTATCTGCAATAGAACGCTACGATGTCAATGCAACAGAAAAGCAATTAACATGAAATTTGGCCCACAAGTCGAACGGACAGACGGACATTGGCAACGAGCAACTTATGAGTCGGTTATTTATTTTCGTTTAGTCGAGTTGGCGGCAATTGAATTGTTGTTGTTTATAGTAATTAAAACGGAGTGCACTTAAATGTTGCATAGAAAATGCTTCTGCTGCTGCTGCGTAGGCATCTGAACACGTGCCAAAAACGTAGCAGCAGCAGCAACACCAACAACCAGAACAACAACATCATCTAAGTGCAACGACAACGTCACTCAGCCGCCCCGTTGTCAGCCCTGCGGCACTTCCTCAAATTGTATCTCATAGATACATTTTGTCGCTGCTGATGTTGCTGCTGCTGCCACCGTTGCTGCTGTTGTTGCTGTTGCTGCAGTTAGTGCGTGATTATTTTCAAATTCGACACAGTTTTATGCGCGAATTGTTTTTGTTGCCACATTTATTTTTAAACAACAATTTGCCAGTCGCGCTGCCTCTTGCGCTTTTCCCTTCATTTTGCGAGTTGTTTTCCAATCTTTTTCTTGCCCACTTTTCTTCGCTCGCTTAGTTGGCCAATTTGTGCATTTGGCTGCTCGGCGGGGGGAAAGTCATTTTCGATGTTTCGTTGTTTTCACCGAGTTTTTTGCATAACTGTCCGTTGCGATCGTCTCCCTTTTGGGCGGTATTTATGTAACTCGTTGACCACTTGACGCGCCCATAGATACAATTGTATCTTTTTTTTTTCGATTTTCCCTTTTATTTTACTTTTTTTTTTTTTTTTTTTGTATCTACCGGTTGTTCGTGGTGGCTAAAAATAAATTGTTCCACTTTGCGGCCGCCGTGAGGCGTTGCCTTAATATAGCCACAGCACTAATTAAATGTCAAAATCGCGCATAAAAGCGCTTAGAACGATGAATTTATGTACAATTCGACTAATCCGAAATGTTGCCGTTGGAATTTTCAAAGCCAATTCGAATATGCAATAATTTCAGTGTCTTGAATATCTTTATTTTTCCAAATGTCATATGGCTAGAAATAGAGTCTTTAACAGGTGCTACGACTACTGGAAATGTCTATTGATAGACATGTTAAGATTGCTGAAATCGTATTCAAGGTTCTAATGCCAGAATACAAAGACCTGACGATGTAGGATATGCACTGTATATAGAGCTTAAAGAAACATGGGTAAAAGGCGAGTGTCAGTGTGGATTAAGGGGAAGATAAATGGAAGATGTCTAAATAAATAGATAGAAGATATGTGATAGACAGATGAGGAATAGAAAAACAAATATATATGTAAGAAATGGCATATGGAAGATAGTATAAAGATAACATAAAATTAGATGTAAGAGATAAAAACTATGAGATATTAATATGATATATAATAACAGATATGTACAAGTTACATGGATAAGGCTATTTGATTAACCTTTGTACAAGCATTTCTTGAAAATCCAATTTGTTTCTCGAATATGTTTGCTTTTAATAATAACCTTTGCTGTGGCCTTCTCTCTTTATAGTTTTGAAAGTGCAACATGTTGGCGTTGTAGCCGGACACCTAAGGCCCTAGCAACAGCAAAAGCAACGAAACGAGCTGTGTTGGTTGATTTTCAGACTTGAAAGGCCGCTAGTAACTGTGCTGACATGACTAGGAAGTCATTGGAGTTGATAAAATGCATTATCAGCGAGGAAGACGACGATGAAGATCAGCAACAGCAGCAACAGCAGCAGCAGAAGGAAGGGCATGAATCGATGAAATTGAAAAGTGTTCAACAAGTCTACGATATGATAACCTAAATTGGTTGCCACCAAGCGGCGAAAATTTTGTGTCAACTGGAACACAGAACTCTAAAACAAAACGAATACACTGAGAAAAACAAATATAATAATTTAAACAAAAACACACAACGAAACGAATGTAGACATATAACTTCCTTTCCTTTTCCTTTTTTTTTGTTTTGGTTATTCAAACGGGGCGTTCATATGTTTCAACGATATTTAAGGGCGTGTCGCACGCCCAGCAACAACTGACAAACTTGAGGCAGCTACAAATTTTTATAAACAGCAAAGCAGCAAAGTACTTTGAACAAGAAAAGAGAAATAGAAAGGCGAAAAGCAACTGCAACTGCAACAACAGCAGCAACAACTCTTGTGCAACTGTAATTGTAATCTTTCATGCGAAGAAACCTGCGCTTGAATTGGAGGGCCCTGGCGCTGCTGGGCGCCCTCCTTTTATCGATTGAGACCCGGGCGGGTCTGTCGTTTGCCGTGACGACAATGTCGAACCAAGACACAAATAGTACGCAAACAAACAGTAGTAATGCAAACAATAACAGCAATAATAATAACAATAGCAATAGCAATAACATTAACAATAACAATAATCATTATAATAGTAATAGTTCCATGCAAAGTGATCATAGTCATAATAGTCCTCTATTCCTGCTGAGGCGTGAATATAGTTTAGATCAAAATCAAAGTATTAGCGCTGAATTTAATATGCGAACATTAAACAACACAAATCAATCAACTGCCATAAACACAACCACCACAGCAACACCCAACGGCAGCAGCAGCAGCAGCAGGAGCATCACAACAGAAGCAACAGTTGCTGATGCAGATCGATTGGGATTCATATTCTCATCTGCGCCGCATGAACATTTGGCCATACTCTCACGCACCGAGCGCAGCATACGACATCAGCATCAGCATCTACATCACCAGCAACTGCAACAGCGACAGCAGCAGCAGCAGCAACAACAGCAGCAGCAGACAGCTGCCACCAACAGCAACAGCAACAGCAACAGCAATTTCATTGGTTCGAAATCGAAAAGACTGAATAACTCTAGAAATAATCAACACATACATAGTAGCAATAACAACAACAACAATAGCAACAGCAACAGCAACAGCAACATATTCAACAATAATCCCAGCAATTTGGATCGTAACGAACGCTCCACAATTTCCCATTTGGCGGGACCATCTCGCAAAATACAGTTATATATGAAGAATCGTATACTGCAAATACTGCCAGATGGCACCGTCAATGGCACGCAGGACGAGCAGAGTGAATACAGTGAGTACATTTTTCTATAATATGCGCTATTTATAAGGTAGAAACGGAACACGAATCGACATGACTAGAGATTGATTCCGCCAGTCGAGCATGGCGAGCGATCCATAAAAGCTAGATCAATCTTGCACAACAGCTCTGGTGGGATATTTATCGATATACATATGTCTGTAAAAAATAAATATCATATATATAGAATTGAAAACTTTAAAATAAATTCAGAATATATTTCTGTTTCTACTTCTATTTTATTTTCAATTTTTTTTTTTTAATTTTTTTTTTTATAAAGTTTATTTTTTTAATTTTTTTTATTGACAAAAGTGATTTAATTGTTTAAAAAAAGTACATTAAAATAAATATATAATGAAAATATTTGTGGTTGAATTAAAAACATTTTTATAAATATTTTTTATTCCCTCTTTTAATGAACAAAAAAATAAAATCAAAGACTGAGCCAAAACTGTATACAGTTTTTATATTATTTAAATGCTCAAAGTAGATTAAATTTTATTTATTGTTATATTATTTAGGTGCCATAAAAAAATCCCATAATAACACTCAAAGAAATAATATTCGATTCAAAAACATAGACGCATATAAATATATTTGTTTATATAATTATTTCGTTTTCTCATTTCATTGTGAGATATGAAAAGCAACTAAAAACGTCTCGAGCTGCATTTGTTTAATGTCAGAGATTGTAACTTTGACCTTATGTTTGTAGCAACAAAGTGTCCAAAAGTAAACTTCAAAGTCGCCCAAAGACGCCCCATTGTTTAAGTTTTCTTTCCACAAAAACTTGCCCCAAAATCTTGTTTAGCATTTTTTCATCGACATAAACAAGCAAATAAACTAATGCGTATATGAAATATCAGCAGAGCAATATGTAGTATATGTATATATAGATGTGTTATGATTCTTTATACATACTCATGTATATGTATATATATATATTTAGATCTTTTGGCACGCCCACTCAGGCCGCGTCCACAAGTTGAAAGTTCTCATAAAAAAAAAGATGTGTGTTTGTTTCAAAAGTTTTTCTAGCTGCAAGTTTAGGGCGTTACGGGATGGGGCGGAGCTAGTGGGGCGTTGCGTTTGGCCAAGAAAATATGTACAAGAGGAAAAAAAAAAGTGAGAAAAATGTTAGAAATATATTTGTAGCGTAGCCTGTTTATGTTGAGCATCATTAAGTCAGACACTTGATTTGGCAATATGCTGCCGGCCGCTGCTGCTCGGGGCGCCCTGGAGGGGCATCTATTGTATTATTTGCCATATAAATTGATGTTGTGCGTGCGAGTGTGTGCGTGTGAGTGAGTTAAGGCTGAATTGCTTGGCATAAATCTTGCTTTAATGTACTGAACGACCTGATTAGCTACCGCTGCTGCCGCTGCCGCTGCTGCTGTTGCTGCTGCTTATGAGTCAGCCTCAACTCATCAGCTGGGCATTTGCATAACTTGGCAGGCAGTTGGTTAAGCCAATCGCAACTTGTTGTCCAAATTAATTTACTGCTTCATTTTTATACAGTTTTTCCCCTCTTCTTCTTCCTCATCATCATTTCTTTCCGTAGCTATCTGCTGCGGCAATTTGCAAGGCTGATAACAAAAGCAGCCGAAAAACTTGTTGAGCGCGCGGCCGGTTTTGCGCGCGTTTTTAATCGCGCGCAGGCATCGCGTTATTGAGACATCAGCGACGCGATGCTGCATAGATAGTGCATATGTTGTTGTTGTAGATTAATGAAATTTACGTTGTTGTTGCCACTGCCTGCAGCACGGGTGTTAATTTGATTTCGTGCGCCTGCCTCACGCGATAATGCGCAGCTGTTAAGATCTGGCCCGAAAACTGTTTCGATTTCGGTTGTTGTTTTACTTTGGTTAAAAGGTGTCTGAAAAAGATTTTCATAGCAATTGCACAATGCTAAGCACTCCAGCACTTTCACAGAGCAGTGCTTACTTTATTGCTCATAGCTGTTGAGTTTTTTATGAGCTTTCAAACAAAAATCACGCACTTGCCAAGCTCTTAGCTTCTGTCCAGAGCTAGTTTATCAGCAATCATAACTGTTCTGCGGCGTTGATAAGGAAATGTCATAGATGACTTGCCAAAAAAAACAAAAAAACGTTTAGAAAGTTTGCCAAAACTTGCGCAAATTAAAGCTGTCTTAGAGATGAGAAAATTGCTGGGCATTTCCACGCATTTTCCAACAACAGTTCAACAAGCTGTTGACCTCCAAAAGTCAGACAATGCAGCAAGCTGAAATGCTTCAGTCGGAAGTGCTCGACTGGGAGATACCCCACGTGGTGAGTTTTTCAAAAGCTCTTTGTTCGCTGAATATGTTTTAAAGTGGCCATAAATTACATTTTATATCTTTAGCTCTAATAGACAAGTATAGCTGTGCCCTAAAAACCAAGTTCAAATTTTATTGATATTCAAAGACTTGAAGGCGTTCATAACTAAAAGAGAGATTAAATATCTATGATCTATCTATATATTGGCATAAATTTTTTCCCTCTATATTAATATGAAATGATCATATCCTTTCAGATCTTTCCATGGATAGGGTATACAAATGGAACTTGAGTTGAAATTTGCTTCAGCAGCTAACGGACCACAGACCGGATCCTTGTGGTTGACCTCAAACCCTTCCAGTTGCTTCAACTGCTGCTGCTGCTGTTGCTGGGGGCGTGCATATTTCCATAATGATATATGAGTGTAGCTGGTTACTTGACGGTTTTAGCCGCCAAGTCTGGGTCTGTGGGCAATTATGCGACTGATTTAGTGCGTGGTGCGTGGTGCAAGGTGTGAAGTTAACTGAAGTGGTTGACGTTGGGGCCGACTCTGTTTTCTTTTCGGGTAGATGCTAAAAGCTTCCGACAGATTTTTTGATAACTTAATTTACGGCACGTCTTCAGCGCGCTGATGAAATAAGTTGTTGCATCGGCTTCGAGTAGCGAGCAGCCAAGCAGCGAGTTACTTTCACTGTCACTCGCCTTGTGGCCGGCGTGTTAATTGCTTTTAGTAAATACTATAGGCCTCTTTATGCAGCATATACATATGTATGCATTTTATTTTCTCGTGCCAGATCAAAGACTGTCAGATCAGAGTTCCATAAATGTCCAGAAATGGGCGCAACAAATGATTGCTTTGTTCCCGAAACGATTATAGGTTTATTTTATTTATTTTTATGACCCATCAATAGAACACATAAAGCATATAAGTTATTGCTGGCTAGCTGAGAGCTTTTCCAAAAGCAGCTGGACTTCCAAATACCTAAACATTTTACTTCAAACAAATTGCATAAAATGCGTAAGTCCCCCGGCCTAAGGCATTGGCATGATTAATACTGTAATCATTCGCTTAAGGGCTATTCACAGAGAATTTCAACACACACAGACAGACACCAGGCTGAAGAAGTCAGCGTAGCGTGTCCAAGGGGCCAAAGCCATTATATCATTTTCAGCACATAATACAATAAATTAATTTTTACAAAAGACTCACGAGCGTTTGAGCATACAAATCTGTTGAGATACAAATTTAGATGTATCTAGATACATCTTTATAAATTAGGCAACGGCCCGGAATGAGCTATTTCTTGTGGATACTTCAGCGAGGTATTAGATCATACTCAGAACTGTGTTGAACATTTGGAATTTCCACATCTGCAGCTATGCGTATCTAGATACATTTGTATCTACAGTCTGTACACCTTAAAGAACTTTGAGATTTTATATTACTTTGCGCCATGTGTGTAATAAACACATTTTTCGACACGTCTTTTCCATCTGATATATATCTAGATACATTTGTATCTGCTAGCTAAATTAAGAGATATGGGTCAAGATGAAATCAGTAAGCTATTAAAATATTTTTATTGCGCACTAAATATGTTTAGGACTTTGTGCGAACAGATTAGTTAAACGATAGTTAAGTATCTTTGAGATACATTTGTATCCTAAGACGCATATATCTTAAACGACACTTAATATCACAATTTGTTTAAGTTCACATAAATTAAACGGAAACTTTTGCTCGACATTTTTGTTGTTATATAATTTGTTTATTTGCAACAGACTTGAGGCAGCTACTACGTCACAAGATCTCGATGGATATGTTAAGTTTTTGTATAGTTTCTCTTTCTTTCCACAACATTTTCGATAGTCTAATGAGCTGACTGCCACTGTCTGGTTACGTGGGTGGCTCGTTGTATTGGTGCTGATGCTGCAGCCCTTGATGTGCCATTGTCAGCGAGTTGGCTCATCAGATCGTTGTCACTCCTTCTCTCCCCTCTCTCACTCTCTCTCTGTCTCCGTCTCTGTTTGTGTTTAGCAGTGATTTATGTGGCGTACGTACCAGCATGAAAATGCTGAGAAAGTGTTTTGTTTTAGATAAGATTATGTAGCGTATATACAGTCTATTTGGCTGAAACTGAAGCGGACAACGCAATATGTCACATGGATTTATATAGTTGGCGTTGGCGTTGGCGTCTCTGTTGCTTTGCAAAAGTTTTCCGGCTGCCAGGTGCTGCTATTTTTAGTACAAATGGCAATGAACTGTAGTTGCTCAAGTGCCCAGCGCTCGGTGATTATATAAAAGGTCTAGGCCATTGAGCCTATGGGTAATGGCCGAATCATGCCATCACCCGCAATTTTTGGTAGCTGCTGCTCTGATTTGATGGACAAATAATTGACTTCTTTTTGTTTTTTAATTCAAATTCCAAAAACAAAAACAAAAAAATAAAATGAGAAGCGACATCGACAAGAATGTTAAATTATGCGTAAAGTTCGTTAAAAATTGGTAATACTACCAGGTTGCTGCGTAATATTTATGAAGCTGACCAGCCTATATAAATTATCATGATTAATGATATTTTGCACGCAGTTTGTTGCAAAGCTGCTGGCTGCTGGCTGCTTTCTGAGTGGCCGTTGCTGTTGCTGTTGCTCTTGTAGTTGCCGTTGTTTTACAAGCATTTTTACGAGCAATTCATTTTCACTCGCCATCCAATGGAAAGAGATAAAAAATAAAAAAACCAGCAGCCAGTCACATATTGACCGCTGACCGGTGGCAAAAACATTGACACAAAAACAGAAAACTACAAGAAAAGCGAACACCGAAACAGATATTGAAAATTTATTGTTTAAGCATTCAAAGTGTTTAACAACATGCTAAATAAAAGCTTTACGAAGGCTGATTGGCCCATGCGGCGTATGCGTAATCTTTAATCTGAATGCACTTGCCGCAGTCTCAAGAGATCATTATGGCTACAGATAACGGCTGAGGGCACTTGAGTTAGTAAGATTAGTAATTCGTTTTATTTTTAAGAAAGAAGAAGCTTTGAGATATACATTTGATTAAATAATTAAATTATGCTTAGTCAAAATATAAAAAATTAAACTTGATTTGTATATAAATATATATTATGTTTATATATATTTTATTACTATATTTAATTCGAATTATTTTTGCTGAAAATATCATATAAAATGATCCAATAACCAAATACTCGAAGCTTATCTACAAGGCATACAAAGTTCGTTGTTCCCAGCAATGTGAGTGACAGAGAGAGAGAGAGAGAAAGAGAGAGCAAGACTGAGAGTGTAGTAAACTACTTTGAACTACTCTTTTTTTTGCTTTTAAAATTTATGATAGCTCAGCGATTGCCAATTAGAGTGCAATTAATTTATAATCCCCGGACACACACAGCTCGCGCGCCCCATTTACTGGATCGTTTGACACAGTTTCGTTGTACAATGTTGTGAGTGGGGCAACATGAACGATAATGCGATTGCACTGGGCTGGCCACGCCCCGACCAGCCCCTAGCTGATATGGTATTTATGATAGCGCAGGCAGGTGCATGGGCATTTGTATACGTACATACATATATCATATGTGGGGAAATACTAGGCGCCAGCGCATGGAATGATATTTCTGTGGGGGCTTTGGCTTAATGTATTGGGCAATGAGTCATAAATAATCAGTCATAAGTCGCATGGCTCAGCAGCTGACCAATATATGCTTGTGCGCTTCGATAGCGATAACGATAACGAGTGCGATAAGTATCGATGAGCCATATTAGCGGAAACACTTGCATGCGCCTATTGATTCATTTTGGCATTTTAGCGACGGCTACTCCGCGGCAATCGCAATGCAAATTAATCACATAATTTGCACGAATTTCAAAACACGTTGCACTCGCGCTATCCGATCGCCGGACAGCGGCAATAAAGCGTCTACAACATTTGCGCACTGGATTAATAAATTGATCCAGTTTTCGAGAGGCTTGTAGGTGGCCATGTTTTCTAGACTGTTTAACCACTTGTTGCTCTCTGATGTTGGCCGATGCTCGTGCTCGGATTTCCAGACAGCCCCAGCCACAGCCCCAGCCCCGGCCCCAGCTCCAGCTCCAGCCACACACAGAGACCGCTCTCATTCGCCCGCACTCTGGCTAACCCAAATTTTTCCCCTGAGTTTCGGGTTTTTCTCTTATTTTGGACGCGTGTCTCGGCCAGCGAAGATTTACGACTCGTATGACCATGAACGTGCTGGTATGGGGTGTACGTATATTCAAAATTGTGCCCAACAAACCCAATCGCATGGTAACAACAAAAATTATCGCCTTGGTATGCCAACCAAAATGAAACGAAACGAAAACTGAGAGAAAAATAAAGTAAATGGTGTGTGTAAGTACATGTGTATGTGTGTGTGTGTGTGTGTGTGTGTGTGCATAGAAAGTGTTTGCTGAGCGTATTGGAAAGAGGTTAGAAAGGTATAGGGAGCTGGGTTATACGACTCTGCGGTTTGTGTTTGGGTGGGTCGTGAGCACCCTAGAGCAAACTCAACTTGCATTCAGCTTCCGGGATTGAGTTGAGCTTATAGTTAAAGCTGTTATTTAAGTGAGAGATATTATATATTATATTATAATATCTCGGAATTGATATATAGGGAAGCAGATCTGTTCTATTCTTCTGTCACTTTAAGAGGTCTAGACTCTCGGCACTTCCTAAACATTTCTCCATGCGTAACCCACACAGAGAATTTGGCGTGGCGGTCGCCTATGGGAAATAGTTGCATACATATCTCTCGTATTTCTCTCGCTGGTCGAAACAATTTATTAGCGACAATTCGCCGGCTTGTAAATGATATATTAATGACTGTTTCACGGCAACAACAGCAGCAACAACAACAACAACACTTGTTGCATGCCGCACACGCGCACAAAATAACAAATTTCAATTACAGCGTGTACTTTGAATCCGGTTTTAAAATGAAAGCCGTTGCCGTTGCCATTGCCGTTGCCATTGGCATCGCCTAGCCACCCAGGCAAGCACAGCAGCTCTCTCGTATACCCACCTGGGCATCTAAAAAAGAAAAAAAAAACGCCTCTTGCCTAGTGCAGCTTACGCATAGATATGTTCGCACTTAATAGCTCAAGTTTACGGCAATCGACAAATTGGCGCGTTTATCTAAAAAGAGATACATTTCTGTTGCTCAGCGAAGACAGGCGAATAGGGTATATCGATTTAAAGGTATATGTATGTAACAGAGGGTTGAAGAAGTCTATTGGTTTGGCTGTAATTTGAAAAATTGATAACAACTCTATAGACTCTTGATGAAAGAACTAAGATATCAAATTTATTCTTCTTCTTCCGATAGATATCGATATCGATCTATATCTTTGGCTAAGGTGTTGACGGATATATATTAGTCGATCACTCCCCACTCCAGCACTCCTACTAGTTGTCAGTGATGTTTGAGGCATTGCGTATTTGTCATGCATGAGGCGTAGGACACGGGCGGCTCTTAATATGCGTCGCACCACATGCCGCGGGCAATAAACAACGCTTGAGGCTCGTTCGGCTGTGGCAAACCCGCTCCACATACGCTACTGCTGGAAGCGGGTTAAGTGCGTGCAATTTGCGCTGATAAAATGAAGAAAAGCAACAACGTTTACAGAGCGGGGGTCTTGGCTTAAAATTAACTGAGGCGGCTAAATGACTTCCGCTGGAAAAGTGAAAAGTCGCGCAATCGACAAAATGTTCAAGCGTTCGCCTGCCTAATGGCTTGCCTTTGGGCTCTTGGTGCTGTTGGTTGTATCTTGCAGATACATTTTTATGTATCTTACAAGTAGGAAGTGTACCCAATTGAGGTGATGACACACACTGTGTGTCGCTTGCCCGTGTGTGTGTGTGTGTGTTAGTGTGTGTCTGTATACAACAACAAAATTCTAATGGCATGCGTGCCACGAGACGCGACGCGCCGTACGTCTGGCACCGTCACCAGCAACAGCAACAGCAGCGGCACCGGCACCGACTATATAGTATGTGTAGCTATACTATAGCCATACTATCTCGTCTACCGTCGGCTGGGCCATTGACTCTCGCTCGTTCGCTCGCTCGCTCGCTTTTATTTAAACTAATTGACGCCCGCCGCTTAACGCAAACCATATGCAAGGTGTGCGGGTTCGCCAGCCCAGAGGTGCAATTGGAAAAGTGTCAATTGCTACGAGCTAGCAACTGGATCTAGATGGTGGAGGAGGAGGAGGAGAAGGAGGAGGAGCAGTAGCAGGAAGGGTGCAACTCTCTACTCAGCAATTGATGCGCGTCAAAATGAACAATGAGTTTCAATTAGTTGGCACGTTGAGTTCTTGCAATGGCCATTTGTGATATGCCATGCAATGAGGAAGTCTGAATGGTTTGCTGATTGAGCTGAACGGGTTATCCACAACAACAACAACAACAACAGCAACAGCTGGGCGAGGGGCTGCCGCAGAGAAGTCGGGTTGTGGGTGCTTGAACTTGCAACGGCATATTTTCGTAATGCGTGTGTGTGCAAGTGTGTGTGATTGTGCTTCTGGCTAAATACAGCACAATATTTGCATGAACTTGAGAGCTATTCATAGCCAAATTCACAAAACAAATTGATCAAAAATCAAAGAAAGTTTTCCATGTATATTTTCCGTTTTCAGCTATCTATCAGTCTATCAAATTTATCAATCAATTAACTCAGCCCAACTGTTTAAAGTTGTTTAAAGAAAGTAAACATTGTCCATTATAGAAACAAACAAATCTTTAACTTTTAGCATATAACTGTATGCAAAGATATAGTCTGATAAAATCTCGAGTGAGCTCCGACTTTAATTCAAATTCAAGACTCTGTCTTATCTCAGAGGTAATAGAATATATTTTATATAGACTGAACTCATTGAAAATGCGAATTTGTGCTAAATTAGTTTTGTTATTATGCATGTCACATGCTGTGAGAGGCTCGACAGACCCCGTAAAGTATATAAATATTCCCCATCTATGGCATAAATCTTAAGTTTGGCAAATAGAGCTAAGTGGACTATGACCGAGAGTTTGTCAATTGTTTCATACTCTACTTCTCGTAGCACCGAGTCTTTTTATGGCCAATAAGTCTTCTTAATGTCAGTGTTAAAAATAAATGTTTTCAGATATTTATCTATTTAGCTTAATTAGAGATTAAAATTATTTATTTATTGAATTATTTTTTTTTTTTTTATTTACTTATTTATTTATTTATTTTTTATTTATTTATTTACTTATTTATTTATTTATTTATTTATTTATTTATGTATTATTTAATTAATTAATTAATTTATTTTTATAATTATTCATTAATTAATTAATTTATTTATTTATTATTTATATTTATTTTTATATTTATTTTTATTTTATTTTTATTTTTATTTTTATTTTTACTTTTTATTTTAATTATTTTATTTTTTATTTATTTTTTTTTTTTTTATTATTTCTTTCACATTTCTTGGAGTTTTACGATTATTATTATTTTTTTTATTTTCTTCTTTTCTTCTTTACTTTCAATGTTTCATTGTAATTTGCAAATGAGTCTTCCGCATTGCCAAAATACCGCATTTAATTAGCGTTTATACGTACTTCATTTATAAATCGGCCATTAATTAGCACGTTTTATGAGCTGGCTAAAAGTGAGACTTTTTCTTTAAATGCCTACCGACTAATTTCAGCACAAATCTAACTCAAAGGCTTTATGGGCCGCAAGGCACTCTGAAGCCACATGAAGTCGTCCATTAAGATCAAACACTTTCGCCAGACAGCGCCAAATGCTTCCGTGGCAGCTATGCATTTTATGAGCTAACAAGATGACTTACCCCAGCACGGACTGCACTTGATTACAACGTGCAACGTGCAACGTGCAACGCGCAACGCGCAACGAGCTCAACTTGTTTGTTTTCAATATCATCTTTTTAGTATGGTCAGCCGCTGGGCCTAATAGTCCACCAGATGGACGGACGGACCCGTCCACTGGCTACGGCTATAGCAGTGGCTGTGGCTATGGCTATGGCCATGCTATGGTTTTTAACGAGCTCGCTAATTTGCCAAACACCAAATGCGGTTTTCCTCTTTATTATTATTTACACGGACCAAACACACATCGACTGCCAGTCAAGTGCGCTCTGTGTGCGTTGTGTGTAGGCGAGCGAGCTGCGCTTCTTGGCTCGCTCGTCTAGCCAGAAGTCAGCAATCAGCTAGCAGTTAACAGCGAACAGCAGCCAATGGCCAGTTTAAAGATGGTTTAATTGAAGAGCACATAAAATGCTCTGTGAATCGATTTTTATGACCAGCTTGTTGCAGCAATTGCATAATGAGCCACTTGATGAGCCACGAACAAAAACCACTGACCCACTAAGCAAAAGTCGGGAACAGTTCTGGCGAATGCCAAATACCCTTGACTCAGCAATGAAAACTGATTAAAGATGTAGTAAGAGTAGAGTAGAGTAGGGTAGAGTAGAGTTGAGTAAAGTAGAGTAGAGTAGAGTAGAGAGTAGAGAGTAGAGAGTAGAGTATAGTAGAGTAGAGTAGAGTAGAGTAGAGTAGATTAGAGTAGAGTAAGAGTAGAGTAGAGAAGAGTAGAGTAGAGTACAATAGAGTAGAGTAGAGTAGAGTATATATAGAGTAATACTTCAGCATATCTAGATCCTTCTTTGCACTTTAGTTGACATATATTAGTATAAACAGATATTCATATGAAGCCAATAAAGTCAATCATCAACCTCATCTAGATACCCTAATTACTTTACAAGTAAGTCAAGTCAACAAACTTTCAAAATGCTGCCCAGCTGCTGGCAAGCGGGAAATCAAGTGGCCCGCCCACCCACGTGGACTGAGGACAATCAATTTAAAAACCAAAGTACCAACCAAAAAGAAAAACGTCCAATTTGGTCGCATCAAATTGCGGACAGACGCGCTGAGCCCTGAGCTCTGAGCTCTGAGTCAGCTGCTGTCCTTAGCTGTCCCGCTGTGCGACAATTGAAAGTGGGCCCCGGAGCCATACAACTTGTTAACTTGTACTCGCTGCTTGGCTTTCTTCTCTCTTTATTTACTCTTTTTTTTTTTTTTTACTTTTTATTTTGTGCTGCCCGCAATTTTGCAACTTGTTTCGATTACTTCATTTGGCCGTTCGTGCCACACAGTTCTCGCTGAAGCGTGTGACCCACTTTGGGTCGCGTAAAGGCCACAATTTGTTATGGTACAAAAGAAATAATATAGTTTTTACAAATATTATACAAGTATATATATTTATGCATGCATGTATGTATATGTGTGTGTGTGTGTGTGCATACAAATAGAGGCAAGCTGAAGTCGTGCCCAACTAATTGACCACAGAGTGCTCACTGATATCGCATATCAGTCGCTGGCATTGTGAATGCGAGCATTTAAATAAGCTAGTAGCTGCTGGCCATGCATTGTGCTAGCCATAATATTTATGGCCGGGCCATAAGAGCGGCCTCCGTTCGGACAGATTGTTGACAAATGTCACGGGGAGTTCGCATTGTCCGTACCCAAAATAAAAAAGAGATCTTGGCGTGCCATGCTAATTGCCATTGCAACAGATCTCTGACAGCTCTCCGACTACTGCAGACGCCCACACAGTCAGCTCTCAGACGACGCCGTGATCTATGGCTGCTGCAAAAGACTGAAAACTCAGCGCGTTTACACGTCACAATATCGAAATTCAAAATATATCCATAAATTATTTATTTTTAAACCCCGTGCGCTCCTATTTATCGTGCCACGAGAATGTCTAATATCATTATGCAAACATTCTATACTCTTCACAGGCAAGCGTATGCCCCTTATCTGCCTGAGACCACAATGCAAGCATTTGATAAAGCGGCATTCATATTATATATTAGTCTCTATATACATAAATTGTGACTACAATGTTTGCAGCTCTACTGTAAATATTTAATTTTTCTACTAAGAATTTCATATTTCACTTGAATCTGTTTTCATTTTATTTCATTTGACATAAACAATTTACTATTATATTTAACATTGCATGTTTCGTTCTTATTCGTCAGTCATAATATAAATTATTTTTCTTTATTTTATTTTTCTGCTAATAATTTCATATTTAATTTGAATCTATTGCAGAATCTGAATCTGTTTTAGGATGCATTTGACTTACAAAATAACCACCAACTTTGAATCAAAAAAAAAAAAAAATAAAATAAAATAAAATAAATAAATAAAATAAATAAATAAATAAATAAAATAAAATAAAAAAATAAATAAATAAATAATTTTTTTTTCTATAAAAGTTCTTCACTTTCTCATTATTCATGTAAAAAGTACATATATAAATTCGTTTATACATATCTTTTATTCTACTATAAATATTTTTTATATTTTTATTTTTTATATTTTATATTACGCATAAAAAATGTATATAAATTCTTCTATAAATCTTTTTCATTCTACTATAAATATTTTGTATATTTTTAGTTTGAATTTTATTTTCATATTTAATTTGAATCTGTCTCTTTATAAGATCCATTTGACATAAAAACTAACAAACAATAAATTTTATTGCTTTGCTTAAGTTTAAAAAATAGATACATATATATATATAATATTTAAATTTATATAAAATTTCATTGGGAGGAATTATTTCTTCTTATTCAATTTACTCCGAATTTAGCTTAATCAACAGCTATTCATATGATCTATGGGCAGATTGATTGATTCTTCTCACATTGTCATACCCTTCACTTCTCTTCTGCAATTAAGCTGCAACACTCTTGCTAAGCAACTCACTAATCGCAACCATCAACGTCTCTTGACAGTGGGACGCAGCAGTATGCACACCCGCATGGCAGCAGCAGCTAGAGAATGGAGCTAAGGGCTTATCACGTAACCCGAAAGAGTAAGACTAAGAACTTAACTCGAGCCATTTCCAGGGCACAAGTTGTATTTTATTTTTAAATGAGGAGCGTGGGTGTTCTTCGGAAGTGCCAGCTGCTGGATTTTCTTCTCTCGTGTAGTATTCTGTTCGGTTGAACATCTAAAGTGATGTACTTAGAGTCGCGCCTCAATTATGTGCCATTAAAGTATTAACGGCACTCGACGCAGCAGCAGGAGGAGTGGCAAGAGTAGCGGCAGCTGGCGACACGACACTTGAGCTCCCCATCTAGCTGACTGGCCATAATCGATCGAGTAGCATTCCGAGATATGTTGAGGATTTGCGCTTAAATAGTCGCTGAAAACAGAGCATCAATCAGCCGGGGTCGGGCTGGGTTCTACGCATACGCTCTTTTAATTGCTCTGAAATGCTCTCGTGCGACAAGCTGACAAGCTGAGCAGCCTGCAGATACTGATACTGATCTACTATGAAATGTGGCTCAAACGCTGCCTAACGGTGCTTTGATTACATTCAATTCAATGCGATTCAATGAGCTGATGTCGTTCCCTACCTGCCAGCCTCCACTGCCACCCTAGCTGCGCTTTATAGGCCCGCTTTCAGTTTGATTTTGTTTTGATTGCGTCTCTGAGCGCCTGGCTACCAGTTTTTCCAGCGGCGCCTGTTGAACCTGTTGATTTGCCTATCAGCACTTGTTGTTGCTGCTGTTGTTGTTGTTGTTTTTGGGCTGGCTTTCCATGGCATTGCCACACAGTTGGCAAAGAAATCAATGCCTATCTGCGGCATTACATCAGCCGGAGCCAATCGATATTTACATTTATCTCGCTTACCCTTTCGCTCTCTCCTTCGCTCTGTCGCTCTGTTGCTCGAGCTCGATTTTGATTTGGCAGATTGATTTGTATCTTGACCAGGCTAATGAAGACAAATGTCTGCATGCATAGTCTGGGCGGTCTCTGGGCTGTTTGCAGCTTAATTGATATGTAGCCACGAAATTAATTCCATTAATTGAACATTTTCTTCGCTGGCTAAATCAATGCACAAACGGACAGCAGCGCTTTCTTTTGGCCCGGCTTGTTTACGGTTTTCGGCTGTTTATTTTGGTTACCACGCTTTAGGCCAATATACATATAGCCGGCCAGTAGCTGTCTTCCATTTGACAGCCGCAAGAAGTTTGTGCGTTTCACGTTGGATTTCAATTTGTTGCCTCCCATTTGACGCACGCGGCGTATGCGTAATTTTATATCATTTTCCTGAGGCATTTGCGTCATTGAGTGACAGCTTATATAAAAGTGGAAAACAGTTACATTTTTCAGAGCATCAAATCTATTTAGTCAGCCCAAGTCATTGTTATGCTTTTATCATTATTACTTAAGATTATTATGAAAAAAATGAAATTAAATATTAAAATATTTAAAGTATTTCTATACAAATTCCAAATGGCCTCTAAACGGTCTCTTAATCAGTTAATTGCTTAATTATTGGGCTTTCATTTATCATAATGATCTACTTAAATAAGACCAAATGGAACTTTACAAAAAATGTGAATGTAGACCCCCATATCTCAGCTTCCAAAAATATTGTAATTATTAAAATTAGCATTTTGCCTCGACTGCCTGAGGGCTCTTTCACTTTTTAGCTACGCTTTTGGTTATAGTTTTGTAAATATTTTATTTAGATTCAGCGGCAAAAGAAACCTTTTTAAGGGCTACTGCATTAGAGCTTGAGTTGTCTTTTTCTCAAATAGATTTTGAGTCGTATTTTTTCTCTATAGTGGAAGAGTTTAGAATGTGAATTTTGATATAATAAATATTTGCATATATCATATTATATTATATATTATAGTTTGTAATAAATATTTGCAAGATGCGCTACAGTTTCCAACTGGGTTGAGGATGCGTAATGCCATGAATTTCAGTTTAGCTCATATATCAGCGTAATATATTATTATTTTTGCCCAAAAAGCAGCAGGGAATCGGCCTGAGAACTGACCGTTATCTGCTGTGGCAGCTCATGTGATCTCTGGATCACGCTGAACACAAATCAAGAAGAAAACTGAACGAAGAGCTATGTGGGCTGCCACATGCTAATAGAAAAGCACTTCGGAAATCGCGCTACATTTGAGGTGTGAATAAAAAAAACACAAATTGAAAAGAAGGGAAGGGATGGGGAAGCGGATGTTAAAAGAGGAAGGCCACAAACTTAACAAGAAGAAGAAGAAGAAGACGACGACGAGGGCTTAGGCCGTTTGCAGCTGCCGAACAAGAAATTGCAATTTAAATGCGATAAATTAAATGGGATGGAATCGGGAATTGCGATTTGGGGCATAAATAATGCGAGCTTCGAGCCAAATTGACGCGGCGTGCAAATGAAATGAAAATTGAAACGCAGGCCAGGCCAAGTGATAAATCTTTCTATTAGCCAAAGTGAGCACGTAGAGTTCGGACAACAACTGCAGCAGCAGCAGCAACTGCAGCTTTGTTAGCGCCGCCGCCAACGCGACTGCAGCTTGGCGATTTTAATCGCGCTGTTACTGCCGCCGCCGCCGCCGCCGCCGCCAGGCTCGACTGCATAATTTATAAAATCCATTTTAATCAGCGCGCGCGCTGAGCAAAAAATTACTTTGTCTGCATTTAAATGGCACAATAAAAAAGAAGTAGAGGACAAGAAAAACTCTATAAAACAGGGCCATAAGCTGAACTTGGCCCAGCGGCAGGTGTCTGGACTACTCGTTCTGGGCAACTACGTGCCGTAGGTGTGTTAATTCGAGCTGATTGCGTAGCGCATCGGAGCCGCCGCTTTGCTCATTGAGTTGTCAGTTGGCTTGTCTCCGCCTTGCCAACTGCCCCATGATAAATGGCCCACAATTATGTCGGCTGCGTCTAGATCTGTAGCCATCGATGTTCTGTTTCTCTTTGCTTTTGCTCTTGCTCTTGCTATTGCTTTTGCTCTTGTTGTTGTTTGGTTCAAAGGCAGCACTGCCGGCAAACATAAACTAAAAACTTAAAAAAAAAGAGACAAGGAAAAATACAAAAAATATAGCAACAACAACGAAAGCTATGCTAATTGAATAAACACGCCGAAACGCGCGAGAAAGCAGCGCCTAGAAATCGCTTGCATCTAAAGTTAGTCACTTTTGCATATGTGTGTGTGTGTGTGTGTGTGTGTGTGAGTGTGCGTATATGTGTGTGTATGTGCGCGTAGTTATGCTCTACACAAATTGGCACAAGTGGTAAAACAATTCTCAAACTTACATTCTAAATAAACATAAAACACGCACTTATTTGACGCGTTTAAAAACGCGCGCGTTTTCTTTTAATAGTAAATCTATTTTGGTTAATAATTGTTATTATTTCTTTTTAAATAAATAAATGATAGATTAACATTATGAAAATAATTATATATATTTGTAAAGTCTTTTTGTAAAGTATTTAGTTATTTCAATATATTTATTACTTTAAAAAAAAATTCTAAAATATATAAATATATATTAAATTGAATTCTACATAACATGCTCATTTTTATTATAATTAATTATTCAATTTTATAATAATCTTATTTCTTTTGATCAATTTTTCTTAGTTTTCTGGAATGTCTATAAATCTTACTTACATTTAATCGAGACACTTCTGTTGCATATAAAGTGACCTCGTCTACTCCTGCGGCTGTTCAATTCATCTGTGGTAATTGAAGAGCAACATTTATTGATCTTGTCACCGCTTGTCACCGACTGTGGGTCAGTTTGCCAATCGGCGAGCAATCAGCAGAGAGTGCAGCAGCAATGTGCAGTTTGTGTGTTAGGAGTGTTCCTTCAATCAGTTGGAGTTGTGAGTTGTTGCCCTTCTGCCTTACTAACTTAGTGTTTGATTTGCAATCAAGCGACAAATCAGCGCCAACTGATGGACAATTGCTCTGCCAGCTCGATCATTATGCACAAAAATGTCTGCGCTGTGGCCCGTACACAGGGTCATTAACTGACAAGCAAGGCGCGTTGACTTCTGCGGTCAAATTCATAAATCAGCTGCCCTCCAACTAGGCAAAACACACACCCTCTCTCTCTCTCTCCCACTCTCTCTCCCTCTCTTTCTGTTAGCACATTCAATTGAGCTGGAATGCAGCACCGCTCTTAAGATAGATCGCACTTGCGGATAAATTGATGATACGTTGGGGGCAGACGCAGCTGGCAGACTTCAAGGAACGGAAAGATCCATTGACTAATAGTGTTAGATTCGCGCACGGCGATAAGCGTTTTGTTACCAGTCCAAAACTAGCCCGCCAATTGTCATCAATTATATTGATTAATAGTATTTTTTTTCGCCAGACGGGCCCCCATTAGTTGCTTTCGGCATCAAGAACTGCGCAGCGACTCGCACATACAATTGCCATAAAAAAACTATATTAAATATATGAATACATGTTTATAAATATATTGCCCAGCTAAATGTGTCAACTCTTATCGGTTATTGGCCCGCGAATTTTTGATAAGAATTCGTTTTAATCGCGAGCTTTGGCAAAGCTCCTGATGTGCCCAATTGAAAATTGCAAATTGTCAGCTGACTTCAGCTTCCGGCGATATTATGTAATTATTTGCCTCTAGGCCGCTCATCAGCTTAAAGTTAAGAGTTCTGTAATGGTTTAACTTAAAATTACTAGAAACAACTAAAACTAGCTAACCAGCTAAGCATTTCCGGTTTAAAGGTTCTGCACTTTAGATTAGACTATCTCACTTGTTGACGATCTAAGCATGAAAGAAATCAACTTTTTTATTGTGCGTTAGAGTCCATTAAAAGTATTTCATGTATAAATGATTTAAAAAGCTAAATAATTATATATATAAATATATACATCTAGTAGAACAACCAGCTGTAGATTATCCTACTAAAATTATAAACTGGCTTGACAAGTAGTTTAAGATATAAACGGATTGAGATTAACTTGATTGAATTGTATAAAATAATATATATATTATTATTATATATGTATATATGCAAAATTATCAAAGAATATTATTGTTTGCACCAGGCGCGTAGCCAGAAATTTTTGAACCCCCGAAACCCACCCCTGTATACGCGCCTGCAACATTCATTGGAAGAATTGAGCACACATGCATAGTCAATTATAAGGCTAGGACGTCTATTTAGCGAGCAAATAAGATAAATACTTCCAGCAGTTTCAAAGATGTCTTTGGCATAGATGTTCCTTACATCGAGTCTTGTAGCAGTCAACTTTTGTCAGGCAGCTGCCTTAACTCAAGTTTCAAGTTTTATTTTTGCAACATTCATTGGAAGAATTGAGCACACATTCATAGTCAATTATAAGGCTAGGACGTCTATTTAGCGAGCAAATAAGATAAATACTTCCAGCAGTTTCAAAGATGTCTTTGGCATAGATGTTCCTTACATCGAGTCTTGTAGCAGTCAACTTTTGTCAGGCAGCTGCCTTAACTCAAGTTTCAAGTTTTATTTTTGCAACATTCATTGGAAGAATTGAGCACACATTCATAGTCAATTATAAGGCTAGGACGTCTATTTAGCGAGCAAATAAGATAAATACTTCCAGCAGTTTCAAAGATGTCTTTGGCATAGATGTTCCTTACATCGAGTCTTGTAGCAGTCAGCTTTTGTCAGGCAGCTGCCTTAACTCAAGTTTCAAGTTTTATTTTATGAGCCCCCGAAACCCCCTCTGTATACGCGCCTGGTTTGCACATAATTGTTTGTTCTATACTCTTAAAATAAACAAAAATAAAATCAAAATAAATAAAATATAATAAAAACATTTTGTTGTTTGTTTTTTGTTTTTTTTTTTTTATATATACATATATGTATATATGTTCTGAAAATAGATTATTTTGATAGAGTAGACAGATATAATATTACATAAAGCATTTATTTTCATTTTATTATTATATATTTTTCTTTAAAAATTATAATTTGGAATTTATTGTGACATGCAAAAATTGCTTTAAAAACAGGTCTTTAGGACTACAGTTATTAAACAATACCTAAGTTTTATAGATGTTACATTAAAACGTTAGAATATGATTGATATTGATATTCAACAAAAATCTCTTGTTTCCACTGAAGCAATACAATTTGTTGGTCTGGCGAATAATTTCAGCTCCATTTCCTATAAAACACATATACATAAAAAATACATAAAAAATATTCAAGAATGCGCACACACATTGACTCAGTTTTGTTATAAACAAAAGACCGAACCGGAAGACGGAATAATAAATGCAGTTGGCTATGGTAATCCACTTAATTATCAGCGCAGATACAAAGTATCTATAATTTGTACTTCATATAAATGTGCTTTATGATCCGAATTGACGTCGTTGTCGTTTTCGTTGTCAACGTTGTCTGTAGCTGCTGCTGCTGCAACTCCTCCTCCTGCTGCTGCTGCTGCTGCTTCTGTCTCACTCAAGTGCATTTTTATGAGCGCTCATTAAGTTTATGGCTTTTAATTTGTCGGCCTTTGTGCGTGCTGCATTGATAAGCGACCATCTCAATACCAAATCTCAGTCTCGATCACACACACACACACACACACACACACACACACACACACACACACACACACGCACTGCACTCAAGTGCTTGTAGCTTGTTAGCTAGACACATAGAAAATGATTGATATTTGTTTTCGATATTTTGTTGCACATTTTTTGTTGCACCACTCGCTGCGCTGCTGTATTATAGTGTTTGTAATATATTGTATATACAATATATATTTTTTAAGACACGCATTCAGTCCAAAGAAAGGGTGTGAAAAACGTTTTTTTAATGCATTATAAATTAAGTGAGTGGGTGGCCTACAAAGACTTGGCAAGCTGCTCGATTTGCAGAGCTAAAATGGCAAAGCTATTTAAGCTAGCTTGTTGAATGAGAACTGAAATATTAAAGTACTAATGATAAGCAACTTGAGTGCTTGAAATTTAATTCATCATGCTAAAAAGAACAAAGCCAAGCAGAGAAATTAAATGTGAAGTATTGATAACAGTAGAGAAAATAGTCGCAACAAATCAACTAACTGCAGAGAAAGCTTAGCTGGCTTAAACCACAAGCCATGCCAACTGCAAGGCCATAAACAAAGTCAAGCTCTCAATTAATCCAACACTTACTGAGTTCAATTTCTTAGCAAGTGTATAAAATATTCGTTGGGAACGTTTAGAAACTCAAGTTCGCTGCACTTCGGGCTTATCATTTGAATACTAATGCCTATAGACTTGATTTAGTCTACTCTTAAGTACTTTATTTGCTCCACTGACCGACTTCGATCACATAATTTAAAGTAATGCAACTGACCATAGAGTTGAGCTGAGGGTCCACCTACAACTGCTCCTCCTCCTCCTCCTGCCAGCTCCTTCAGTTGGCGCTCTGTCCATGCAAATCCTTGCCAAAACACGTATCGCACAATCAGCTAATTGGCTGTGCGTTTTGGTGTCGTCGCATTTTGTGGCTTTCATTAGCATTGCGAAACGGGAGCCTCGCCCATAAAGCGCTCTTTAATGGCTCGTACGTGTTGCGGATTTCTGTAATTAATGTGAGCCGCGGTGACCTTAACAGTGTGTTGTCAGACTGATTAAAAAGTGTTGGGAAACAAGTTGTAAATGCGCGCAAATGAAACGGAAAACGGCGACAAATAAAGCGAATATCCCAGGAATGTCAAGAGCTCATCGAACGGTTTTCTGTTTATTTATTTTATTTTAATTCATTTTATTTATTTTTTTTATTTTAAGTCATTTTTAATGGACAATGCTACCAGTTGGGCCCAGTTGTCAGCCTAATTAAAGCGAACATGTGCCAAGATCAATGTCGCTGGCGCCGCGATTTGCGATTTGCCGGCGAGTTCGTGCTGCTCGAGCGTATCTGACAGATACTTTTAGCGAATGCAAAACTTTTGCACAGAACTGCAAAAATTAATTTATGCCATATTAATAAATGACTTGTTTTCTGGCTTAATTGCGTTCTTCAAAATAATTCACTGACAAATTGATTGAGAGCGTTGAGAGGAGGGCGGACGAGCAGCAGCAGCTGCAGGAGTGCCACACAATACTCCCCGAATTATGCGCGTTTTGCATGCGATTTGCGCGCGACATGCGAATTGTGATTGCTGTCGCACGTTGCGCCTTGAGACAGATGGCATTGAACTTTGCGGCTCAATTTGAGCTGAAACTGAGCCACATTTGCGACTATCTCAACTTGAGCTCAACATCTTTTGCCTAATCTACATGGCCTTTATGCAGCTCCGCCTCTTTGCTATGCTAATGAGAAAAGGCCCTTTCTTTCGATCTTTCTCTTTCTCTCTCTCTTGGTGGCGTAGGACGTGACGGTGTCGTGAGTGGCTCATAACAGTGAAAGAGCTTGAAGAGTGGCTCCAAATAATGTCAACGATTTGCATGCAAATTGCAGCAAAAGTTAGTCTATTGCCCTGCTTTGCATAAGGAAGTTAGCGCTAACAAGGCCGTTAAGGCCATTCAACTTGGCGATGACGATGCGCGAGGGTGGCACGGCTGTGGCTGTGGCAGTCAAAGTGCAAATATGTGACCCAACGCCAGCCAGCCAACGCCCACACATTACTCAAACTCACGCCCAGACGCCGAACTACAATTCAATTCGCAAAAAGGATGCTGCGCTGCCCTTTTAACCGCAGCCTAATGAAGCTGAAGTTGCGACTGCGACTGCAACTCTGGCTGTGGATATGGATATGGATGTGGCTCTGACTGTGCCTGCTGCAGATGCTGTGGCCCTAGCTCAGAGCTGGGCTAAATTTAGCGACTGCCGCTGCCTAGCACCGCCGCCGCCGCCTACGATAAATCAAAGTTAATCAGATCTAGTTTCGATTGGGTTTTTATGGGCCGCGCATTGGCCACGCCATTTAAATTAGCTGCCGGGTTATTTATCGCATTGTTGCCGCTCGCAGGTTTCGTTCGTTTTAGCGCCAGGATGCCAAACGGACAGACACTGACAGACGGCTCAGACACAAAGGCCCAGACTCCGCGACTGCAAATGGTAGCCGCTGCCTTGTCTCAGATCCGAGCAGAGCAGCGCAGCGAAACGAAGCGCAACTGCACGCCTGCCAATGGCTAGCCGATAATTACGCATATTTTGTTGCCTGTTTTGATGGCGCTCTTTAGTTTTATTCAATTCGCTTTTGCATACCCTCACCACTGCCAGAGGGTATTATAAACTTGTCAAACAGTTGGCCAGGCCAATAAAAGCCAGAGAGCTCGTTAGAGTCTTGGGCAAACAGATCTTGAGGGCTGGACTAAGCAATTGAGTTGAATGAAGTTTAGATATTATGAGAGAAATTGTTGTAACTCTAGCCGGATTCTACTCTCCTATAAATTCTTCCTTTGATCTATTTTTGTATACAATATATATATGTATGTATGTATGTCTAAATCAATGTCAATCAACAGTACGCAACTAAATCAGCTCAAGAGCAAATCCACTTCGGTGTGTTAATGATAAACCGCATCAGAAAAGTGCTTAAAGTTCAATTTCTTATATGCGAGATCGGCCATCGTTGGGTTTTTAGTAGCTGTTAAATGGCCAGCGACACAGTCGGTGGTCTCCAGCATCGATGCTAGTGCTTGGCTTGTTTTTAACACCCAGGCACGATGGACCGCATCGTACCGGACCGGGGAACAGACCGAGACGAGACCGCAAGTCAAATGGGTTTCAATTTACACACTTGTCGCCTGCGCCTCGAGCGCCGCTTGCCCACATATTTGCCCGATGGAGGATTGGCCATGGCCTGGCCTGGTCTGGCCAGGCGTTGTCAACGCCTGAACTAAGGCGCTTATTTATTTGCACAGAGTGAAAGAGAAAGAGAGAGAGAGAGGGAGAGTGAGAGAGGGAGAGAGAGGGGCGGCAGCTAAAAGAATGTATCGTATCGCAATTATAAATCAGTTTAAGTCGCTTGTGGAGCCCCTGACATTAAGCAATGAAACCTTTGAGCTTTGTTTAGCTTTGTCAAGTGGGTTGGCTGGCTGGCTGGCTGGCTAACTGTCGCCTCGTCTGTCTGGCTGTCAATCCTGGGGCGGCTTTCCACGCTCCGTGTGGCACCTTTGTTTGCGCAACACTGCCAGCTGCTGATTGCCAAACATTGGCCAATGTGAATGAATAACTGAGCAAATGACTGATTGCCAACAAGTTATCAGTATCTATCAGCTCAGATCTCGGCAGAACTCACACTGAGATCTCTCTCACACTGAGATCTACATACATATGCATAGTCATGTCTCTGTTTGCTAATAACTCAACGGCTAATCAGCGTAGTTGATGGGGTGGCGGGAGGTGCGGGGCGGGCTGTGTAGCTGCACAGCGTGTAGCCCGCAATTAAACGAGCAGAAATGTATCTTTGTATCTTTTTATCGTGCAACTGCATCAACGTACGTACAAAACAAACAGCACTCCGACCGCCTAGCCGTAATTGCCAAAGCCCATGCGGAGCTGCGCGGTCTGCCTGCCGCATTAGACAAATCAATTATGCTGTCCCAACTTGCCCGCCCCGAACTTCTTCAGCGCTTTTCTCTCATTTGGGTGCGGCGCAGTCGTGCAGTTGCTGCGCACACGATTGCGTCGAGACTATCTAATGATTGTTGTCACAAGAGCTGTGGGAATCTGACTTCATTTTATTTACACCTCTAAGCATTATTTTTCTTTCATTTGTCTTGCCATTTTCTGTATGCGTCTAATGAGCTTATGGAGAGCACTAGGATTAAAAAAAAAAAAAAAAACAATCTTATATATGTTCTAGAGAATTATTATAATTTGCATTATTGTATTTAGCTCTTTAGCATTATATATTATCCATTTCATATCTCAATTCAGGAATATTAGTATACATATTTACACATTGAGACACCTTCATAATTCCCAGAATAGGAATACCTGCGTGCTCTAGAAGGTTTCTACTTAGGTATCTCTCAATGTGGCGTGGTTATCAGACGATCTTCGCACGCACAAGTATTGAGGCACATATCAATGACAGAGATTAGAGCAAAGTTAAAGTGAGCTTTTCGAAAAGTGCCTCTATAGTCGGGTAGATAAGCTGCAAATCGTCTTTAGTTACGCTCCATTCTCTATCAAATCAATGTACGCACAGCTCTGAGCATAGCACTCACACCACATACAATTCGAAGTGAATATCATAAGTGATTGCAGAAGCGATTTGCGCTTAGTCGTCTACGGAGAATGGGGTTATTGACGCATGTTTCAGTGTGTTTGATTTCTGTTTTGCGCTCGGCCGTCTGCCCGCCGGCCGCTATAAATAACAATAGAGGCGCAAAAAAGGAAAACTTGCTTAGAAATCGGAACGAAATAGATGCGAGCAGAACTACTTCAGATGGCTAGCTGAGCAATGCGGTTTTTGGCATGTGATTAATGCCTGTCCGTGCTACACAACAGCGAACATTTTTATGGGGTGCAAGAATAATTTTTCCAAAGAAAATATTAATAGAAATGAAAACAATCAAATTGTTGTGTGTGTGTGTGTGTGTGTGTGTGTGTGTGTGTGTGTGTGTGCGTGTGCGTGTGTGGCATGCCACACTGCCCAACTGTCTTGACTTTATTTTCTTGCAACAAGTCAATAAACAAAGCCACAAGCAAAACATGGCCAATCGAATAAAAGCAAAAAAAAATTAGAAGAAAGCTGCACAAATTTTCATTCATGCTGCAGTTTTTGTTTCTCCTCTGCTTCTTTCTTGGATTTTTTGCTAAGGTGTCGAACTGTAATTTGCATAAATCACAATTACCTGTCAATCGATAAACGATCTCAACACGCGCGCCAAGTGTGAACATAACGTGGCCAACAAACAAAATGTATGTGCTGTTATAGCCATAACAACAACAACAACTGCCAACTGCCAACAGCAACTGCAACAACAACTACAGCCTGGTGGCAAGTGTTGCCCACGATGCATGACAAACGCTCCATGTTCCACTGGACTCTGGGGGCCTTTGGGCCTGTGGGGCTTTGGCTTTGGCTTTGGCAATGCGCCAGATCGCGTCTATTGTTAAACGTTTTTCCAAATGCTCGACTTTTTATTGCGGCTGATTGCACAGTAGGCGAACTGTTGCTGTTGTTGTTGTTGTTGTTGTTGTTGTTGTCGTCGCGTGTCTGTGCTGCAAATGTCTACAAATGCTACAAGGTGGTCGCGACATTAGCCGACAAATGCATTTGACAAGCGCTTAACAAGCAATGAGGCTGCCGGATCAACAATGCATCGTTAAAGGAGTGTTTGCAAATGATGTATTAATTATGATTTATGAATATTTCGTTGAATGAATGAATTGATTAAGGTCATCAAGTTACTGCTAAGTGGAAGATAAAACTCTGGGGAAGATATTTAGATAAAGTTACTCAGATAAATATTAGTTGAAAGCTTAATAAGATTCACTTTCTTCAAACTTGATTTACTTAATTTCACTTTCTGTCAAATCTAGAAAATCTTATTTATTTTATTTTTTTAGCTCTACCTGAACACACCTTTAGCATCTCACAGTTCATAAATTCTTCTTTTTTTTCAAATTTTCTATTATTATTAATTATTTGGGGTCCCTCAGATGTCTCTCCAAGCTGCTACTGCATCTTTGATTCGGCCCCAGGCCAGACGCGCTGTTCCCACAATTTTTCAGCTGGAACACCCTCAGCTGTTGTTGGCGTATTCGTTTAGTCAAGCGCTCATTCAATCAAGCGTGCAAAACATTCAGCTTATGGACTCAAGTGTATAGCAATACAATTTCATGCCGCATTATGAGGTCAATTAAGGCAAACATTTAAATAATAATTAAGAGCGAGGCGTAAACCAAAATGGAAACAAATAGAATAATGGGAAAGCGATATAGAATCAACATTTCCATAATGGCTTAACACATCATAAAGATTTTCTCAGCCCAATAATATAATTTCTTTTTTTGGGTAGTATGCGGTCATGTAACGTGGAAATTTTCAAATGTAAAAACTTTACAGATGGCCGCGATGAAAGCAACAATTTTCCCCATTTATGATGCATGTCGGCGACAATAAAGCCGCCAATGATACATAGATACATAGATACACAGATAGTTGCAGCGCTTATCTAAATTTTTACGTATTTGTTGTTGATTTTTTGTTAATTTTTATGTGCATTTGGGGAAGTGGAGCAGAGACTTTCACTCTCGATTCCATGCCTTATCGATATCGCTTCGATAGCATATACATGCATTTGGTATTTGTATATTTATATTTGTATCTATATCTATGTTTTATTTATAGTATATCTCTGTTTATTGGCTGTTGCGTGCTTTTAATGACAGATTTCGTATGTCTCCATTATGGACTTTTTATTTTTTATGGCATCTTTTATAAGACATGGCAATTGGGCAACAGTTTCGTTAATATTGTTTATAAATAACTTTAAATAGCATTTCGGATATTTTAATTTTAATTAATGGCCAATTACCAGAAGTATGTTATAGATTTCATGGAATTTCTGTTAATATTTATGAGCTCTGACTTTTATAAAGACTGACAGCGGTCAGCTAATAAACAAGAATCATAATAATAGAATTCGCTCTTTTATCTACGCACCCAGCTCACTCAGGTCTGGTTTCGGGGCTGGGGCACTTGAAATTCGATAGTTTTCTTATAGGGGATATGGTAACCCTATATGGAGTGCTAAGAGAACCTGCTTCGCCTAGACCAAACGAGAGGCGACAGCAGTTTACAAGTCATTTATGATGAGTGAATAATATGCATACACAATCTGAAGCTGAAAAGTATCTTTATCTCTCTGATGGAGTATGTGTGTTTGAAAGTGTATCTGAAATTATATCTATATCTATCAATATTCGAATTTACAATTTCTAATTGCATCTGCAAATGTATCTATCTCTATCTATACCGTTGTAACTGTAAAATCACCAATTGATTTATTTGCACAGTTGAGCTCATATCGCACACCAAATGTATCTGCAGCTCCCAGCTATCAATGTGTATCTGTTACTTTGCCTGATGAGGTAACACTTTAAAAAAGTATTTGCTCTTTTCATATTTGTTTAAAAATTTTAACTGGCCGCCAAGGCGGGCGTTTAGTTTGTTTATCACATTAAGTCAGCTACTTGCAGTTTGTATCTTGCAGATACACAGACTCACACACGCACACAGAAGCGCATATAAACATTCGTTCGTTGCTCGCCTCGTGCTTTGCGATGGTGTGAAGTGCGAAATACCAACAACAACAACAATTTGCATTTGCGTTCAATGAGCCACTGACCTAAGCCAATATATTTTGCATTGTGCTAGCCGTGTACAAATGTATCTGTAGCTGTAGTTGTATCTGTAAATGTATCTGCAATAGGTAGTCTGCCTGCCTATGTGTGTGTGTTCGGCTCGTCGTTCATTTGCGCCGATAATTATGACGTGTGCGCGCAATAGCAACAACAACAACAACAGCAACAATAACAACAACCGAAATTGCTGACGGTGCACTGTTTGTTGTTGTAGTTGTTGTCGTTGTTGCCGGCCACACGATAAGCGACAACGTCGCACTTTTCGTTTTTATTTTGCTGCCCCTGCTTCCATTGCAGCGCACAGCTCGTTTTACAGATACTTTTTTACAGCCTGTGTTTTATTTTGTGGTACGTTACAATTACACACGAATTTCTGCTGCTGCTGTTGCTGGTGTTGTTGTTGTTGTTGTTGCATTTGGCCTGCTAATTTATTTGCAACATTTGCTGTTTGCTGTGAATTAATTGCAAATGCCACTAAGCGCGCTCTGCGCTATTTACGCGCGCACAAACACAGCTGCGGCTATGAAATGTATCTATGAGGCACATTGTTGGCTTAACTAACACCCGATGCAGTGGGCACAATTACGCGTGCTGGCAAATAGAGCGCATGAATTGGTAGATGTATCCGTATCTGTATATAGCTAATGTATCTATTGCTGTTGTAACTATATGTGCTACTATATTTATCTATATATTTATCTGTATCTGTATCTGTATCTGTATCTGTATCTGTATCTGTATCTGTATCTGTATCTGTATCTGTATCTGTATCTGTATCTGTATCTGTATCTGTATCTGTATCTGTATCTGTATCTGTATCTGTATCTGTATCTGTATCTGTATCTGTATCTGTATCTGTATCTGTATCTGTATCTGTATCTGTATCTGTATCTGTATCTGTATCTGTATCTGTATCTGTATCTGTATCTGTATCTGTATCTGTATCTGTATCTGTATCTGTATCTGTATCTGTATCTGTATCTGTATCTGTATCTGTATCTGTATCTGTATCTGTATCTGTATCTGTATCTGTATCTGTATCTGTATCTGTATCTGTATCTGTATCTGTATCTGTATCTGTATCTGTATCTGTATCTGTATCTGTATCTGTATCTGTATCTGTATCTGTATCTGTATCTGTATCTGTATCTGTATCTGTATCTGTATCTGTATCTGTATCTGTATCTGTATCTGTATCTGTATCTGTATCTGTATCTGTATCTGTATCTGTATCTGTATCTGTATCTGTATCTGTATCTGTATCTGTATCTGTATCTGTATCTGTATCTGTATCTGTATCTGTATCTGTATCTGTATCTGTATCTGTATCTGTATCTGTATCTGTATCTGTATCTGTATCTGTATCTGTATCTGTATCTGTATCTGTATCTGTATCTGTATCTGTATCTGTATCTGTATCTGTATCTGTATCTGTATCTGTATCTGTATCTGTATCTGTATCTGTATCTGTATCTGTATCTGTATCTGTATCTGTATCTGTATCTGTATCTGTATCTGTATCTGTATCTGTATCTGTATCTGTATCTGTATCTGTATCTGTATCTGTATCTGTATCTGTATCTGTATCTGTATCTGTATCTGTATCTGTATCTGTATCTGTATCTGTATCTGTATCTGTATCTGTATCTGTATCTGTATCTGTATCTGTATCTGTATCTGTATCTGTATCTGTATCTGTATCTGTATCTGTATCTGTATCTGTATCTGTATTTGTACGTAGATTCATCTATGCTTACATCTATCTCTCCTACACCATTTAAGGAAGCATTAGCTGTCATTAACAACTTTAGCCACAACAATTCAACTCTAACTAATTGAAATATTTGCTTCTTTCAAAAAGAGCGCGGCGAGGCGAGGGTGTTGCAGTACATGTCAAATGTCTAGCGGGCTGACAGCTAAAAATATATTTGCCCCTTGACGTTGACAAGGCGACAATTTAGCTGCACGCACAATAACACAGCAACAGCAACAATTCGTTGCGCTCCAGATTCCAAGTATTTAGATGTCTACCATTCACAACTATATATATTTGGCTATATGTATCTCTGTGCCCTGGGGCGTGTAATATGTGTGTCAGCAGGCAGCTCCAATGCCAATTCGATTTCGTATTACCAATCCGTAGCGAACCAAATCGTATCCCTTGACATGGCTAAATCATGTCAAACTGACGTAAATGACGTCGTCCGTAATACAAATGGAAACGCTTTGAACTTTGACTGCAGCTCGAATTTACAATATGTTTGCAGAGCGCCCATTCCCCACTTTCCCCACATGTCCAATCAGACTGCTGTTTGGGGAGCCATTACTTTAATGGGTGCTCTGTATATGTGGAAAGTGGAGCCACAAGTTTTTAGCTGTGGGAGAAACTTTTGCTTCGAATGCGATTTTACAAAGAAATGTAAAGTAATTTAGAATATTTAAGAAATTATTACTAAGAATTCAGTGCAAATATTTGCTAGCCATTTCATACAAAATGCAATTCTACTTAGCTGAATATAATGTGTTTCGAAAATTGTGCTATGGAATATTCTACTTTGTTTACGCACTACAGCTATCAATTTCTAGAAAAACCTAATTCAATTGAAGCTTCCATGTGCAGCTAGCCGACAATAACAATTCACTTAATATGAAAACCAAATAAAGCAGATAATTTTGATAGAATTTATGCTGCGGCCCACGCGATAAGCTTCAATTTAGCGAACTTTTCAGGGTCAGCTCTGTTCAGAGTTTCAGCTGCCACGCACAGCGCTGGGCACTTTTATAGACCCAAAAGTAGTAGCATCACCCGGTGCATTACAATCAAGATGTGTGTGTGTGCGTGAGTGTGGCAAATATTTGCATATAGCATTAAGCTGATCTATCTTAAGTGCTAGAGGGCACTACACTGCGCCCTATCCTCGTTATCATTATGTGACACATTAAGGCTCTCATTAAATTAACAACAAAGTTGGCAGCAAAGCAGTCAACAAAGCGTGCGATAAGACGTGCTATTTGTAGGCGTGGCATGCGTCTTGATTGCATTAAGTGCAACAAGCTTGGCTCGAGACTCGGCCTTTAATTACCAACTGCAAATTGTCAGAAATCAATTAGACAATTTGTCACATGTTTGATTTATGCGGCAAAAAGATAAATGTATCTATATTTTTCGCATACAATTTACATACAGATATACATTTATATAAATCTTTTAATTACATGCGCGACATGCAGACATGCAGACATGCATACATGCAGCCAAAATGAACTGTTATAAGCCGCATGTTTTGCACGCATCGCTGTCAAAGCCCAACCTGTCAATTGCCATTTGGTAGACCCGTTCGCCAAAAGCTTACCCCGACCCAGTGCAACCGCCCGACCGCCCGCCTGTCAGCGCCTTACTTCAATGTCTGGTTAGACTGCATTTTTTTATGCCACACAACAAAAAGAAAAAAATCAGAAAAAAAGAAATACACACAAAAATAGTTGCTACATAGAATCCATAAAACATTTTTAGCATTTGCAGACGCTCAGCTTTTAAAATTGTCTGGCACACAGATAGAATTCTTGTATGCGGGCAGCTGACTGTCCGCACCGACAGTCATCGGGCGGAAGTCTTCGGTCGCACACTTCTGGTGTCAGCGGATCGATGTTTTGTCTATAATAGATATATGGGTTAAGCGAATGATCAATGGCCCGTTGTGGCTGGTGCAATGTGTTTGTGGTTCCGCCGAGTTGACTGACGGCATAGATCAGATCACAGTGGTTCTTGGAAAGATCAGTAGCTGCATCAAGATCAACATAGCACTGACAAATTGACAAAGAATTATGGACCGCAAAGATTAGCATTCGCTGGAGTGAGTTTTCAAGAGATTAGAAATAATTTATCTCGTATCGATCGGCTATGCTCAATAATAAGATCAATGGGTTGGTGTTGATTAACGAGATCTTAGAGTATACAAATATTATTTTGTATTAGTTACTAAGAATATCGCATGATGAAACAAGATCAGTAATTAAAGTAAACGGATCAGTGCATTAGTATTGAAGAATGGAGATCTATAGATAAAGCTGAATCGGTTTACATATTAGCTTTAAAGATTTGTCATTGATTGGAGTAATATGATATGCAGAAACCTTTCTTTGATAACCATAATTCTAGTCTCCATAATAAATCAAAGCAACAAAAGATTCTTGATGATCCATGTATAGAATAAAGAAATTGAAATTGAGCTGCTGTGAAATTTGTAAAATCTACTTTAGCAATTCGATATCTAAATCACTATTTAATATTTATTGTGACTTATCAATATATATATATAAAAGATTATCTTTGACTTATCTGAGCATCTTTCACGTACATTTTTGGAATATATTATCTAAAATAAAACTTCAGACTGCATCACTTTGTATGCAGCTTTTGTTCACCTGTGGATCGCTAACAACTTATAGAAATTGATTGGACGATAGTTTAATTGAATTGAACATGAATTTAATAGCTGACACACTGAGCGGCTGACAATTGCAGATATAACGATATGATCAATGGATGCATTTAAAACCGATCACAGTCTCTAATGGCCAGTCAGCCAGGTGAGTCAACACCTGCCCTCACGTCACTGAATAGCTGTGCGTAGAGCTGGGACCTAAACCTGTCGCCTGATTCTTGGCCTAAAAAGCTGGCGGGGCCCAAAAAGCGGCAGGAGGCAGTCGCCGTTGCAGTTGCAGATGCTGTTGGCGATGCCGATGCAGTTGCCGTTGCCGTTGCATTTGCTGCCACAGACGCAGCCACAGACGACGCCACTTGTCGTGTCGTGTCTCAAATTAATTAAAGACTCATCTACATATTTAATTTCCACTCCAACTGGTTGGGCAGATACAAGAAAATGCGGAAAACTAAAACCAAAAAAAATGAAATAAAATAAGAAAGAAAGACAAAAACTAGACGCTGACCGCAAAGTTGACAACGACATCGACTCTGACTGTGACGCCGGCTGCGAAGCTGGCAGAGGCGCGCGCAGCGGGCGCCTTCAAATTGGCCTGTCATTGAGTCCGGCGGGGCGGCAGCGTCAAACGGAGGCGTGGCACCTTTACGAAATGCACGAAATGCATTCAAAAACAAATTTTTTTCTCTCTCTCAAGCTTTTAACAACTTCTTTAAAAAATGTTGACATGTTTTTAACATGTTTTTTCCTTATACAACAGCTACAAATTGTTTAAAGTTTTTTTGTATTTCAAATTTTCATATTTGTTTTTTTGCTGTTCGGCTTGTTTTAATTTGTAAGAACAACATGCTATACATTTGCTGGCATATTTTCTATTCAAATAAGCTAAACTTTCACTGGTAAAAACTTTGTAAGACTTTTACGGCAAATCAGCTTAGCGGACGGGGACTCGCCTGGTGGGCCCCATACTTTACACATTATTAGTCTGATTTAATCAAATCAAGGCACGCTCAATAAATACGTTCATTTTTCATTAATGAATTGGGACTCGGGAGATATCATTCAAGATTTGGTCATGCTCTTGAACGGTAGCTTCCTATGTGGCATGGTCTCGGCCAGTGAAAGCCACTAAGACTTATGGATAGTTATGTATAGATGCTTAGTTCTAGCTCCGCACAGCTGGGGCCCTGACAAATCCCATCAATGTCTGCGCATTTATCATGACAATAGATCGGAGACTAATCAAAAATTTTCCACAATATGCAATTTCATATGTGATTATCTTACTGTCATTTGTGGGCGTGGCAACAACAACAACTCTGCCAATTTGTTGCAACCCCTAAGCATCAGCTGTCAATGGGTTTTAATAATTTATACTTATGCGCATTTGTCCTATCAGATATTGGCATCGGATATCCGTTGACAACCCCCAAAAGACATGTTAATGCAATTCGGTTATTGGCACAGCCGAATCGAACAATAGCTCCATAGGCATCAAGGGGGTTAAACAAAGTAGGAAAAGAAGGAAAGGTAGTCAACTGTATAAACAGTGTGCGAATTGAATATATAAATTGATATGTTATGTATTTCAATATATCTTGAGCTACTTATAGGGGTGAGCCTGCTGTGGGATTTACGGTGCGTTTTCACTTTTATAGAAGTGTCTCTTCCCTTCCCATTAAATCTTTTACGACACCCAAATATAAGACGCTTATCTAAGCGCCCGCAGTTGCGGATTCTTTCTCTGCTCGTTGGAAGTCGGAAGATTTATTGTCTTTAAAGAGACACTCTATAAACCGCAATTAATTAGTGTTTAATAGCTACAGTTTGCTGGCACAAAGTTCAGCTGTGCGCCAGCTGTATCTGTGAGATACAACTGTATTTTGATTGATATGCGCTGTCGCTGTGAATGCTATTAAATTGTCAAAATACGCTGGCCACATACATAAATAATATATGGTATATACCATAACCATATAAATATATAAAGAGGCAGAAAACATAAGTCGATCATAAAAACGGCGCACAGTAGTAAAAGCCCATTATATTGGCCTCTATAGGGCTGCTGTCAAATTATGTTAAATATCCACAAAAAGCGCTGCATAAATTGTATTATATGTCACACATTATATTCGTTGTGAGCATAATTAAACATATAATGAAAATTACATTCTCAAATATATTCATGCATTTTTAAATTTAATGTGCCTGATGAACATTCAAAAAAAAAATACAAAATAAAAAATTTTTGAATTTTTTTTTTTGTTTTCATTGTTAACCGCTATTGAAGAGCCGATCATAAATTTAATCATTATCGACTGTCGAGTCGGCGACAAAGTCTCGAAATTAAGGCCTCATTAGCATAAATTGTGCGCCTGCAACGGTGATTAAACACGAAGGGGAAAATTTTTTGGTGAAGTTTGTCACATAACTCAATCGCGTACACCTTCGAGAACTTCGACTTTTGACAGTCATATTTTGACATTTTAATTATTGGAAGTGCGTGCCTCCGACTGACTTTTCTACGTGCTTAATATGTGGGCAATTTAAAGCAGCTCAGATGCGTGCCTTGAATTTCGGATATTCATTTAGGTATTCGATTCGGATTCAAATTTGTTTGATTCTGCATATTGTTCCTGCTCGGCCCCACCAAAACATTTCACAGTTGGTTCAATGAACTGTCGAGCAATTTGTGGGCTGCCACCTCATTTATTGTTCAATAAATGATCATTCGGGTATTTGTTATTATGCATTGATTTCACACCTCTGTGAAGTGTAAAGAATTATCAGTTTATATTGATTTTTTTTTTTTTCAAACATTGGTTGTGAATCAAATTTGATCCATAAACATATAGATTATTAGGTGTTTTATTAAAAAACACTCTCACTAAAATAGCAAAGTTAATAAAAATTTGTCTAGGTTATAAAATAATTGATTTTTAAACATTTCTCATTAAAACATAATATAAAATTTAAATCTTGACTTGAGATTTTTTTTATATGCATATTTGTTGTCTAAATATTTTAAAATAAAATATTTAATGTAATTTAATTATAATAAATAAAAAAAAAAAAATTATCGCACACTTCAAGTATGCTATAGGCCCCGGCGAGATTCGAACTCACGATCTCCTGTTTACTAGACAGGCGCTTTAACCAACTAAGCCACGGCGCCACATGCAAGCAGTGCTAACGAACATTCAATACAAGCAGCACAAAGAACTTTGCTCTTGCGTACATTGTATGGATATGCTCGTTCTCACGCAGCTATTGTTGTTGTTGCTATTGCTTTAGGGGTTAAATATAGCACAGGCAGCACAACAGCAGAGTGAGCGAGAGCGCAATAGAGCGATAGCAGAACAAGAACGAGCTAGCAACAGCAACAAAATGCGTGGAATTTTAATAATTTTGAACGATTCGTTGTGCGTCCCACACACACAACTCAAACTAAAAGTGTTCATATGTTAAAAACATATATCCACAAAAATATAAAAAACAGATACAAACAAGAAAAATTACTTATGTTAACTCGAGCTAAACAAATCGGTTTTTAAATGGGGCAAACCAAGTGAAATGCAACACCAAAAGCGCCATTTGGACACACACAAAGTGAAAGGCTGTCACTTGCTACGAGCAACCACTACCCCTAGCCCTGCCACCATCTCCCCCTTCCCAGCTCTACAGATCTGTAACAAATGAAGTGTAGCGCTTAGCATATCATTTATTTTAGTTTTTCATCTCATTTTCATTTTCATTTATTTCAAGGAACAACGTTGGCAATAATTCATGGCTTCGATTTAAAAAAAAAAAAAAAAAGAAAAAATATATATATTTTTGTCTAAATTTTTTTTTTTTTTAGTTTTTGGGTGGGAAATTATAAATCAAGCAAAAGCCACAATTTTACTTTTATCCGGCTGCAACTTTATAATTTCCGTAATGCTGTAAATAAACCGAAAAGGCAAATGCATTCCACATTGTTTAGTTTGGCCAGCTGCTACAGATACGGATATGCAGACTCGTAAATCGCAGAAAGCAATTCTTTTTTTTCTCCCAATAAAACTTATTTTTTGCGCCGCCCTGGCGTCTGCTTATCTTTGACACAGTTTCTAGCAAATAAAATAACAAAGTTCTTCTGTGCACGCATTTACCATAGCCGGCAAAGTTTACGCCTACTTTCCATCACATTTTCTTTGAACATTTTCATGTACTTTCAATTTCTATTTGTCACAGCTCACACAAATTGCCAAAAGTTTGCATCGTAAAGATTTAGCAGCGGCTTGCCGGCTTTTCCATTGACTTTTCCAGAAATATATTACTGTTTGTTGGGGGTTCGTATATGCCAAGACTTTTCCATTTCCTTTGGGCATAGCTCATAAAATGCTGCCGTAAAAGAAATGCTCTGCTTGTTGTTTGGGTCTAGCGCCATCTGCTGGCCAATCAGCCCGTACTCCGTAGTCGATCATTACTGTAACGTAAACAACTCTTTAAAGAAAAAAAAAAACATACACTCACTGCGCTTTTCTCCTTCGATTTTTTTGGCGTCAAAAATCAATTTTTCCATCACTCAAGTGGCCACTCAATAGTTTCTCCTTCCTTTCGTTTTGGCAGTCCAAAACCACGGAGTGTGTTCCGGCATTAACTCCTTCAATAATCTTTTATCTCTTGTTTCTTTTAATTTTTTTAAATTTTGGGCTGCTTTGATGATATCCGCGGCAGCTGCCAAGACTTTTTCAATTGGTTCATAACAAGCTGCAGTTCAAGTATTTATAAAAATCTTGTTTATTATGGCATAAAGTGCATAAGGTTCATTGAACGAATATATCTGTGTGTGTGTGTGTGTGTGTGTGTCTCTGTGTGTGGGGCACAAAGTGCTGACACACTTTGGCAAGGCGATTGGGAAATTGACAGGCAGCCGGAGTCGAGCGGGCGGTCCCTGCGGCCACACAAGTGGTTTGACCTTTACACAGCGCCTGAACTTGAAATTCATGGCAGGCAATTTCAATTAACCTCGAAATACGCGATTTATAACCTCACTTTAGCCCGCAACGCCCCATTGTACAGTTGACAAATTTCGCACAGCAGTGGCGCTGCACGCTAAGCGCCTCGTCTATTACGCTCTTTGCTTAGATTAAGTGCGCGGGTTCGAGTCCGGACTCCGGAGGGCGTATTTCACTTTGTTTGATTAAATGTGGTTTTTATTGTTTTTCTTTAAATTATTTATGGATTCATAATAGCATTTTTATACATAGCAACCAGTGCTGGGTGACTTTCAGTTTGGCTTGCTGCAATTTCTTTTGACAGCATTTAAAAGTGTCGGACATTTAATTAACAGCTTTGGCTTGGGTCTCGGCTCTGGGCTGACATCCTGACACACTGGTTCTGGTTGTGGGCTAATCAAGCGGCTTTTGTGCTCAGCTCTTAAGCATAAGCATATGTATATGCATTCAGATATGGTGTATATATTACCTTTTGGGCCTTTTGCTCGCCGCTGGAAATTGATTGATAATTAATTAATGACCTGCTTTCTTTTTGTCTCTTGCAGCCATTCTGCAGCGCTCCACTGTGGATGTGGGTCGCATTAAGATACAAAGTGTGGCAACCTGCTTGTATCTGTGCATGGATGCGTGTGGCGCGGCCTATGCCTCGGTAAGTAAACAATTCAATAGATCTACATAGATCATAAGCAGTCGATAACTTCTTGTCGAGTATTTTTATTAAATTATATTAATCATAAATTTCATATTCTATTCTAATCCCTTCTTCATCAACGCCCATCAATGCGAATTGTATTTCTTTTTCAACTATTTCAAATTGCGACCTAATTTTTTGTTTGTTTGTTGCGCCATCTGTCGCACAGTAGTGGCACAATAATAAATATTGATGAATTGTGGCTGAAAATTGTTATTTCAATAACAAATTATGTGGCCTTATCAAGCAAGTGAAGCGGCAAATTTCGATGATAGCCAACAACAAAGGCAAACAAACAAACAAAAGGCCCACAGAGAAGGGAACAAACATTAAGTGCTATAAATAACAAAATTAACTGAAGTGCACAACAACAAAGGGCAACTGGCTGAGCAAACAACAAACACACACAGCATCCGTCAAGATGTCCTTAGGGCCAACCCTTGTTGTTCTTATAATAATCCTAGATTCGATTTTGGTTTTAGTTTCGGTTTTTTGGTTTTTCGTCTTTTTTTTTTAGTTCACTCTGGGGTGCTTTGTCGAGTGGCAAGTGAGTCGGGTCCTGGCATGTCCTGTCGATAATTAATGTGACAGTTTTTTTTCTGATCGCCTGGACTCCCCGCTGCAGTGCGCGTCGCATTTCTCGCCGCCTGGCGCCAAGTGGTTGCATATGCTGTTGTTGTTATTGTTGTTGTTGTTGTAGCTGAACATTTGAGTTTTGTCGCCGCACTTTGACCTTTTCGCATGCGCAGCCAAAATAGACGCGTTTGTGCCAATTCTGTCAGGCGCGCAACGGCGCGTTTTGTATCTGACAGATACATTCGCAGCCATAGCCGCAGATACTTTGGTGTTGATTGATGCGCCTCAGCGGACGCAGCATCTTTGTCTGTCTCATGTGTGTGACTTGCGGTCCTTTTGATGGCGCCGCATTTCAAGCATTTTCACTAAGTTGGTCAAGTGGGCGTTCTGATTGGGCGGCCTTTGTATATTTTATCTATTTTTTTTTTTTTTTTTTGGCGACTTTTCGACGGAATCAAAAAGAAGCAACCAGAAGGGACTACTTTGCTGTCTCTCTCCGTCCCTCTCTCTAACTCTCTAGCTTTCTATAAAGTTAAATTAGAAGCGGTCAAATCTAAATTTCATGATTTCCGCTTAGTTTGAGTTGAGATTCTCAGTTTTTGTTGGGCAACGGAAGTGGCAACAATTTGTATTGTCTGACATTCACTCTTCCGGCGTAACTAAAAAAATCTACTACCTAAATACAGAGCATATATCCTATGGTAAATTTTAACATTAGTCATTAAGTGAAAGTAAATAATTTGTAATTTATTTTCTTACCAATCTATTATAAATTTTAACTTCATTAAAAATAAATTCTTAAAATTGAAAGTCATGCTTTATATATATTTTTTAAATATTTATTTCTTATACAAATTTTATTTTCTTTGTCTCAAAAACAATTTAAACGATACGCTTAAATTGTTGACAATTTCTTAAATATTTTAATTCTCTATAATTGTCTACAAGCGTCATCAAAAATATATCTAAAAAAATAAGAAATAAAACTTAATTTTGAAACATTTTTCAATACGTGCTGTGCTGTATATTAAGCAATTTGTTTACGCTTTATTGCAGCTATTTTTACAGTGGTCTAAGAGCAGGCGATAAGCAAACAAAATCCCCTGCATCTGGCCATAATAGCTCATTTAAATATATTTCTATATAATTATAGATTTCCATTCGAGACACTTTCTCGGCAGTTTTAAAATAGATTTTCATGCACTTGCGAATAGACTACGTTGGCTTTCCGGCCCGCATTTCAAATGCCCGCCGCATTCTGATCTTGTGACCGTCTGGCAGCTGATTTGATTAGCTGCCTAATGGGGCGGCTAATTGAAAGCCCAAAACGTTTGCCAATTCATAAATACAAAATGAAAGAGAAAGAGAAGGAGGAGAAGGAGCGAGAGAGCAAGCAAGCGAGAGGGAGAGTGATTAAGAGACGGGCTGAGCAAAGGGAGGCGTGTGAGTCAGCGCTGTTGGCCAATTAAAATGTTTTAGCCATAAGTATACAAATGTGATTATTAATTTGCATAATTCGAACTGCGACTGGAATCTCCACGTAAACGGACCGCCCGCAGCGCCCGCCTGCTACACGGCGATCAATTAATGCTTTGTCATGCGAGCCAGAATCAGAGGAAAATGAATATGTTGCCGCATTATCATTGTTATGGTCCTGTTCCAGCTGATAGTGCTGGACCCCAAAAAAATGCTGTTGGGCTTGTGTGGAACGGATTTAAATACCCTGTAGCAACTGACAATAGTCGAGAAGAGAAATATAATGATTCTGAAACAGAATGAAACAGAACATTTCTCTCATTTCACTCTTCTAATATAACTCCCGGCTTGGTATACTTGTCTCTCAACAGAGCATCAGCTAGTCCATCACTTGTTATTTGTTGCTCTAATCTTGTTGTAGGCGTGCGTCTAACCGCTGACCCTTGACCCTTTCCACCTGGCGCCAGCTTTGATAAGGCGGCAAGTGCTCGGCTAATGGCTTTGATAGGCTCGCATTTACAGCTATCTCTGTGGCGTACGACTTCATTTCCTTTCGCTCCGACTGCAATTTTCACTTAATTTAAGGCTAAAATTAGACGAGGAAAATAAAAAAAGGGAAAATACATTAAAGACGCCTCGAGCGAGACACACGCGCCGATTGCCACATTCTGTTGTCATATATGTGTCGGAAAATTAGTCTAGGCTGCGGCCTCTTCCCTGGAAGACCTTTGAAATGGCGTCAACATTTCAGTCATATTTCGCAGACGCCCTCCTCAATCCTCCTCGATCTGGCTAGTCAGTCCCTCTAGTCGGTGTATGGCTCATTTCATATCAAATTGGTGTAGCCAGCCGGCAGTCGGCGCGACATTTGGGCTGATTAATTTCTAAATTTAATCGTCGACATTTCCACATGGAAGTTGACTCTCGAAACAATTTTAATTGCCTGACAAGCGAATTAATTCAATGTTGTTAATTGAATTTGATCTAAAGCGGCCAGGCGGCGCATCTAAAGGCCACAGATGCAGACACAGCCCAGTTCTCATTTCTCATTTCTCAGTTCCCATTTCTCAGTTCTCAGTTCTCAGTTGTCAGCTCTCTCTCACTCAATCCTTTGTCGCTGCTTTACATTTCTACCTAAACGAAAATAATTGAAGTCTGCGACTTGTTTTGTTGTCCTTTTGTGCGGCTGTCATGTGGCATTCATAAAGTAGGCAACTTTATGGTCTGGGTCAGGTTCGGGGTCAGGGTCAGTGCCATCGTCAGGGTGCCGGCGTCTATCGATCGCCAACGCCGATAGCGAGCACATCCTGTGATAATGAGCACATTTATCTAACTGATACCCATTCGAGCCAGATACAAAAGCGGCCACCGACAAGAGCCTTCAACAAGGCCGCCAGCCATCCCCAGCCATTTAGTTCTCTACAAAAATATGCTTGGTTTTTCCCGCTCGAGCTTAGCCCAGTTGTTTGTTATGCATATGAGCAGGCATCAACGCAGCCATTCGATTTGTTATTAGCCTCTATGCGATGGCAATTCTATGTATTATGCATAACAGCATGGATGCCATTCACATTAATTGTCCATCAAAATGCCTAAGTGGAGCTCGATCTGTAAAGTATTTAAAACTGATTCAAAATGTTCGCTATTCGCCTAACAGCAGCTGTTAACGTTACAGATGTTAAGCAATGGCAATGTTTGTGGCTCCCGCTGTTAACTAACATGATTTCTACAAGCAAATCAATATCAATACATGCGGATTCTGTTAACTTAACATGTTAACATTTTCTTTAACATTTTTCTTCTTATGAGCTCCCATAGCTTTGCCTTATTTCTAATCAACATTTTAAGCTAGTTTTTAACATATTTATATGACGCCTGTTTTCTAGCCAAATAATTTAATTCTAGTTCTCAACTGTTACAGAAAGAATTCGACGACAACTGTGTGTTCAATGAGAACATGGAGCTGCATAACTACAACACATACTCCTCCACATACAACTCGAATGCGAGACGAGTGTTCTATTTGGCGCTGACTGGCCAAGGCGCGCCGCGTCGCACACAAATTCCGGCCACCAGGACATTGGGCAAGCTGTCCACCTACACGAATGCGATCACCGAGACGGTGCCGCAGCAGCGGGTCGAGCAGCTGATAGCCAAGAACTTTGGGGCCAATCGCGTCAAGCATGGCGTGCGCCAACTCTGTGATACCGGCAAGCCGCTGATTGAGCTCATCGATGCGGTGCACTTTAAGCCGCGACCCAAGTGCAGCAGCAGCAGCAGCAGCAGCAGAAGCAGCAGTAGCAGCAGAAGCAGTAGTAGCAGCAGTAGTAGCAGTAGCAATAGCAGTAGTAGTAGTAGCAGCAGTAACGTTCCTGTGCCTGCGTACAGCGCCAGCAGCCTGATTAGTATTAGTAACGGTAGTCAAAGCGACAGCGGCCATATTAGCAGTAGCATTAACAGTAGCAGTAACAATAACAATAACATTAACAGTAGCACTAGCAGTAGCACTAGCAGTAGCAGTAGCAATAGCAGTAATCTTAGCAGTAACATAACCCAGCACAAGAGGAAGAAGAAGCTGCGCAAGTGCCGGCCGCACGAGCAGGAGCACACGCACAACTGTCAGAGGCGTGGCGCGCTCCAGCGCGGTCCCAAGGCCCAGCTGTGCAAGGACCTGCGCGATGAGGCAGCCAGAACAGGTGCGCCGCCGCCCAAATGTGGCAAAAAGTCCGGCAGCCCGACAGCTAAACGCAAAGCTGCTGCAGCGGCAGCGTCTGGCGGCGTCGCCAAGGGCGTCATGCAAAGGCCAAGGCCAGGCGGCGCGGCTGGCAAGCGAAAAGGGCCCAAGGAGGGCGCAAAGCAGCGCCCCAACGCACCCAAAAGGCAGCGGCCAGGCAATGCCAGCAAGCGCAATGGTACGAGAAAACTGCAGCGCCTGCTCGACCTGAGCAGCACGACTGTGAGAACGACAACGACGACGAGCACCACAGTAGCCAGCAGCCTGGCAACGCCGGGCTACAGCAACAGCAACAGCAACAGCAACAGCTGGGAGAGCAGCTCATCGCTGCCAGCTCTGGCGCTCAGCGAGACGAGCGATCGGGTCGAGCGCAATGTGCGCATGTCCCACGCCAGCGTTGAGGAGCCACAGAGCGAAGACGATGCGGAGGAGGAGGACGACGACCTGCCGGAGCTGGACTCGCAGGAGGAGCCGGAGAGCAGCTACGAGAATGCCACGCTGGAGGGCCAGGCGCGCGGCTCCGCTGTGGACGATTCGGTCTACTACGATCAGCTTGATTTGTGAGTTTGCCTTAAAAAAAAAAAATAAACAAAAAAAAAATATATACACAAAAACAAAACTAATACAAATAATTTTTCCAAATTTTACAATTTTCCAAATTATTTTTCAATATCGAGCATAACTTATCGAATTTGTTTCTGGCATACATTTATCTAATTGGCATTAACTTTTATCTATTTACACATTCTCACATTTTGTACTGTTGCGAAATTTTTATTTTTGGTTGTTGTTCTTTATTTTATTTTATTTTTATTTTTCAAAATTAATACATCGTTTTTAAATGAATTTCAATAATTGGTATATTTTTTTTTGGTATTTTGAAAACGTACAAAATGTGTCAATTTGTCTAACTGAATATTTGTTTTATTTGTTTTTAAAAATATTATTTTTTTTAAAGGCATTAAAATGGAATTGCAAAATGAAAATATTAAGTAATCCCACTATACGACTAAGAAATCGAGCAAGATCTTGTAAAAAGTTTGGCTTGAGTATGCGATATTGTAATTTGCAAGTTTTCATACACACACACACACACACAACATACACATTTACACGTACGTACATACACACCGAGAAATGCATTACACTGCACAACACACCACACAACCCCACAAAGCAAAACACCGCATCGAATATACACATACATCTGATATGTGTATGCTGTTTACCCAACGACTGTGGTTCAAAAAAGTATTTTTGATGCAGCGCTCAGATGTCGATAATTATCGATAGCAATAATGGCTTGTATGCGCGTCTGCAATCGATCACGAATAAGAATATCAAACTAAATGATGTATTACTACAAAACGGAGTCTCGAGTATTTTTTGCTTAAGTGTTTTTCTATTGGCACCGATCCATATGAAGAAAATACATACATATATATATCAAATTGCACGCTCATATTATACTTTATTAACAACTATTTTATTTATCGAACAAATAACTCAACTAGCCAAATATACAATTTACTCTAGCTGTTTACAGGCTATTCGAAATACTTGAGTCTCTGCTCTTAAACTTTTAAACAGATAACATACATAAATAATACTCAAAAATACGACCACTCAAAACTGAAGAAAACAACAAAAACAAAAACAAACTGAAACAATGCAAAGCTTGCAAAAGTTATGAAACATGTTTTCCTTATACATCAAATCAATATTATAAATATAGAAACAACAGCAAGAGTCTATAAATACATTCATACATATGTGCAAAATGTGACAATTCGAATAGTTCGCATGCGAAAATTGATTTGTAAATAGATTTACGATTGCGATCAGTCAGTCAGACGATCATTATAAAAATCCCCACTTACATATATATAAATACATATATTTATATATTCAATTTAATTGTGGTATTGTCGAACCTCGCTGCCTCTCAGTACGTAGTCTAAGCTATGTGAACCAATCTTAAGTGCGGCAAAACGAAAATTATTAAGATCCTAAAAGCCATAAACGAAACAATAAAGCCAACGAAAAAAAATAAAAAAAATAAATGAAGATTAATCTTAAAGCAAAAACTCACAAATCAAAAATTGTATTTGAATTAAATACTAGGACTAACCTGTAATTATTTTTATTTATTTGCGTGAAATTATTTGATATATATTTCATAAAATTTTAATATATATTTTTAGGTTATTAATTTATTATATTTTACATTATAAACATATTAAACATTTATTTATAAATTTTAAAGTAAGCCCAAAAAAAATTGTAGACTAACAAATTATTGTAGTAATAATTAAACGTACGACGAAAAACACATAAAAAATATAAAACTAAGATTATAAAAAATTAAAAAAAAAAAACATGTGTTTGCAATTGAGTGGAATGAAAATAAATATAAAACAAACTGAAAATAATATTTTAATGGTAAGCGTGATGTAGCTAAAAGAAAGTAGTTAGAAGAATTTGAACTCTTAATTTCTCGATGGGTTTTCTCATTTCTGTTTTATTTTTTTCTTGCATGGTATTTAAAAAATTATATAAAAAAAATTATTAATCATTTGGCATTTTGCACGAAACAAAACACCAAACAAAAGAAGATTGTAAAATGAAATGCAAACTACAAAATTTCATAATAATATTTGATACTTGGCATGCGATTCATTTTTATGCCCCCTCGTTGCTATCCCTCTGTTACCTTTTAATCTTTTATCTATGCGAAAATATTATTAAATTCCATATTCTATGCACTTTCCAGCCTCCAATTGTTGCTGCTGCAGTTGCTAGTAATGCTCTGTGTGGAGCGCAGTGCCGCCCTCTGAGTCTCCGGATAATGAAATACCAATAGAACTACCTACCGACTACCTAGACGCACCCACCGATATGCACGTGCTATAGTTCCTGATCTAATGTAGCCATAAGTTACGTTTTCAAACTGTATATACGCATACATAGATCTTAATTATAGTGATTAGATAGAGCACGATTTTTGTTTAATTTAAGTACATTTTTATATATATTTTAAGACTGAAGACTATGGATATACAAAGATATTCAAATTTCATGAAATAAATTATACTATGCTGAAAACATTCTATAAATATTAATGGGTGTTTATTTTCCATGCTTAGTTGGGGTTCGAACCACTTAATTTGCTAAAATTGTGTTGGAGCAAATGGTAAATGGAGGCCGATCAGAGAGGTAGAGCTACCAGCCAAATATTACAAAGAGAGAGAAAGGGTCTCTTATTATCTCTGTACATTTAGCTATCTCTTTCGGCGACAGTCAAAGACCTTTCTGTTGTTGTCGTAACAGACAGGCAAGCAAGCTAGCACGTGTGACAATAGCCGCGATCATGTGGTGTGCGGTGTGCGCTCAGCTCTAATTGAATAACAGTGAGAATAATTACAATTTGCGCTCAAATTGCGACAAACATTTATAGTATCAATTTTATACAGACTGACTGCCCCGTAGCGAAAATAAATGCGAAGCGAGGAGACTCTGCACCCACAAACCTCAGCTATATACATATGTGAGACCAGTCACGTAGGCCTTGAATTGTTGTTGCGCGCTGTTGCTGCTGTTGCTGTTTTTGCTGTTGTTGCTGCTGCTGCTGCTGCTGCTGTCGTCGATCGCTTCCACAAGTTCCCACATTCATTCATTTAACTGTGCTCAAAATTTCGCATGAATAGACGAAACCTGAAGCAGAATATGGGCAAACGCAGCAGCCAAAGCACAAAAGCTCCCCGGCACTTGGCAACAAACAGAAAAGAAAAGTGTTTGCTAAAGATGAGAGCGGATCGATGCTTTGCTGAAGAGATAATATTAACATGTTTAACTTATTTTAGTTAAATTTGTATATTTTATATTTTAATATTTTATTTTTCGTAAATATTTTTACAATTATTTTATAATTTTATATATTATATATAGATTTATTTTATATTATATAAAATATATTCAACTAATATTCGTGCTCACATCGCATTGTAAATTACCCCATCTCTAGCTTTGCAGCGGCAAAAAAAGCACAAAAGTCAGCATAAAGCATAAACCGCAAAGCCCTAAGTTTGATGACGTAGCAGCAGTCAACGTCCCGCTCTCGTTGACTTAGCAGTCAACGTCGCAGTCGACGTCACTCGGCACGCGCAAAATTTGTCAAAAAAAGAGAAAGAAAGCAAAACAAATAGGAATATTTTTTTATTATTTGCTTATCAGGGAAATCTGAAGATCATAATGACACGACGAAGGTGCTGCCGCTTGCTCTGCCTTCCGTTCCGTAACACACACTCTCTCTCTCTCTCTCTCTCTCTCTCTCTCTCTCTCTCTTCTCTTGCTCTATTTTTTCCATGGTGTTTCTTTGCTCCCATTCAATGCGCAATGCGTTGATAAACACTGTCAGCTGATTAGAAGTCTATGGAAGTTCAAATAAGAATCAAACAGCTGGGGTTGTTGTTTTTGTTTACCTTTCACTTTTGCAGCAATCGCGTCAGCTGATCGCACCGGCCTACCCGTTTCTAATTGGACTATCGCTAAGCAATCTTTTTCGTTTACTTTTATCTATCATTTGCTGTGCATATAAGGCATGCTTTTACGTTTTGTAACGCTTTTCGTCGGCTATTTTGTAACGGCTTTTATTGTGTTGGGTCGCGTGTAGCTTATATGGACATATGTATGTAAAAATGCCGTGTTTTCTGATTAGATAATATAAGCGCGTATATTTATGTAGATCGTACCTGAAGTAAAATGTAAGTGAAGCTTATTTTCTAAGATAGGGATTCTTCGGCTTTAACTTTATTTCTGAAAAATAGGGAAACCAATTAATTGCTCTTAGAATGTGAGTGATTTTAGAAAAGAACTTAATCAGAAAGAAGCCATGAGCGTATGCAAGCATTTTAATGTAGAATGACCTAAATAGACCAACTTAAGATTGAATCTTATCTTAAAAGCCTTTATATTAAATTAGAGTATTTTACTTTCGGCTCTGCGTCTCAGCTGCAAATTTCTGCAATCGACTGTTTATTTGCTTTCGCAGTTTTTCACAAATTTATGGCTACTCGAGTATACAGTTTCTGATTTCCAGTTTTTGCATGGGTGTTGCGCTGTCTACGTGCCGTATAGAGAATACACCATACCAGGTAAGACTCGCCCCAGCAGCAGCAGCAGCAGCGGCAATGGAACGGAACAGCTGGCTCCCCACCTGCCCACCTCAACTGCAATTATTGAATGCCAATATCAATGCCAATGCCAATATTAGCAGGCGAATCTAATGAAGAGATTAGATAGCCAATATAGCCAACCGGTTAATGACGGGCTCAAAATACCTGCGTGAATTTAATAAATTCAATTAATAACAATAATATCGGCGCTTCGGATATGTAACTAACTCGATTGAATTAGCCAGAATGGGCAGTATTGTTCAATGAATGAAGCGAATAGCTTAAATATTTCTCCGTCTATACAGTTCTTGTTAGTATAGAGGGAGAAAATAGGAAAATCGTAGGCATTGCAAATTTATACTCCTCTTGTATTAATATTTTGACAGTTACTGTGATAAGTGTGGTAAAATGTTATGAAAAGTGTTGAGAATGGAGTTAAATTCAATTAAATAGATTTTAATCAAGCCAACATGACGGAAATGTCAGCATTATTCATGATATTCATATAACTCCTCTGCCGCCCTCCCTCTTGGCCCACTTGCGGGTTGCCTTTCTAGTTCATGGCCTGCGTTTGCGTGAATATGATGAATATGCTTAATTGGATTAGCGTCGCCGAGCTCTGTCCCGGCTTCGCTTGCTTTTCCCGTTCTGGCAGCAGCCGCAATGGGTGCACAGCCGTGAAACTAGTAAAACCTAATGCTGTAACCCGATTGAATAACATGTCCGATGCGTGTGAAAATCGACATTTAGAATTATTTTGTAAGAGTTAAGATGCAGCCAGCATATTATACTCTCAAAATAATTCTCTTAAATAGCATGTCAATCAAAAGTGGAAAAATATTAAAGGAGAAAAAAATATGTTTATGGAAAATAACAAAAGCAAAAAAACACCCTTGGAGATGCGGGGCATCGATCCCCGTACCTCTCACATGCTAAGCGAGCGCTCTACCATCTGAGCTACATCCCCATGTGAGTGAGCTGTAGTTTCATTTTTATTTAAAGGCCTCTGCACTATACGAACCGGTTAAAAATGGAAGCAGCAGACAAACCCTTGACAAAAACAAAAAGCTTTCGACTATGAAGCTTAAAGCTTTAATGCCTGAGAGCTTCGCAAATATATATTAGTGTTTTAAATTTACAGTAAAACAAATATTGCAACATAAGCAGCAGTGTTGGAAAATAATAGAATAATAATAATAGTATAAAAGAAAATAAACAAAAAAGTATGTTCCCGCCCGGGTTCGAACCGGGGACCTTGTGCGTGTGAAGCACACGTGATAACCACTACACTACGGAAACTTGCTGGTAAGGAATAGCCAAACAACGTTTAATTTTCACATCGAATGAAAATCAAAGGCAAAGGAGACTTCATTAAATTAAAAGCGAACAGCGAAGGAAAACTTTTGAAAATAAAGCGAATATATTATAGCAGGCTAGCAAAATAAACAAAGCCATTAAAACAACAAAGTCTGTTAAATGATTCGGAAAAACATTACACACTTTTATATATAGCTATACCTATAGAACTTGAAAATGCTAATTAGAACGAAGAATCTGTCAATAAAGCCCATTAAGCTCGAGAGAGTACTTGCTTCAAGTCCATAGCAATTCAATAGAACATTCCGCTTCCGCTATGGGTGGCATGCGTTGAGTGCGCTGATCAATAAAAGGCACTGGGGTCAATAAATGAAAACCATAAAAGTGTCAGGATTGGAAGTCATGCAGGGGCTGACATTGGCGGCTCGTTAAACAGCAACAGTTGAAATCGGTGCGTGTGTGCCGAGGGTTGTATGTTTATAAATATAACACAGCATACACGCACACCCACACACACACCTAAATGATCGTAAAACGAGGCTCATTAAAACTAAATAAAACTACCTTAAGGTGCAGGCGTGTGAGTATTTACATACATTTACTACATGTGTTGCTTGTTTGCGTGTAAGCTGGCCTCTACACGCATGAACTTGATAAAAAGAAAAAAAAAGGGAAAAGTTACACATGTAAGCAACTAAATATAGCAATAAAATTGCGTGCAAATAATAATTGTGTAAAAAATAAAAGACACAAAAAAAAAGACTTGTTCCCGCCCGGGTTCGAACCGGGGACCTTGTGCGTGTGAAGCACACGTGATAACCGCTACACTACGGAAACACTTGAAGATCGAGTGGCATGAAACTCTGTTCGTAACTAGCCGCCCTGACGCGTCGTCTACTACAGGGAAACCGATTCACTTTTCCTGCTAGCAATTAATCAGCGTTTAATTTGCATATTTTCCAAATAGGAAAATTAATGACAACGCTAATAGACGTGAGCTTTATTTATGGGCATTGCGATAAGCAGCGGAGTAAAAGTGTTTGCCTGGTCCAGACTAGTTCAAACGAGACAGGCAGGCAGCAAAGTCTATTAGATTTAGGTCTTTCATATATGTATATATATTGATAAATTTATTTCAGGGTCTATGAACTTGTATGTAAGAGTGTGCGTGATTCTCATTGTGCGTGCGCAACAGGTGTATTTCAGATTTTGGCTTAAATTGATGGGCCGGCTGTGAACTCTTACTCTCTAACATTTAGACTAAAACTTTGTCAGCAGCTTGTGTGAGTTTAATGTGATTAAATAATGAAATAAAGTTATTTCTTGGCATTGCTAAGCGCATTTGTCGTCAGCCGTCGTGCGGACAAATGCTCAAATTCAAGGGCAATAAGCCACTTACGTGGCCAAAGAAGGAAATGCCCTATCAGGGGCGCGCTCTCTCGGTGTGTGGCCGCAACGGCATGGTAAAACGTAAGAAATTGGCAATTAGCTAGGGCCAAAAATGCTTGCAAATTGCAGTTCGCCAATTGATTAGCCACAAGCCATGCGATACAAGTGACAACTGAACATGGAAAACTAATTTATCTGTGGAAAGGGACGCAAATACAACTGAACTGGCAAGCAATACAATGTGTCTTCTATACATACATGTACATATACATATATGAGAATCGGTTATGTCTCTCAATGAAAGCGACATATGCAAAGACCTTGACCGCAACGCAACGGTAATATGAAACCCGCTAAAAAATGGTACTTTATAACAGGCCAAAAGTGATTGCAACTACGCTAACAACATTTTGCTCTTAACAAGTTTTTAAATACACTCACAAATGGCATAAGACATCGCTGACGATGTATGTAACACATTCTAATTTAAATATTGTAAACTGGAAGATTACGGAAATTTTTGATATTCTTCTATATTATGTGTCTAATTAGTCTATATTAGTAATATATTATAAAATATATAAAATAATTTATTTTACTTACCACCTCATAAGGCACTTAGTGAAACCAATTTTTGATTTACTTGATTTGAAGTAATAATTAAAAGAATATATATTTTTTCTAAGTTATTCTAAAAGGATTTTTGGCTAAATCAACGAATTAATACAACTCATAAAAATAATAATAAATATAAACAAAACTTACTACGCTTTCAAGTTTACAGTAATATCTTTGACTACTATATCATATGTAGCTAAAAACTGAAATTTCATAAGCTACTCTTCTAAGTTCTCCTTCATTTCATTAATATTTATATTTGAAATATTCTACGCTTTTATAATTTTTATATTTGATCATCATACTCTCTGTGAAAAGAAACAACTTTTTTGTATTTTTAATCCAAAGCTTATCTGCAAGAGTATTTGGCGTCTCTTCATCTTAATGTTAAAAGTTCTTTGTTGTTGTTTTTCATTTCATATTTCTTGCCGGCCTGCGGTTCTCGAGACGTGTTAAGGAATTGCTGTCTATCGCAGCATCTGCGATATGAGCGAACAACTTGGCCGGTTTTCATCTTGGGCCAACGGGCACAGGCCGTATCACTTGTTGGCTCTGGCTTATTACTGACCAAGTTATGTAGCAGCTACAGCTACAGCTACAGCCATGTGTCATGTTAGCCCGTTGGCGACTACAACTTGCCAATGTGTTGGCCGCCCCCTTCCCTACGCCTCGTCACACATTTCACACCTCCCACAATGGGGGGGCAAGCCAAGGAGGAGGCGGGGGCTGCGCCCAGGCGGACTCCTGTTGCTGCAGGCGCCAGGCGAACCAAAACAGCTGGCTGCCTGGCTGCCCGGTTGCCTGGCTGCCCGGTTGCCTGGCTGCCCGGCTGCCTGGCTGCCTGGCTAATCAGCCAGTTGGCCACATCAGCAGACACATTGATCTTGCTGTTAGGTTCTCTCTCTCTCGCTCTTTGTTTTGCATATGCCCATTAAAATTTGATAAAGGGGGTATATTTGTCAAGTGTATATAATATATAATATAATAATATATATATAATGTGCAGAGATATTTTGTTGCAAATAGCACGAAGTGCTTGATCTGGTTTATTTTCCTTTATTCATGATAATATATTATTAAATTCCTCTTGATTCTATTTAAAACTAATCGTCGACACCAAAATTAATACACGAGTATATAGAGTTGTATCCAAATACATAATTAGCATATAAAAGACGAAAAAGTAATTATAATTTATAAATATGACATAAAAGAAGAGAAGAATGAGTGGGAAGAAGCAGTAAATAAGTCTAGCTAGAGGATAAAGGGTAACCCATAGTCATTCATTCTACAGCCTAACTCACGGTTATTTTCTCTCTCTCCATCTCTCTCTCACTCTCCCTCTCTCTTTTGCCTGACGCTGCGGAGCTCGGCTAGCATCTTCATCTTTATTAATCGGTACATTTATTTGATTATCTTACCCGAAGCCAGCTCCTTGGCTGGGGAGTCCGACCACTCGACGTTGAGATTTATGCCCTGGCCGTGTTATTTACGCGCTAATCATGCAACACTTTTCATTTTGACACGTTCGGGCGGCTCTCTTGAAAAGCACCGCCAGCGGTAATTATGTAAATTTTCAAGTTGTTGTTGTTGTTGCTGTTGTTGCTGTTGTTGTTGTTTCCTTACATTGACCATGGGCCGGGGGCAAAGCATTTTATGATCTATGCTGCTCGATTCGTGCTTAGAAATGAACACAAATTGATAAAAGCAACAACGAAGACGACAACAACAACAACAACAACAACAACAATAAACATTGGACCACTATTTTTATAGCCCAAGCGGCGATCGATGCATCGTTCCCATTTTGCGATCAATTCGTTTGTTTTCACTGAGCGAACACGTCTCTAACATAAATTAAACAGCTCGACGAAGCGGACGGTGTGGGGACACAGCGACCAAGATGGAGGCTGGAGCCGATGATGAGGTGCAAGGATCTGCTTTGAGATTCCACGGAAAATGCGCTGCGTGTTTTGACACCAAACATCCGCCCCAAAGCCGCAATCGCATTAGCTTCTGCAGCGAGAGGGGGGTTATTTATGGAAGGGGGGATTGGGTATTAAAATACGCCTCGGTTTGGGTAGGTTCCTCAAACGGCTGAGACGTTGAGCTTGTTAGCTCATGCGCATGACTGCAATTTAAGCGCCATAAATTCTGGGCTCTCAACATTCTCCCTTGTCGCTGGCAAAGTGTCAAACTCGAAAATAGGGTATGCGACAGAGGGGTATATTGCATGTTATGTGCGATGCAGATGTGAATCTTAGTAGCTACAAACTTTCATTAAATATTTGTAAAACATTTGCAAAGATTTTCATTCTTCTATAATAATCCCACTTTTTTCTAGCAAGTAAAACATCTTTCAGTTAGGGGATGGCTAATATGCAGCCATTTGCACCTTTCTGCACCTGAAGTTCTCGTCAGGAGCTTGTTCTTTCAGGATGCAATTGTTTTATTAATAATTGTAGTATGTGTAGTTGAAATTTGCTTAAAATATTCCCCGAAAATTGGTTAGACAAATCAAAGTCAATTAAAAAGAGAAGTTAGAATCGTAGACTTGCATTTGATTGCGTGAATTTGGTTTTGCACATTCATAAAGGTCCAGGCTCTCATCAACACGATAATTATTTCGCCCAGCTAGAATCAAATTGGGGTTTCTATAACTCCTTTGGACCTTATCTTTCCTGAAATTCGTCGTTGATTTCTCCGGAAGTTTTGCCTAGCCCAGTTGATTGGAATTGTTGATTTTGTTAATCTTTCATTATTATTATAGCTTACCGTATAATCGATTTTCGAATGCACGTGCGCGTTTCGGCCAATCTATATAGTTATACACATAGAATCCAATGAGAAGAGGCGCTTGAAATGCTGTGGATCCCAGACAAGTTCTTAAATGAGTAACAAGTTTTTTATAAAAATATGCCATTATTATCTGTATAATTTTGTTTAGAGTTAAAATTTGTGAGTGACATTCAAGTCTTTGGGAATTTTATAAATATACATACATATATTCCTAGGGTATATTCCAATCGAAAATTAATTTGAATCTACATTAATTATGGCTTTGCTATGCCATGTAGAGCTGTTAGAGAGCCAATATGCTGACCATTGGGTGAGTTCTTTGCTTTGACATATGCAAATCGTAGAGCTAATTAAGCAACACTTCATGTAGCATAGACGACAGTTATAAAAACAAAGATTTTCTGCCTTGACAATTCTTTATATAATGCGAAAGCATTTTCAGCACGATCAACGGCAAGTTCATATAGTAAAGTCTGTTGTCATATGCGTGTAACTGACAAACTGGTCGACAGTTGCTAATGAATTAATCAGCGAGAGCTTAGTTCATGAGTTCTGATCTATATCGCGACGATCACTGATCGTAAATTGCAGATCGTAGATTGTAGATTGTGGATTGTAGCTGGTTGGTAATGATCGATCAAAGAATCAGTCGCTGGCATTTAATTATACATAGACACATTATTCTAAGTGGCATTACTGACAAATGATAATTGGTATTTGCATGACAATTAGAGGTGCTACAGCTCCCTCTCCCTATCTCTCTCTCTCTCTCTCTATTTCCTTGCGAACAAGATCAGTCAGGTTTTGCCAAGTTAACCAAAGCTGGCCAAGGCGCCAGGCAGCTTTGATCTGTTGCCCCATGCCTGGTGCCCGGTGCCCGGTGCCGAGACTAATGCAATTGGCTACGCCTTGCACTTCCTGCATATTTGATACGCCTGAACAGACAGCGGCCGAGGCAAATACCACGATCATCAACAGCAAGAACAGCAACAGGAAAGCGACATGATCGCTGGCATGATCAATGACAAATGCATCTAAATGCCCCCCAAAAAGATTGTATTTCATGAACTTGAACTTGACATTGAAAACAATAACTCGCAACTGTCAATCAACCTAAGAGCTCCCGATCATTATCAATGATCCTCAGCGATCCCAAATTAATTTCTCAGTGCCTAAGTGCCCGTTTAATTGTTTTTTTTTTTCTGCTGCTGCTGCTGCTGCTGCTGCTCTGCTGGGCGTATCCAAACATTGAGTTTATTTTTAGGGTTTGCACCCAAGCGGCGATCGTGATTCATGCGGCGACGAGGAGGGGGCAATGTATCCAATTGCAATGCTGACAAGATCACGTACAAAGTGCAACTTGGCTTAGCTGTCAATCAAATGTTACATGCGATCAGTTTGCGTTTGGGGGACTAACCCTCAACTGAAATGGAAAGGTTAAAGGGTTGTTGAACTGAAAATGGGGCTAATCTATGCAACTATGAATTTAGATGTCACACAGAGGATTGACAGATTTCTGGTCGCTTGCTCAACCTCATTTGAACGAAGGCGACGAGAGAATTAACTAAGAGCTAGGTATGTAGAGTGGCTATATCTGCTATAGGCTGAGATTTGAGTGATCAATAAAGATAGTTGGGTTAGGTATTTAAGAAATGATCATTATTTCATAATGTGATTCATTATGTACAGAGGAATAACTGATAAGGCTTAGAGTATAGATCATTATTATTATGAATTCCCCCATATAAGGTAGTAGCTAAAGCACTACTGGTGGTCCTAGAATATTTTGGCTTCTGAATTGATAAGAAACATATATAGTTAATTTATGATACTTTGCCATTATTATTATTATACAATATAAAGCTCAAGCTTTTCTCATTGAATTACAAATCTATATATATAAAAGAAAGTTGTATAAAAGTGTTTCAGGAGTTATAACTTGATTTGGGCTGAACCAATTTTCATGGTTTTTGATTTGTTGGATTTGTCTCCGCAACGAGTATAGTATAGGGTCTTAAAAATACTGAAAAAATTTGCCGAATACTTGAAAAACGCGGTTTTTTCCCCAAATGTTCAAATTTTTTTTATACCCAGTAGGCTTGGTAACAGTGACAGTTTTGACAATAGTGTAGAAGTAAATAAACAAATGTAGTCAGTCAGTCTACGGCACAGCCTCAGGCGAACCTGACTATTCATAAAAAAACACATTTGTTAAAAAAAAAAAATTTTGAAAAACAATACGCGTACGGACAAAAGCAAAATATCTCGAAAGTTCAGGTAGGTTTTGTTGTATGTATTTGTTTTTCTCAGACATTATTTTTGTAAATAATTTATATTTGTATTTCTCGACATTATTTTTGTAAATAATTTATATTTATATTTCTCGATTATTTTATGTGGTTTTGTGCGAGGGCATATTCAGTATTACTATTAATGAAAATGCAGCGTCCTAGAAGATCTAATCTTTCCCGGCGGACCCATAATGCAATTAGGCTACGGAATACCGCGATGTTTTGGCAAGGAGACGATGGATATCACTTTAATATCAAAATGATAAATCCATTGAATGGGATCATCGGAATCCTTGGAATAAGAACTTCCTCATCTTTAAATTTTCCTTTGAGTATCGACGCGTGAATAACATTGCTCAACAGTTTTCTTATTACTAAACGCGTTCCATTGCACAGTTTTGGTTGGTTTAAATTTCTAAGCATGATAACTACCGAGCCAACCTTCAGTTGTAAATTGTGCGGTGGTAAACCAGGCACATCCAAGGAGTTCAAAAATTCAGTTGGATAATTAGTGGCTTCATCTTCGTTTGTTACACAGTCGATAGATTTAAATGAATACAGAGTACCAACGATTTTATTTTGAATTATAAAATTAAGGTCATCCACATCTTAATTTTTAGCTGCCAAAATTGCTCGCTCACTTAACCATTTAGTATTTTTGTGGAAAGCAATGATATTCGGAAATACTTTGTTGATAAGCTCATCTTTTGATGAGACGAAAAATTTTGAGGAAATGAAATCAAGCCACTCCTTTCGTCAACAGGAATACTGCCATTACCGATATTCAGCAATTGCTTCGAGAAATCATCATCATGCCTTCGCCATGACGATCAACAAATCACAGGGCCAATCTTTGACTATTTGTGGCCTCAATCTAGAAAATGTGTGTCGTTTACCACAAGGTGCTTGAATGAAAATCTGATTAATAAATTAATCAGAGTGTATCCCAACCTGAACAACATACCTTTCAATCATATTTTACCTAGAAATATGGGTAGGGCAATGCAACGCATGCTGGGACTGCTAGTCATTTATATATTATTTATGGTGCTCCAAGCTGGCAACTCTACATATAAAACCATTAAAATTCTTACAGCAATAAATGGAGAGCTCTCAACTGTTTAAACTGATATCTAAACAACTGGCAGACTATTGCAAATTCGGACCGTTGTGTATTAAAGTTGGTTCCTCGTTAATATTTAGGAGCCAGCATATCGCAATTGTGGGCTAATCAATTCGAGATAAGCACGTGATAATGGCAAAAATAAATATATAGTACCCAAAAAAAAAAAAGAAGCAAATTGAAGACGAATACTAACGACTATCTAAAACAACTTTCGGCCAGTTAGTGCTTCCGCCGCGATTCAGCAATTGATTTTACTCTGCTCTATGTTAGAGCATAATGCTCCACTATGCATTTGATCAACTTTATAATCATTTTGCTCCAGTGAAAACTGATTGATAAGGGTATCTTGGTTTCGGCTTGTCTTTACTTTGCCTAACTTCTGGCTGACAGTTCAGCCAGCCAACAACAACGATTGTGATTGAATACTGGAATGTATGAGTCATTTAATAAATAGAATACCTAAATACTAAGACCTAAAGTCACAATAAACCACATATACACATATACATAGGCAATTCACAATTAATGCCCATTGCGAGAGTCGGTCCAATGTTTGCCCAGTGCCTGATCTCTGGCCTGCTGCCGAAGCACCTTGCCGCTGCCCGTCTTGGGCAGCTCGCTGAGAAAGAAGACGCCACAGTGAAGCTGCTTGTGATCGACCACCAGACGCTTGGCCACATACTCCACAATATCCATTTCGGTGAGCCGGCTGCCTGGTACTTTGACCACCGCCGCTGCCGCTGGGTCGCCGTCGACCTCGTTCCAGAGTCCAAAGACGCACGCCTCGATCACATCTGGTAGCTCGGCGATCACCTGCTCCAGCTCGTAGGGACAGTATTGGGCGCCATGGAAGCGCAGCATGTCGCGCTTCCGCTCGACGATGTACAGGAAGTTCTCGTTGTCAAAGTAGCCCATGTCGCCGGTGTGGAACCAGCCCTGGTAGTCCTGTATGCGCTTCGACTCGTTCGGGTTGCCATAGTAGCCATTCCAGACCTTGCCATTGTGTACCAGGATCTCGCCTGTTTCGCCGTGGCCCAAGCTGCGGCCGGCATCGTCCAGAATCTTCACCTTGACTCCCGGCACAATTCTGCCCACGGATGAGGGCTTGGCCACGCCCATGTTTGCCGCAACACCTCCGCATTCGGTTAGCGCGTAGCCATACGAGATCTGGCCATTCAGCAGATATTCCTGAAGCTTCAGCAGATTGGCCACATAGCAACTGCCGCCCCCAATGCTGATGAAGCGCACGCTGGCCAACCTCTGCTGGCTGAGCGTGGGAGCCTTGAGCAGCGAGGCGACCTGCTGCGGCGCCAGAGTCAGCAGCGTCACCTTATACTTCTCGATCAGCTGCAGCAGGTACTCCGGCGTATAGGCGTGGTCGGTGATGATGCGCGTCGAGCCGTGGCAGCAGCTGTAGAGCATGTTGAACAAGCCCGGTGCCCAGTCGATGGTGCTGAAGGAGAGCAGCACGTCTTGGCCGGTGACGAAACTATGGAGGAGTGAAATGATTAATGTGATGTGGCTCATTTTATATTTACTCTCCATATCTTACCCAAAGTCAAACAGGCAAGCGGAGTTCGATATGCAAACCGCCTTCGGCAAGCCCGTCGTACCGGAGGTGCAGAGTATGGCCACTGTTTGATCCCCGCCCAGCATCAGAGGCTCCGGTCTAAGAGGAATAGAAGAGAGTTTAAGAAATGCAGTTAAAAACAAATGTTAACACTAGAAATAAAAAGGTTTAATTAAACAAGAAATCTACTTTTGTAACTCAAATAAATATATACATATAAAAGAAAATATACCAAATGATTTAGTATTTTAATAAAATTAATATGTATATAATATTATAATTAATTTAATAAATATTTTAACTATATTATTTAAACAACAAATTTTTAGACACTAAAAAAACGAAGGTTAACAATATTGTAATTAATTTAATATATTTTTTAATTCAAACAAAAAAATAAAAAAATAACACTATAATAAAAATTTGGATACTAAAATAAAACGATGGTTTACTTAAAGACGAAAAGTATTTTCGTTACTCAAATACCTAAATTATTTAGTATTTTTATTAACTTTAAAAATATTCAAATTAATTTAATATATTATTTAACCAAACTAGGAACAATTCAATTAAAGTATATACATATTTTAGATGCAACAATATTGCTTTAATAATTTAATATATTATAAATGGGTTCAGTTTAATTGAAATCCGCCAAGCACAATTACAGATAAATGTAAATATATTTTATATGTTGATCTAATGATATATATCTGTTTATAATTGAGCTCAGCAGAGTTAAACATGTTTAAATAAAAATGTAAGTCACAATATATATACCTATATAATTATCTATATATATTTATGCTGTACAAATATTGAACCAAGTACTACAGAAAACATTTACTTACATGATCTGTATCTGTGGTTGATTTTACTTACATATAGTGGCGCTCCTGTTTGGTCGGCTCTAGCAGATCCTCAATGCGCGGCAGTTGCAGGCGATGATCCTTGAGCGTGTAAACGGGCGCCTTGAGCATTTTGGCTATGGCGCTCAGTCTGTCGTAGACCGTGCCGTCGCAGAAGATGATCCGTGGCCGGGTGATGCAGAACAAGTGCTTGAAGGTGGGCTCATCGTGCCAGGGGCTGACGGCGTGAAAGGGCGTGCCATTGAGCAGGCAGCCGAGCACCACGGGCATCAGGTATGTGGTGTTGGTAGCGGCAATGCCGACAACATCGTCCTGACGCAGATTCATCGCCTTCAGCTGCTGGGCGATGCGTATGGCAAAGCTGATAGCCTCGCCATTTGTCAGCGCCGTGCCCTCCGTGTCGCAGATCTGTATTTTAAGTATTTTAGTATATTAGTATTTCCTCTACACATGAGAAATGATTGGTATTAAAGTTCACCTGGCATAGGCTAGCCGGATGGTTTCGCATGAAGGCAAACAGTATTTTGCCAATGGAGCAATCGGCGTCAAAGAAATGCGCCGGCCTTGGTCCACTCCAAACTTTTGTATATTTATCGAACTGTGTGCTGGGGCCGCCCTCCATGTTTTTCTCTAGCCAACTGATAAGAGACGTGGATTTATTGTGGATGCGTCGAGCAGAGTGTCCAAGCGTCGCGCAAGTCGTTCAGCTACTGCCGACCTGCACCTGGAGTGGTCTTTGACTAGACCAGCTTGTCAGTTGGTTATCAGCTAACCGCTATCCTATCAAACGGTTAACAAACGTCACCTATCAGACGACCCACCCGAAAACAACAAAAAGCTTCAGATACAACCAATGTTGGCGATAAGCCCAGAAAGCTGTCCAGCTGATAGCAAGGGCCGCTCATTGTTTCATGATATGTTCGCCTTTATTGAATACAAAATAACTCTGGCCAGATAATGCTCGAGCTTTTAATATTCACCCCACCACCCTCCCTTTCTAAGGGCAATCTACTAACAATATCAGCGCGCATTGCTTGAAATTTTTCATATATTATTTAATCTCCATATAATTGTTATTTCTCCTATGATTATGTTCCACTTTTGTGGATGCTAGGTAAGCAGTTCATGCAAGCAGGGAACAGCAACAGTGCTTTACAACTTTCATTCGTGAAATAAGCAGTGCACTTAGGCAGTATAACAAGCAGTGCAAAGAGGCATAACATGTATTGAATTTCTATTGTAATTTCTGCAGCGCCATCTGTGGGTAAACTATTGCGTTTGAGTTTCTTTATGAAAAGAGATTTTATTTTTAAAAAATGTTCAAATTTGTATGTTTATAAATCAATTTGATTCCACTAGCTTAAGAAAATATTCCTTAGTGGCCTTGCGATTTGTTTTGCCATTGGGACTTCGCTTTAAATCATCCACTATTATAGCACCTCCATGCAAATGCTTGTTCATTATTGGTATGTTCTTCCGCACGTAGTCCACAACATCCTGAGCTTGTAATTGTGATCCAAGTTTTTTTACCACAGCTGCGGCAGCCTTGTCGCTACCCATGGGATCCCAAATGCCAAAGACACACACATCAGCCACATCTGGCATTTGGGAGATGACATCTTCGATTTCATTCGGAAAGTATTTGTAGCTCTGGTACTTCAGCATTTCCTTTTTCCGATCTACTACGTAGAGAAAGCCATCATCATCCATATAACCCAAGTCGCCAGTGTAAAACCATTGTTCAGAATCAAGGACATTCTGAGTTTCCTCCACATTTCCATAATATCCAGCCCAATACTGACCGCTTTTCACGCATATCTCTCCAGTTTCATTCGGTCCCAAATGATCTCCGTTCTCAGCAATTATCTTTATCTTTTTACCATCTACAGGACGGCCACATGAGTTGGGCTTCTGATCAAAATGCAAGTTGATTGCCACTGCACCCAACTCTGTTAGGCCATATGCAAGGTTCATGCCATCGTGGTGTAATCGACTCCTGATCTTCTCTTGAGCTTCCAAGGAACACCGAGCACCTCCATAAAGAAATGTTCGCATGCTTGACATATCGGCTTTCTCTAATTCGGGGCAGTTTCCGGTCAATGCTAAGTGGAGAGGTGAATGCATACACCACGTCACCTTGTGTTGTTCCACTATTCGCAGGAAGCGAGCAGGATCGAAGGGAACATCACTTATAATGCGTTTGGTACTGAAGACACCAGAAGTAACCGTTGTCAAAAAACCAGAGTACCAGTCCAAAGTACTGTGCGCATACTGAACGTCCGAAGTGGTCAGATCTCTAAGATGGAATATTTTGCGTAATTAAATAAATTTTTTTGAGTTCAGGTTTTACTTACAAAGCTGCGGAAAGGACCTTTCGACTGTTGGAGATAGTCACTGCCTTGGGGATACGCGTAGTTCCGGATGAGCACAGAATGGCAAGGGTTTGATTATTTCCCTGCTCGAGTCGGGAAGGCATAAAGTTTTCCTCTATCGGAGTGGCCAAAACTTCATCGATTTTAATAGATCCAACAGGATGGTTACGCATTGTAACGATCTTCACATTCAAGTTCTCTGTTGCTGCTTTCACTTTTTCGTATTCATCTCCATCGCAAAATATAAGTCGAGGCTTTGTTATATTGAAGAGGTGTTTGATTGCCCCCTCATCGAAGGCCATGTTGACCGCATGAAAGGGAATTCCATTGAAGAAGCATCCGTAGGTCACGGCAAAAATATGTGTGGTATTCCTTGCGATAATTCCCACAACATCCGACTGCAACAATCCTAAGGACCTCAGATAGCTGGCCACACGCATCGAGTTCAAATGGAGTTCCTCCCGTGTTAACACGGTGTTTTCCGAGTCCGAGATCTGCTCGAACATTATAATATTTGTCAAGAATATATGTCGCTACTGACTTACTTGAGCTATGAGCTGTGGATGACGTCGCATTTCATGAAAGATAATCTCTCCAATTGATAAATCGGGTGCGAAATATTCACGTTCATCTTTTGCACACCAAACTTTATGTTCCGCATCGTAAGTGATCTCGGGTTTGAATTGCATGTCGACTTCAACAACTTGATAATAATGACTGGTTATACGAAAAGGTTCGGACTGCTTTTTATAGGGCTGAGGGTTGTCTTACGCATAGATAACACAGCCTAATCTTATTTGCCATTAAATTAACATATAAACATAGCTGTGGAAAGTCACCACAAAAATATATTGTTAATACGTCTATTTACTTAGAGCCCGTATGTAATTGTTCTTTGAAGACTTGGGTTTGGTGTCCTCATTGCTACTAGTCCGTGCTACCACATCTAATCGGATGGTTGCTCATTGTAACTATCTCTGAGTGAAAGCGAAGACCATAAAGTATAAGTATAATTAGTAAGTGTTTTCTTCATTGTAAGGCATTCCGGCTGCAATTGATACAGTATTTATCATAATGCTGACGACTTTTTGGTAGTGCTTTTTATGGTGTTTTCGTTCTTTATAATCATACTTAGGAAGATTTCGTGTTATTTGTTTTTCAGAGCTGGAAGATCTGAGCGATAAGCCTGTGATCTCTTGCCTCACATAAATTTGCATTCATCGACCCACAGTTTCTCATTCTAAATTCTTAAGTAAATGATGACGCGATATAATTTAGCAAGTTTCACGGTTAACGGAGTTCCCTGCTGATAATGGTATCATGTTTCTTGTAAGTAAACAATGATCGCTGAAACTTGATTGAATATTGTAAAATAGTTTTCCTTGAACTAGAAGACAATTATATGATAAGGATAAGCTGATATTATTATTTTTTTTATTCAATACTTTTACTGAACTCTTTATTTGATAACATTAGGTTAATCTTAAAAATAAACCCTTTAATTTCTATCTTTAACCTCGAGAAAGTAGGCTTTTGTGGCCTGGCGGTTGGTCTTGCCATTGGCAGTTCGCTTTAACTCATCCACGATGATAGCTCCTCCATGCAATTGCTTGTACTTGGCACTGGTATGCTGTTTCACAAAGTCTACCACATCCTGTGCGTGTAGGGTGGATCCGATCTTTTTAACGACAGCAGCGGCAGCCTCGTCCCCATTGTATTCATTCCAGATGCCAAAGACACAGACTTCCGCCACTTGGGGCATCTGAGCAATCACGTCTTCTATTTCGTGTGGGTAATACATGATGTTCTGATACTTGAGCATCTCCTTCTTCCGCTCCACTATGTAGAGGAAGCCATCGTCATCCATGTAGCCAAGATCCCCACTGTGAAACCAGAGGGCGGAGTCTCGCACTGAGTGCGACTCCTTCGGGTTGCCATAGTAGCCAGGCCAATATTGACCAGAGTAGACGCACACTTCGCCCACCTCGTTGGGTCCCAACGGCTTTCCCTGATCATCGATTATCTTTACCTTGAAGCCTTCCATCACACGACCCACCGAATTGGGTTTTTCATCAAAGTGATTGTTTTTGGACACTGCACTTCCAACTTCCGTGAACCCGTAGGCCAAGTGCATACAGTCGTGGCGCAATCGACTCCTTATTTTATGCTGCGCCTCCAAGGAGCAGCGACCACCGCCATATAAGTAAGTTCGTATGCTAAGCAAATCAGCTTTCTCGAATTCTGGGCAGTTTGCTGTCATAGCCAGGTGCGAAGGCGCCTGTATCAGCCACGTCACCTTGTGCTCCGCAATGATTTGCAATAGGCGCGCCGGATCGAATGGATTATCAGCTATGATTCGCTTTGTACTGTAAACCCCAGAAGTAACCGTTGTAAGTAGACCAGTCACCCAGTCTAAAGTGCTATGAGTGTACTGAACGTCTGCAGTGGTTAGGTCGCTAGAATGATAAGCAATATTATTTTAAGCAAATCAATGTAATACTGTGAATACTTACGGGCTAGTGTTAAGAATCTTGCGGCTGTTCGTGATGGTCACTGCTTTGGGAGTACCCGTAGTGCCCGAAGAGCAGAGGATGGCGAGAGTTTGCAGATTTCCCTGTTCAAGGTGAGCAGGCTTAAAGTTCTCTTCCACAGGAGTGGCCAACACCTCATCAATACTAATAGAGCCCATCTGATGGTTACGCATTGTAACGATCTTCACTGTCAGCTTTGCCGTAGCTGCTTTCACTTTTTCGTAGTCCTCGCCATCGCAAAATATAATGCTAGGCTTTGTTATGTTGAACAACTTTTCAATAGTCGCCTGCTCATATGATATGTTGAGTGCGTGAAACGGAATTCCATTGAAGAAGCATCCGTAGGTCACGGCAAATATATGTGTGGTATTCCTAGCGATGATTCCGACAACATCCGACTGCAATAATCCCAGGGATCGCAAATAGCTGGCCACACACATCGAGTTCAAGTGGAGCTCCTCCCGTTTTAGAACGGTGTTTTCAGTGGCCGATATCTAATCATATTCTGAGATTACTACGTATTATATGCTAGTCAGCACTTTAAGAACCTACCTGAGCTATGAGCTTCGGATGACGTCGCATCTCATGGAAGATGATCTCTCCGATTGATAAATCGGGAGCAAAATAGTCACGTTCCTCTTGTCCACTCCATATTCTGCGGTCCGCATCGTAAGTGTTCTCTGGCTTGTAAGGCATTCCGTATGCAGCTAGTTGACTTAAGTGACTGATGACATGCCATTGGATGTAGTAGCGCTTTTATACTATTGTAGCGAATAGCGTGATTACAAATTGTAGATAGCAGTAGCCCGTTTTTAATAATACTAGAATACACTTGCTACAAGTTGACGGCCGTAATTTGTGATGTAAGTGAGTGTTAGTGTGTGTGAGTTTGTGTGAGTAGAGCAAGTTCACAAATACATATATACCAGTGCAGTAGTGAATTGCTGAGATAATCATGACTTGATAACAATTTAGACTACATATGTGTGCGATGATGATTATCAAAACTTGTAAGGCATTAATAACTAATTATATATTCTCTTAAGCGTCTATCCATATGAGTATGTTGAGCTTACGAGTTAGTCTGAGCCACTGAGAGAGCATCAATAGAATTAATTAAGGTATATGTATAAAAAGTAGGCACGATCATCTTATCTGCTCAGTGCCTTACTCTCTGAATAGTATAAAGGCAAAGGAGCTGATTGTAATAAATACGGAGCCAAGAGCAAAACAAGTTGAATTCGCTACTCATTCAACAGAGATAAGAAATGAATATATAAATATACATATAGTATACATATACATACATATGTTTACATATATGTATTAAAAAGTTACAAATTGTCATGGTTCGCATAAATTCTGCTGAGGTATTGTATTAGTTAATACTATTCTATTAGTTAACCATGCTTCTTATATATTTCATAAGATTATAATTATTTAATACGTATTAAGACTCGGGATTCATGATTGCCATCTGTTTAAGAGTAAAAGTGTTTTTCGTAGAAATTAACATTTTTACATCATTGTGTTTTTGTGTTTTTATCGTCATTTTTTTTAAGATTAACCTGTTTATCATGGAATTTTTGGTACAGCGCTATAGACCCACTTTTTGCAGCGTTAAATTTGTTATACTCGTTCACAAAGTAAATGGAAATCTCCACAAATAGTCGCATATAATCTGTAAACTATGTATTAATATATTAAACTGTTAAATAATATATCTATTAACATTATATATTTTGTTATAATTTTTTATCAAAACTTGTTACTCTTTCATTTACACATCATTTAAACAAACCAGTATTTGGCAGTCGGCTATGACCGACTGTAACGTTCTCACTTGTTTTGACTTGGGGGTAAGCGAATCCAGATTCTTCCAACGTATTTGACGTAATTAGATGATAATGAAACTTGTTGGTCTCTCAGGCATTCTTATCTAAGCCAAGTAGATTTCCAGCTGTAACTCAGTTTTGGACTACCCTAAAGTACATTGTAATTGTGTAAACAAGTATTACGATATTATCTCTTCAACTATTTACTTTGCTGATCCAGATGAAATTATTGTGGTAATCGTAAAGTTTATTAGTAATATATCCTGACTCTTGAACAATTCCTTTAGATTTTGTATTATTTTGGATTGAATTTAATCAGTTAACTCGGTTCTCTGAGCTGATCTCAGATAGGCAGCTTTCACAGCCTGGCGATTAACCTTGCCATTGGCGCTCTTGGCCAGCTGTGGCACAATCTGAGCACCGCCGTTCAACTGTTTATAGTTGACAGCAATGTGCTGAGCCACAAAGGCGACCACCTGCTCGGAGTTCAGTTGCGCGTTTAGCTTGGGCACCACCGATGCAGCGGCAGCATCGCCCTCGGTCTCGTTCCAAATTCCAAAGACGCAGACCTCGGCGACCTGCGGCATTTGGGCGATGACCTCCTCGACCTCATGCGGATAGTACATCATGCCCAGGTACTTGAGCATATCCTTTTTGCGTTCCACGATGTGCAAATAGTTGTCCTCGTCAAAGTAGCCCACATCGCCAGTGTGAAACCAGCCCCCCTTGTCCTGCATCTCTGCTGTGGCCGCGGCGTTGCCATAGTACCCGCTCCAGTGCTGTCCGTTGTGGCAGTAGAGCTCCCCCTGCTCATTCGGACCCAGCGACACAGCTGACTCGCTGACCACGCGCATGCGTATGTTGCCCACGAGGCGACCCACGGACTTGGGCTTCGAGTGGGTTGTGTAATTACAAGAGACGCAGGCGCCCAGCTCTGTCATGCCATAGGCATTGCGCAAGATGCCCTCGCCGCGCAGGTAGCTCTGCATCTTGTTCAGCGTCGCGACCAGCGTGTGGCCCCCAGCGAAGAGCAAGTGCCTCAGACTGCGTAGTTGGCGCACGTCAGTGGTCGGACAATTGGCCAGCATGGCGATATGCGAGGCGGCCACCACGGCCCAGCTGACGCTCTCCTGCTCGCACATGGAGAGGAAATGCTCGGCACTGAAGGCCTGCTGCGATATGAGACGCACTGTGCCGTAAACCCCAGCCGTAATTAGGGTTACCAAGCCTGTGAGCCAGTCCAGGGTGCTGGGCGCGTATTGTATGTCGCTGCTATTCAGATATCTGGAGGAAGGTAAAAGATGATGATGATAATATCCTGTATTCTACTCTGGATTAAACAGTAAAGAGTTTCCCATGCATATGGAGAGTACCTAGCCTATGTCCTACCTATGACTCTCAAATATTTGACGGCTATTCGATATGGTTACAGCTTTTGGTGTGCCCGTTGTGCCCGAGGAGCAGAGTATGGCCATGATGCGGTCGATGCCACGTTCAAACTGGCTGGGCTTATAATCCTCCGGAACAGATGCTTGTAGCAGCTCCTGAATGCCCATCACGCCCGCTATGCGTCCATGTATGATCATAATGGGAACATTAAGTGCTGAGGCGATGTTTCGCAGCTTTTCATAGTCCGACGCATCGCAGCAGATAAGTCGCGGCTTGGTTATGTCAAAGAGATGGCGTATGGTTCGCTCCTCCAGGCTGGGATTGATGGCATGAAAGGGCGTGCCATTGAAGAGGCAGCCGTAGGCCAGAGCTGCCAAGTGCGTGCTGTTCCTAGCCAGCAGGCCCACAATGTCCGTTTCCGCGACGAAGCCTTGAGCTCTCAAATACACACTCACCTTTGCCGCATTGTGCAGCATTTGGGAACGCGTGAGCCGTGTTTTTTCGCTGTGCGAGATCTGAAATATGCGATGCGGATCGCTTTGCAGCTGGCGGAATATGATTTGACCTATGGTCAGATTGTCATTGTAGTAGCTCTGCTCCCGCGCGCCCGACCATATCTTGAGCTCGGCATTGTAACTGGTGGTTGGGTTAGCGTTGAGATCCAACATTCTGATGCAACTGATGCAGTTGGCTCACGGGTTGGTCCTATTTAAAGGTCAAAAGTTGCCTGCTTTATGTGATAACTGTAAACAGCTGGACACGCAATAGACTCGCATGACACGCGATCACTTTTATGATTATCGGCAAGATCGTGCCGAAAATTGGTCGTCAATTTAGCGCTTAAAGTGTTTATTGCATATATACACCTCAAGGGAACAGTATTTGCCGGAGCATTTCGTTGCATGGAGCGGTTTTGGCTCATATGATTATTAACATCAATTGAAATATGATTTTTTTTATCTACTTATTCCTGTCCAATTGATTAATGCAGATTTTTGTATACATGACTACTCTCAATTGCTAAATGCTATAATAAAACCACTGCTTGTCATGTACAAGCAGTGCAAATATTTTCTCAGTACTATGACTGCTTGCTACATGCTTTGCACTGTGTAAACTGCTTTTATTAGTTTAAGGAAAGCAGTGCTTGGCTGCTATGTTCATTGCCGTTGTTTCTGTTTCTGTTATATTTAAAAGAAAATTAACAGAAACTTTAATCGAAATAAAACGAGGAAAAGAAAAATATTAAGTGTTCAGAAACAAAAAATATATTTAAATATTAAAACAAATAAATATGATCTGTAGTTTATTCATAAGCTGATTCAATTCAAGATTTCTTCAACTCCACTTGGATTAAACAAATCCCAAGGGGACTCTAAAAAAAAAAAGATAAAAATATTAAAAATTAATTTATAAATTGAGAAATAGGAATATTAAAGCAATCGACACCAAGCGAGCAATGCTGTTATATTCGCAAAATGAAAAGAATGTTTGGTACATTTTAAATTTGGGTTTTTATTTAAACATGCCATGTTGTGTATTTTTCTTATTTTCTTCTTTTTTGTATTTTTTTTTCTTTTTTTTTTATCATTTATAAACATTTCACAAACATTTTCGTTATTCTGGGGGTTTTACACATTTGTTCTTGGATTTGTTTTGTTTTTGTGTTTTCAATTCGGGTTGATGGCAATACAACAATTATTTCAACTATTTTGTATAATTATTTCACTAATATTTTACTTATGCATTAAAATTTCATAATCTCTGTTATTTGCCTTGTTTTTTTTTTTTGGTTTTATTTTCGGTTTTTGGTGTTGTTGTTCTTTGATTTCGGTATATTTTCTTGTTCTTTTTCAATTAACTTTCGCGGGTTGCACTACAGCAAATGTTTTTTCCCCTTTTTATTTACTTTTACTTTGAACGCATGATCTTAACTATTTAGAATTTTCTTGCTGATGTATTTCTGTTAGCTAATTGTTAATTATGTGTGTGTTTGCGTGTATTTATGTGTATGTGTGTGTGTGTGTGTGTGTGTGTGTACACTTAGCTCTATAAAGTAAGGATGTTGCAGGTTTTCAATTTGTAACTGATTCGTATTTACATTTTTCAATATATGTGTTTGTTCCTCTTAGAAATGATAATTGCAGTTATTCTTTTCTTTACTTTCTTTTTTTCGTCATTTTTTATTTTTGTTTTTTGATTGTTAGATTTGGGCTTGGCTAAAGGCCGCCGCTTTTTTAATGCTTGAAGATATGTGTTATGATCTTAAAATTTTTTTGTTTATAATTTTCATTTATTTTCAATTTGTGCGAGTTAAATTTCTTTAGAGTAAAGAGTGAAATAGTGTAGGAAAGTGATGTGAAGAGAATCAATCGTTTGTCTGTCTGTGTTGGTGTAGATTGCAAATGGGCTTTGGCCGTGTGTTAGTATTAGTTAGTTAATATTAGTAATGTTTTTGTTATTCAATTCATTCTTGACTATTCTATGTGCATGCGTTATGCAACACTGCGTTTGCTTGGAACTTAACTTAACTACACATAACTTATGCGCTACGTTTTGGTTGCTAAATGTCATTTATTTTTGATGTCACTTCGAAACTTGTAAGTCTTTTTACTTTTGGATCGCATCTAGAAGTTGTGCAATTGTTAAACCTAACCATATATGACATTTACATATAATATGTATATATATATGCATATATATAAATTATTTACACCGATATACTGGACTGCCGCACGGTAAAGAAAATTCCCTTCACTTCTCTTCTCTCCCTCTGCTAAATGATAATTGACCAAATTGATGAACGGCAACTGAAGGCAGCACACAACCTACGCCAAGTCTCGGGTTGGCCGTAACACTTTGATCTAACATAGCTCTAATATACTATAGAGACGAACTGGAATAGCTGAGCCAATTATTCCGATCGATAGATCGATGTGCTAAGATATACGACGCTTTCATTTAGTTTTCTATCTCTTTTCAGTTTTCTTTTTTGCTTATAAGTGTATCATCAACATCAATCAAACACATTTTGTTTTTGTTTATTTTATTTTATGCTTTTTTTTTTTTTTTGGCCATTAACTGTTTACCCGAACCATCGACTACTTATTTGCTCACATTTAAAACCCTGTATGTTCAATAGCTATAGCTTCAAATACAACTAGATTTTACTTTAACTGCCCATATTTTCTTTTTCATTATTATTTTTATTTTATTAGCTAGTTTCGTTAATTTTCTTGGTGAAGTTTTCATTTGTTTCTTGCTTGGCACGAATTTTACAACATTTATTTCATTCCCTCTTGAGGTTTGTTTAGTGACAATTATAATCGTATAATATATATTATACATACATATATATATAATATATATATACATATATGTGCGTACTTATCATTGATTTTTGATTTGTGTTTTTTTTCTTTTCTGCTTTGTTTTTGCTTCTTTTATTTATTTTTTTGGGCTTACCTTTATTATAAATAGTTTTTTTTAAAGTATATAGTAACAAAAGGCGAAAATATGATAAAAGCATAGCATTACAAAATATTAGAAAGAAGTTGAAAAAAGAAAATGAAACAAGCTGAATAAAAATATGATAGAACTACAAAATATTAGTTGCTTTTTAGTCAGGAGTTTTTTTTTTTTTTGTTTTGTTGTACTTGTCGTTGCTATGTAGAATTCATTTATGATCTTAGGATCGTAATTATTTGGTGTTTGTGCATAGTTTTTATTAAGTAATTTTAAGGGGAACTCGAGCTGCGTATATTATTAATTGGTTCCAACTGGGAAGGCGGCCAGCTTTTTGTTAACTGCAGGACTCACTCCTCATACAAAAGGCACTTAATAAAAACGAAAAAAAAAAGGAAAAAACAAACAATTTCGTTTTCGGAATCAAATGCCAAGCCTTCAATCAAAATGTGATCCAAGGTGTCTATTTAGTAAATTGTTTTTGTAAATGTTTCTCGATCTTTAATAGTTTTAGTTTTTGGTTTGGTAATACAAAATTCGTTTTTGCGCTACGTAATAAGCTATTTGTATTGTCTGTTAACTGGTTTTATGGTTTTATTTAAATTTAATTAATTAATTATTAATCTACTTAAAGAAAATAACTAACTAATGGAAACACAGGCTTCAAATCGTACGTAATTTCAATATTAGTTTAGCTTGTTTCCGAATAAATAATCAAATTGAAATTTTACTCTAGTTTATGCTAAGTAAAATATATAGGTATATGTATAAAAAAAAGAACATAATTAACTCTAGGAATGTATCTCTAATAATAATTTGCAGCTACGTAAACAATTGAATTGATTGAAGGTAGTAAACAAGCAAAAGGAAAAACTCGAAAAGTATATAATTGTATATAACTGGAATCGTTCTATTAGTTGATGCATTTCAATAGGAATAAAAACTTGCAATACCCACCAGTTCCATTTAAACAATGCAATGCACTTTGCACCAATTCAAAATTGTGATAAATCAGAGAGAACTTAAACTTCGGATCGTGCCGAAGTCTGAATACCCTGGCAGTTGTATATTTCATATATGATCATATGGGTAATTATTGTTATTTGATTTTTTGGTCTAACTATAGAACTATGGCAGCTGTATGTTATGTTCCGATATACATATATCGCTCTAGCAGCGATGAGAAGCAGCCCTTATCGAATTTCAGTCGCATTGACCCAAAGGAAACTGAGTTTACATAGGACACAAATGATGTGGCATGGCAAAAATATTTGTAATACGTGCTGCCAGGTTATCATTGAATAGAAAACTCACTTAGCTTTGTGTGCAGTGCGTGTGTGTGTGTGTGTGTGTATGTGTGTGTGTGTGAATAAACAAAACATTGTATCATGTTTTGTATCGAGTTTTATTTGTTATTCTTGCATTTTTGTTGTTGTTGTTTTTAATTCGATTGTGAACATAATAATTGAATTTGCCTAGAATTTGTTTTTAGTTGTTGTTGTTGTTGTTGCAGTTGCAATTGTTGCTTATTTATATCTAAACTTAAATTTATCTACACGCAATTGTTGTTCGTTTTTTTCCGCAGTAAATTTGCATTTTAGAATTCGAATTGTATAAACTAGTTGGCTTAAAACTTATTGACAATATGACAATATTTACAAACGTCATTCGACTTCACTTTTTTCTTTATTCTCCTTCTTCTTCATCTTCCTCTTCTTCGAAGTTTCTTTTACAACTAACTTAGCGCATTTTAAGTACAAATTAATTGTAATTTGTTTGGAACTAAACTAATTGAATTATGAACAAAACGTATATGGATTTAGGCCTATAAATAATTTATTTAAAAATCTGCATTCTTTAATTATTTAGTTTAACAATTTCGAGCATTAAAAACAAATCGAAACAAATCGAGCTGGAAGCGTTTTGCAAATCGCCCACAAATCGCTTTGTCCGTTTCTGTTTTTTTTTTCTTCTCTTTAAAATACAGATTTGATTTCTCTTCAATTTCATTAATTTCTTTTACCTACTATGCAGTCGTACTTGATCAATTTAACTTATAGTTAGTAAATATCTTTGTCGCTCATCAAAATTTCTTATAGTGGAAATGCCTTGAAGCCTTGTCCCGCCCCATTTGATCAAGCAAAGCATACATATATTTATATATATATATAAATACGAATATATACGCATACGTATCGGTATGCATATATATATGTGCCGTATTGTAAATTTCATGTTGGATTCTACATAGCCTTTGGTTATCAGAGACGCGGACGCGCTTTAGAAGGTCCTTTTTTGTTTACGTTTTCGTTTTCATTTTCGTTTCAGTTTCAGTTTGAAAAATCGAATCAAAATCATATAAACATATTTGGTTATTTGCAAAAAACCAAGCCGAACGAAAGCCATACGCAAAAGAATTTGGAACGTAAATTGGTAAATGAAAGTAGAAAAAAATTAAAAAAAGAGAGATATAATAGGTTAGTACAATTTCTGGTATTGTAATGCCAGTGTTTCTCTCTAAATATATATTATGTAAATATAAGTTAAACGGCATTTACTCATCCTCCTCCTCCCTGAAGAGATATGTGCTCCAGTAGACCAGATTGAAGAGCGCAAAGACCAGTGGGAATGTGATTCGTGAGATAACATCGATTCTCTTCGATCTAGAACATTGTCTTGGATAAATATTCAACAAGTACGAAACACATTAATTGATCATCTAGAGATTGGCTTTTTGATTTGTGATTGTTCTTTCTTTTGGCTTGGCTTTAATTCTTTAATTTTTGCGTGGCCTTTTAAGAAGTTTTCTGTTTTTTTTCGATGGCACAATAATTTGTTTGTTTTAAATATTTCAAGTAAGAAAATCAAAATTTCAGTTTCAGCTACGTGCGTGAAAATCAAAAGAGTGCTCATTAAGGAAATAAGATCTACTGAAAATAAACGTAAGCGTATGGACTACTAGCGTGGCATATGGATTTTCGGGATGTGGTTCGGTACTAAGGGATTCAAATTTTCATTCTACAACGCAAATTTTTCTTTAAAACAAACAAATCGATAGAAAGCAAAGCACACAACAAAACTTTTTAAGTTTAAACTGCAGCAATTTACACTGTTTAACAAAGTTTTCGTTTTAATTTATAGAAATTAGATTCAATGAAAGACAAACAAAAGTAAGAGACCTCTAGTCGGGTGTATTCGACTAGAAGATACCCATCTTGAACAAAAAAGTTAGTTAATTACTCTGTGTTCTTTTTATTTATTTTTAGCTAAAGTTTAATCTTACTTGCTTCAGTTACAAATAAAAAGATAATTACAGTTAAGTAGTACATTTAAGTTCGCATCACTTAAAACTTTGTTGCACAGTGTAATTGACGCAGAGTGTTTAGCAAATTATATTGTCACATTTTACTTGACTCTGGACTCTTTGAGGGCCAGATGGCAAATCATTTGGCAGCAAATATTGAAACAAAAGACAGCGAGCAAAACAAATGATGATGGCAAGCAGCAAAGCAGAACTCGAATCGGGTTTGTCTTTAATGTAAAGTACAAGATTCAGTTTGAGGACCCAATTCAATTACTGTTAATTAGTGGCATAAAAAGTCAATATATATGTAACAAATTGATAGTATATAGAACGAGAGAGAGAGAAAGAGAGACAGAGTGAGCAAGTTGTAGATACATATTCACAACATCAAAAAGGAAATCCATCAACTACTACAAAATGTTGTTTAACGAAATTCAACTAAGTAATACGGTTGCGTAGAACAGTTGAGAGAGTTGAGTTACCTTGTGGGAAACTTGGATAGCCAAGTCTTACAGCAGCTGGGTCGCTTCGGTGGCTGCATGTGGACCTCGCATTGGCGCAGCTTCTCTAGGGCCAATGGATCGCCCGGATGACGCACCAGGGGCTTCTGCAGGCCAGCCCCGCGCGAATATTGCGATGCCGTTTGAGATGGAATTTCGATTGTAGTTGATGCAATGAGGGGTACATTGGGGGTGTTGGGTAATTGGATGGCGTTGCGATTACGAAATGCAGTCGCAAATGGCAAATGGCAAATGGCGAATGGCGAATGGCGAGTGGAGAATGGCGAGTGGCGCATGGGTGTGGCATGTGCGTAATTTCATTTAATTTCGTTGCAATTTTTCATCAAATTCCAGTTCAGTTGGTTGAGTCGATTGAATGCCACGCAGCGATGTTTGATGATGTTTTTTTTTGTGTGTTTTTATAATTTTTGAGGTCAAGTTGAGTGTTGGAGATTGAGTTGGGCATGTGTGTATGTGTGTGTGTGCGTGTGTGTTTGTTGCGTATGAGCACGTTTGAAAAAAGTTGTTAAATTTTGCGTATTTTTTGGTATATGTGTGCGTGTGTGTGTGCGTGTGGTTTTTAATAAAAAGAGGCAAATATAAAAGGAAATAGTTGTTTTAATAGTTTTATCATAAACATTTTGCAAATTGCCAATTTGAGTTCTGGTCTTGCTTTTCATTTGATTGTTAAGAAAGCTCGTAAAGTGAATTTGGTTTTAAGTTGAATGGTTTGATGTGGATAAAACTTGGCAATGGGTTCTAAAAACTTTACAAATCCTACGACATTATTACCTAACATTTGCAATTATTCAAATATTTATTACTTACACACGAAGAAGAGCTAAAATATATGCTAGGTTTTCCGAGTTGTTTTGCTATATATGTATATGTATTTCTTGTATCATATTATCTATTGTTTTTATATATTGTCTGACAGCTCTAATACTTATGGATTATCTAGCAAAGAGTTAGACTAAAATTGTGTAGCCCCAAATCCTGGCTCGAAATCATATCTCATCTAGTTCTCTCTTCTTTTTTGCGGAATGATGATAACTATAAATACTAAAGCAGCTCCTACATTCGAAATCTAAGTAAATATATCACATTTGTCTCTTCTTCTTATTTGAATATCCCTTAGCTCTTCAGTTATTGAATATAAATAAAATCGTTAGTAAATTGAAAGGTAAGTACCATTGCGAATGTTGCATTGCTATCTGTATCGAGCAGATCTGAAGCAGCATCTAAGCTGGCCTGCTCCAAATCGCGGCGTTTCTTTTTCATATTCTCCTTATGCATGTCTGCGGCCCGATCCGTATATTGTTGCATGTGATAGGAAGATGTTGGACAAGAATTTATTTGTTCCACAAAAGTTGGATATTTCGAATAGTTCGATAGACAGATTTTGTAGTTGATTTTTTTGTGTTTTTTTTTTTTTTTTTTTAGTAATTTACAATTGGTTTTTTTTTTTTTTTTTTAATATTTTAGTTTTTGTATTTTTGTCAGATTTTAGGTAAGATGCATAGCACACATTTATACAGTTATACAGTTAGATAGCGACAGAGACAGCGAGTGAGAGAAAGAAAGAGAGACAGACAGAGATAGATAGATCACACATACAGAAACATTAAACAATTTGAAAGGGTTGGCAAAATAAAAATTGATAATTCAATAAAATTTTCGAAATGTTTATAATCAAGTGCAAGTTGTTTTGTCAATTGGAAAATATGTATGTATATTTCGTTGTTTCAATTTAAATATGTACAATTAAATAGCAACAGAAAAAATAAAATAAAATCAATATCAATTTTTTATTTGCGTTTGGTGTGGAAAAAGCCAAAAAAGAAAGATCGTTTACAAATTTTTCCCAATTTTTTATCAAACGCGTTTAGGGTTTGAGTGTGTGAGTATATGTATGTATGTATGTGTGTGTGTGTATGTGTGTGAGTTGAATGAATATATGTGTGTGTATGAGTGTGAAATGAAATAAGAGAGTAAATCAAAACAATTGGATTAGTAGAAGTATATATGCAAAAATCATTTTGTTGTTACAATATTTATGTGAATGAAAGAACCAAAAAGAATCGACAATAGAAAATAATACATGTATTGATACATATATATTGAATGAAAAATAAATGCTACACTACAAATTGTTGGCTTATAGCTGTTAAAAATATTTAGTTGCTGCTGGTTGTTGTAGTTGTAGTTGTTCTTGTTGTTGTTGTTGTAGATCAAAAATCAGTTTGTTTGTATCCCGACAAAAATTGTGTGAAACGCCGGCGAGTGTAGATATGAAGCTCAACTGTGTGTAGGTGTGTGTATGTATGTATGTGTGTATGTATGTGACAGTCCGTTACGAGTTTGTTTATTAGATATGCGAGTAAATTGTAGTTACATATAGGTATATATACACAATATACGTTACACGGAGCATATAAATAAATATATATATATATATATATATACTGATTTAATACATATATATATATATATATATATATATATATGTATGTATATGTGTTATACTCGACAAAAATAATGTTTAAAAATAAACAAACAAGAGTAAAAATAGAATAAACACCATCGATTAATACATTAAGTAAGTTTGTTAAGAAGCATATCAAATCTCAATTACTAGCTTTATTCAAACCTGAGCGGGAGGCATAGTTCACCAGGGCGAATTCGAGCAACGCCCCAAAGACAAACGTCAAACAGACGCCGGTCCAAACATCGATTGCCTTTGTATAGGAAACGGGCGGCAGTGAGGCGTTAATGCCCGATGTTTGTGTGGCCATAGTTAGTAAAGTGGTTACACCTAGAACAAATATAAATATATAGACGATACAATTCAGATAGATGTACTAGAAGAGAGAGATATATATATAGGGATTACCAGCAGTCTAGAGTTGGCTTAGCTGAAACGTTTTTTTTTTTTTCATACGCAATCTTTGGATGGGCACTTACCTAAAGATACGCGCGCGGGCACTGCGCCTTGATCCAGCCAGAATGATACCCATGATACAATGACCAACATACAGCATGGTATATAAATTTGTATTAAGTAATATGAGAATTCTCGCTTGAATAGTAGATCGACTTTGAGGCAACTGTATTCACCTATGAGTATACAAGGTAATATAAAACTGTGTCAAACTCAAAATGTACGGGAAGGATTCGAAATGGCGTTAGTTCATTTTTGATCTCACACGCACGCACACACACACACATATGTATATGTATATGTATATGTACACAGAGAGTAGATGAGTTTAGACACTGACAAAAAATAAGTAGAAACACACAGACAAAACACACGTACATTTCCAATATTTTAAATATATTTATCAAAACAAATTTGTCATCCAATAAATCAGTAAAAACCAAAATCAATTTGCTTGCTTTTGAAATTTTGCCACGAAGAAATGAATCAGAAATTAGGAGAACATTTACTTTTCATGAATTTTTTGTTGCTCTTTGTGTTCTTTTTTTTTGCTTTTATGTACAGGAAAGAGGATGGCTTCCAAAGAAAGAAGACATAAAAAACATAATATGATGCACAGTGGGTGGTATAAATTAATGTATGTACAAAATAAAGTGAGGGAAAAGAAACGAAATAATACAAAACGAATGACATTGAGAGACGGAATAAGAGACAGAGTTGAGTTGGAAAATTATAAAATGGCATCATAGGCAAAATTGTATTTTGAACATCAATTCAATTTTCTGACAATTGTTGTTGTATTTTTTGTTGTTGTTGTTCATTTTCTTGCTTGCAACAAAAATTCTTAACGGAAATGAAGTTCGCAGTGGCTTGTAGAGTAGAGGGTGCGCGTGTGTTGTTGTTGCTGTGGCTGTTGTTGTTGTTGTTGGCGTTGGCGTTGCTGTTACTGTTGCTGTCGCTCCTGTTGTTAGCTTCCGCTGCGAACACACCCCCCCCCATGCTGCCTGGTTGTAGCCGCCCTTCATTTCCGTTAATTTGTTGACATTGCGTTCCATACTCTTCAAGACAAAGCTGTTTAATATTTAACATTCTCATATTTTTATATTTTCATATTCATTTCATTTTCATTTGCATTTTCATTTGCATTGCTCTCGTTTGAATTGATCTGCGGCTTTTTTTTTTCGAGGGTTCTGGCTTTCTGTGGGTTCTATATATATATATTTTCATATATGCATATATTTATTCGCAGTCGCATGTGGCATTTGTTATTTGGATATTCAGATTTGACTTATTTTGTTTTAGCTTTTGCATTTTATCTATGGCCAGTTTTCTCTCCATTTTAAACGCTCATAGAAGATATAAAATTAATAAACTTTATGTGAGCAACTAAGTTCAAGGCGAACTAAATGCAAACAACTACGCAACGTCTAAGAACGGGTTGGGTTATGTTTTGAACCAATATAAATAAATATGAATTATAAAAAACATACATTTATGCAAATACATATCTCTTTTTTTTTTTTAGACTATTGAACGGGCAGATGAGTTGCAGGCTCATGCATCGCTTATAATGCGGGCAAATGATTGAGATGAGTGTATTTAATTGATATTATCCGAAGCCTTCGAATGAGCTAATAAGTGCTGCAAGCTATGCAACGGGTTTAAATGGGCATTGGATTGAGCTATGATGAGAGATCTAATAAAAATATATACAGATTCAAATTTAGCATAAGACCATTTCATGTATAGCAACCTATATCTATAATAGTTGAAATCAACTGTCTAAGCAAGCTAGGTTCGTTATTGTTGAACTTTTGTTTCATTCACTTATATAAGAAATACTCATTACTACCTAATTTGTTTCTGTGAAACATTTTTCTGATTCGCCTATGAAATATTCCTTTATTTAAACTAAATTTCTAAATACTTATATGATGAGGTTCCCAGGTTTATTGGTTACAGACTTTTCATTTAGTTTCCGATATTCTGATATATTATATGCTTTACTAGTATATTTACAAAGATTGTTGGCTTATCAAAGCAGCCTAAGTAGCAATACAGTTCAAGTTCCATAATCTCCTATAATACCCCTATATTGTTAGATAATACTATGAAACTTTTCTATTGAAAACCTGTAACTGTAACATGCAAATCAGATTCTCCATCTGTCTTCGATTATCTTCAAATGCATGCTTTCCATAATACAATGCAAGTGGATATCATTAGTTACTTGCATTTATCGCTGACAGAGAAGTGGGCGTGGCAAGCAAATGGCGGAGGCCCACATCGGTTGCATTTGCTAGCTATAAATTATCCACCTAAAGATGCTGACAGACTATTTGCCAAGTTTGTGAAAAAGTTTTGCGTGTTTGTATGCCACAGCTCAGTCACATAGACACATCCGCCCACACACACACACACACACATAGATCATCATTATTGGTGGGGATGGGATGGGATGAGATTGGGGGATATTTGCTCTTTGTGCAAGTTTAAGCAACTGCGTCGCAGACAATTTCCTCGATTAATTTGCTTTCCGTGGCCCGCCTTTTGCCATTTTCTTTCATTTTCTTTTTCCGTTTCGTATTTGGCTGCCGTCGTGCAGAGCTGCGATACTCAGATGCGAGGTAGTTCTTGGTAGCCAAGGTAAACATTTGCTTAAAGCGCCAACTGATTTCAAATTGCTCATAAAAACTCGGCTAAGGTAAGGCGACACGCGATGCCAAAACTGCACTTAAAATGGGCGTGTGAGTGTGGCAGCTAGAGAAGAACAGTATTTGTGTGTATGTGTGTGGGTGGGTGTGAGTATCTTGCGAGTGTGTGTGAATTACATCGTAAAAACTTGGTTTTTATGCGATTCGGCCATTGATAACGGTCCTACGAGATGCTCATGTGTAAACGGCATCATTACATGTGTTCGTGTGGCTGCATGTGTGTGTGTGTGTGTGTGGGTGTGTATTAGTGTTTGCTATGAAGTGCTTATGATGCCGTTTATTATAGATAGAGTATACAAGCGAACAACTATATTTGAAATAAAAACTATAGATACATATAAATAAAGTAGTTATTGAATGCATAAGTTACATAGATGAATAGATGCAAAAGAAAAAGAAAAAAACTCTCAATGAAAATATGAAAGTTAACTAAAGCTACATATTGACAAAGTTAAGATATAGATAGATAGATAAGTTCAAGTAAAAGTTGAATTCAATATAGAGTTAGTTCTCAACACCATCAACACAACAGTCAAAAAACACACACAAACAAACATACCCGTATTGGTTTTACTGTTACAGTAATCAGTCAAAAACTTCTCCAATGTGAAGCGAGGTAGGTGTAAGTTCTTTACCACTTGCACGGGATCACCCTCCTTCCAAAGGAACACCAAATCGTTGGTAGTCCAGCCGTCTAAGAGAAGAAAGAAGAGGAAGATCATTTAGTTAAAACATACGTAGGATAATCGATTGATATATTTGCAAATACTTATGTATGCGATTTTAATATAATATGATATATATATGTATATCTAAACATCTTTATATATAGCTATGTATAGTACATTACTTACAGCTAGCCATTCGAAGTGAGCATATTTGTCTATCCAATGGGTACAGCTTGAGATTCATTGGGCAGGCCAATGTTAGTGAGATGCGTATACTGTAGAGCACTGATCCATTGGGAAATATACGTATATACACATTGGGCATAATGATATTGTGAAAGTGTCCCTCCTTCTCATTGGAAAAGAACAAATCTGGCATCCACACACGATTCGCCTCCGTCAGTGTGAGATATTTCAAGCGACCTTTAAGGAGAGTTGGAATACATTTAGGCACATTTAGCGTAGGAAAGTTTCATCTGGCTACTCACCTTGTATATCATCGAATTTGAGACGCTCATCCGTCCACTGCTCTCGAAAGGTTAACTGTACACTGTACTCCTGTGGTGGGCGATCGAAAGGTTTTTCGTTTGTGTTGGGATAAAAGAGAGCTTTGTTAGTGCTGCGAATCGTAGGGTCTTTTATAGTATTTAATTTTAATTTTAATTTCAGTTTCAATGCAATTCAATTCGAACTACAATGCAAATTTCGAATAACCTCAAATTTTGGAAATTTCTCGAGTATTATTTTGTTGTTTTCTTTTTTTTTTTTAATTTTTGTGGTGGGTGTGGGGCGTATCAATTGGTGGGCTTGCTTTTGCGAGGGGACATTAACGTTATTTATTTTATTTATATTTTGTTTTGTGGTAGATTGTATATGAGAGCGAGCAAGGCGTGGCGAGGCGTGGCGAACGTTTTTTTTATATATATAAATTTTGTTCGAGTAGTTAGTTTATATTTGTTAGTAAGAAGAGTATATATGATGGCGATTATATTTGAAACTGTTGTATATATTGTCGTATAAAGCGTTTTGCTCTTCGGCTAGTTGCATATTCTCGGCATGGTATTGGTATAAGTTGTATGTAAGTAGTATTCATGTCATGGCACATACATAGGTTTGTATATACATATATATGTATGTATGTAAATGGAATCAAAATGCAATTCAAGATGCGTCTGCGATGCTGAGCATGCAACATCAACCACATTCAGCATGAACATCATTATCCAATGCATTGTTCGGCGCATTGCAACGTGTTGCATACAAAACACAAAGCAGGCAATAAGCAATAAGCAAAAAGGGCAAAAGGCAGCTTGCAACGTGCCAAAAATTCATAAGCAATAATACAATATCTATTGAGCAGGCGACACAGGCAAGCAAAGGCGATGGCGCAAGCAAAGCCAACGGCTGAGGCAACAACAAAACAGGCATTAAAAGCAAGGCAATATGATATAGTAAGAGGATCAGGCTTATATTTTAACTTGGCTTAGGCTTAGACATTCATATTTGAATATATACATATAAATATATAAAACGTTATAATATATAATAGAAATATATTCTTAAAGTTAACTTAAAACTCAGCATGCAGAACTTTTGTAAGATTCATAAAATAGAATTTTTGCACGTGAGAATATTTCACTTTATTCTGTAATTTGTGGATGTTTTCAATATAATTGGAACAGAGATATGTTCATGAGAAATACATTTATTTGTGCTCGAAAGGAAATTCTGGGATCAAAGGTTCTTTGAAAATAAACTATAAAAATATCCCAGAAAAATTGTTATTTTCAGCAGTCTATTAAAGACTGCGACTGGAACAAAGTTCCAAAGTTCCCAAAGTTAAGTTAAAGTTATTATTACTATGCATCCTTTTTGGTTTTTCTTTTTTAGCCCCAAATGGTGCATGCTTAAACATAAATATTTTTATTAAAGCATGCTGTATATATTATATATATATATAGGTAGATGAAATGATAAACTAGGGGTCTTCATTCAGCGGAAGGCATAAATTATAAAGGAAACAGAAACTTGAATTGATTAATAAAATCCTATTAGCTGTTCATAATGAAGTCGCCAATTTATTTTTTTTGCATTATTTGTATACCTTTTTTTCAATATCAATGAAAGAGATGCAAGGCCAAATGGCATTTGTAAACATATGAAGCAAAAAATGACAACAAAAAACTTGGAATAATTATAACAAATAAAGGGTTTTTATACTATATGTCATTTATACGTATTTGTTCGAATGCGACTGTGGCTCCACTTAATAAATTGATGCCAGCTATTTGTTTGATACACATTATTTTTTATGGCGCAACTGTCAGAATGAATAGAATTTTTTTAGGTGTTCAGGAACTGTAATTTGTAATGTCAAAAGATTTTATTTTGCATGTGGCGGATATGCGAATGACAAATGCAGAGTCCCTGAACGCGCGATGAATTTAATGAAAACTCATTGTTTTTCATACTTACAGTTAAAGCTGGGTTTTAACTAAAATCAAAATATGTTGAACTCGTGGCATGTGTGGTAAGCATTTCTTCTAATCCTACTGTCCTCAATTGAGTATCAGAAAAATATATATATATGGCACTTAAAACGTTAAATGAAGATAGCTTATTGGCTAAAGAAACGAATGGCACTGAAAATCTGTGAAATTTTGTTGTTTAATGATCAGATGCTGGCGAGGTGATTGAAAGTCTGAAGTTAGTTACTTTCCTAGCTTGATTGCTTAGACTAACATAGTTTCCATTTGTAGAGAATTGTGTTTAAGCTATGAGAAACTTACAGATGTATACTTAATAACTAGCTTAAATTACAATAAACTTCTCTTAAATTTGCATCGAGTGTTGAAAAAGTGGCATATATGTATATACATATATATATATATATTTATCTATATATATATATTTACATACATATATATTTAGAGAGAAAGATAGAAAGAGAGAGAGCGTGTAAGAAAGAGAGAGAGAGAGACCGACAGAGTGAAAGGGAAAGAGAGAGAGATAGTTATAGAGAGTCACAGAGAGAGAAAATATTGGCTTGAGAGAGAGAGAGAGAGTTAGCTCGCGCCTACTGAGATTTCGAGTGAAACAAAAGAAGAGAAAATCATATAAATTAGTTTCAAGTGAAAGAACATATTAGAATCGAATGTGTTTCTATAAAGGAACATTGAGAAATATACATAGATAGAGATGCATACATTGAGACATGTATGCTTGCAAACATAACTGAATATGTATCTAAATAAATAAACAGAAATCTCTTACAATTAGGTGAGTCGGAATTATATTACAATTTAATGCTGACATAGCAATGGAACAACTTTATACTCTTGTAGATAAGAGTTTTGCTAAAATATTTGAGAAGCTCTTAGTTTACTTATCTAATACATACAACTATGTTATTGTTAATTGAGTTGCCATTGAATGAATGCCAAGAAGTAAGGATAGGGAAGAGCTCCAGTTCTTCAGTTAACCTCAGACTTAATGTAGACAACTAATCCTTTGAAAATATAGCTCAACTCTACAAGAGTACAGAACTTTCGGGGTGCCGAAAAAAGTTGTCTTTTTAATTTTTAGAAAAATATTTTTGTGTGCAAGAGATTTCTGGTGAAGTGTTTTGAATTTTGCAAGGCAGTTGGAAAGAAAGTGTTGAAGAAATGAAATATTTAGAATTTTATACAGCCAATGGATTGAATTGTTCATTTATTTATTTAATATATTATATATGTATATATAGTCATAATTCATATTTAATATTAACATTTATTTCATAATTTATACATAGATATACATCTCGTACTATTGTATTTATGTAGATATATATTGAAAAAGCAAAGGTTTTGTGATTTGAATTTAATTTACACGGACATACACTCACACACACACACACGCACACACGTACATACACAGAAGTTAAATAAGATATGCGAGTATTTTGTTGTTGTAGTTGTTGTTGTTGTTTAGTTATATATAACATATAGTTTGAGCAAGATTTTTAAAGCGCTTGGACTTGTACTTGTATGCATGTACATTCATTCAGATATTAATTGCATTAGTATTAGTATATATGTATTTACGCTTATGCATATATTGTATTATCGATAACTGCCTAGGCGCCTGCACTCACCATTTTGTAATCGTCGATTTTCGATATGGAACGCAGAAACATGTTGACCTGGACTAATGTGGGCAAATTCGCTAAAAAATTATCATATCAAAATCGAGGAGCATTCGCTTTATGAGTAATCATTGTTTTCATGAACAATCGGGTGCAAGTATATACCTATTGATATATATGTATATGTATATACATACATATATGTTATCATATACTTATTTAAGTCTTAGCATAGTCTTATGTCTACCTTAACATTGACTTTTGCTTGAAGTTTGTTTGTTTTTGATGAATTTTATGTGTGCACGATTTGTATGTTAAACCAAAAACTTTAAATGATATAGAAATATTAAGAAATTATATAGAATAATAATTAAAACAAATATTTGTTGAATTTTTCAAATTGATACACAAAAATGTCTGCATGGATCTCATTAAAGTGTGAAGTTTAGGTTCATTTAGTTTCCTGTGGATTTTCTAAAACAGCAATAAAAATAGTTGATTAATTATTACATCAATTACTTTAAACGATTTTAATCATATACCCTTGCAATGGGCAATGTGCTTGAGTCTATACGAACTTCTCATTCATATACATATATAAATGTATGATGAGCCCTATACCAAGTATATATATTATAATATATTATGAATATTCTCTTATTTCAATTCGTTTTTTTTGCAAGGATATTAAGTCTTCGATAGTCCGAAGTAGGATAGTTTTTATCTTGTTTTAATATAAATTCATATATCATTTAAATTGTTATTATTTCTATTGAATTTATGATCAAATGCATGCCACACATTTTCAATTCGCTAAACACTTTGAAAGCTTCAAACTAATTAGTTTTCGGTTTGTATTATTTATTTTCGTTTTGGTAGTTTTTTATTTGGTCTATAAATATAAATAATATATCTATGGCTTCCAGGCATCAAACTAAACAAATAACAAACAATTGAAAAATGATAAATTGATTGTGAATCGGGGCGGTACTTGTGAAGTGGGTGAGGGATTATAGATAGCTAACCAACCAACACACGTACAAAGCACACGGAAAAATCGAGTAACATATTTTGCATACAATTTGCTGCATTGTTGTAGGCAATTAGATTGTTCGATGCTAAGTATACATATATTAGGCAATAAAACAAAAGCAATTATAAAATTGATAAAATTGGATATTGTCGTTTAAATAATAGAATTATATTAAAAATCGTCAATCAATTGAGGTTTGCTTATTAATGTATTATTTTCAACGGAAAATACACACGACAGCCAGTATAAGGGACCAGCAATATATATGTATGTAAGTATATATATATATATATATATACATAGATATATGTATATATAATTGAATAGCTGTTGCTCGGCAGTCATCATTATCATCACAATTAGTAGAAATTTGATATAAGATAATAAGTTAATTTATGTAGGCATAATTAACATTAAGTGGAATTTATAAATGTTTATTGTTAGGGAGAGTGAATAATTGAGAAACTCAGAGAGAGAGAGAGACAGGTATATATTTATATATATTGAGAGATAGAGAGAGAAAGACACAGAGAGAGAGAGAAGGAAAATTTTGTAGGTTGATAGTTACAAGATGATTAAAGACTTAAAATTAAAACTAGATTCAAATGTAATTTGGTCGAAATAAAGAAAGTGAGAGAGACATATAAATTTTGTGAGCTAGAAATATTTGAGAGATATATATAGAGGTAGATAGAGATAGATAACAAGATAGATAGAGAGAGAAATAGGGAGAGATAGAGATCCAAAAAGACATTTTCTTTATGTTTTGTTTCATTTCGTACTACAAAACAAATTTGTTATTTTACATTTTTGTAGAGCAAACATATATTGAAAATGTAATAAAAGAAACTTAACGTTACCAATGCAAACTTTAAACAAAAAGAAACTAAAATTTGAATAATATGCACAATCTAATTACAACGCTAATCAATTCGAATTTATTGTTCAATACGAGGAACAACAATTTCTTTACAGAATTTTTCAAAATTTTTAATTTTTTGTTTTGTTATTATTATTATTATTATTTTTTTTTTTTTGTGAATCAATAAAAGCAAATAATTTGTTGACTGAATTCAAAATAAGTTGAAATAAAAAAACATCGATAGTTTTTAAATACCAATATCCGATATAATATATATATATAGCATAATAATTATTATTGTTAATAATATATAATTGTATTTGTGTTTTTCTGTTGGTCAATTGCCTAGTCATAGATAAGACATAACAACTAACGGCAGTTACATAAGTTACGCGCACTGTAACGGGAAGCAAACCTGACATGGACAGAGAGACAAAGAGAGACAGAAAGAGGTTGAGAGCGAGAGAGCAGGAGACACTAAAGAATTAGACAGAGTGAGAGCGAACGTTTCTGAGAGAGGACTATGTTCATAGTTTGTGTCACTCACACAAACACATATATATTTGGGCAAGGGCAGGGGCAAGGGCAAGGTCTGAGAGTCTGTGGTTCTTAACTACTTTGATTTATTTTTGGATTTTTGAGTTTTGCGCGCACTTACCATGGTTACATCATCGATTTTCGATATACTTCTAACGAATATGTTGACGCGCACGACGGCTGGACCATCTGGAGGGATGATACATATAGATAGACCGTTTTGTACAATGGGTAATAAACAAAATTTAACAACTGCTCAACTGGCAGCAGACCGGCTGGCCACACAGCTCCCTCTTCAGCTGTTTCTGCTGCTGCTGCTGCTGCTAAATTTGTGGTACTAAAAACTTAACATATCATATATTTAAAATGGCGAATGAGCTTTGGGCCAGTCTGGTTTTTTCTATATGGTTTTATGTGTTTTAATTCAGTTCTTTGCTGTAATAAAAGTTTATTTTCATTGCTATGCACTGCTTAAAATTAGTTTGGGCATTACTATGCTCTCTTGATATATCTTAGAAATATAAGCTAATTCATATAAAGTTATACATTGCTGTAATACATAATCGATCCTAAGATAGTTAAAGTATTCGTAGGTGTATGAGTTTCGTGGGAGTGACAATTGTAATGTGACGATAACTAAAACAAAGAACTGCAGAGCATGGCGAATGTGACCTGATACGCTGTAAAAATGTGCTAATTGATGGTCAAATAATTATTGTTTGTTTTTTCGTTAGCTTTATTGACTTTAACAGATGACTATTGAGTGGGCCGCAGCATATATTTATGCATATGGATGATACTTTTGTAATTTTAATGATGTCAGTGCAGCGGCAAAAGTCAACATGACAGCTACACACACAACTGGAAATAAAATCCAATTTTGTTGCAATCAAACTGGAAATAAAGCGATGTTGACTAAGTGGATGGTGAATTTCAAACACACGCACACAATTATAGAGTGATTTATATTTTTTTGTATAGGCGCCCAAACACACATTTAAATACTTTTTGATGTGGCCAAAAGGTGTGTGAGAAACAGATAAATACAGAGAGAGAGGGAGAGAGAGATATATAGAGAGAGAAAGAGAGAGCAAAACTTGATTTACATACGTTATAAAAACATTTAACAGAAACACGATTACATGTAGTCCACTTAATTGTAAGCATGATTTTTATGATGATTGCTCGAGTTGTTCTTGTATCCATATCATATATTTATATATTTTAAATCTACCAGCTCCACAAATATAAAAATTTCCCGACTTTGATGTATTGCTATTGATATTACTTAATTATTTTCTATATTTTCTACAACTGAAAATTGACTTGTTTGCTTGTGAAATCGTTTTACTAAGGCTAGGCTTTTCCTTCTCTCTATATGAATAGAATTGAAACTGACATTTGGTCGCTTAGTATTTACTGTTCATGACGTCACACTTTCATCTGTTACAACATCTTTGAGGAATATGTATTCCAAGTATGTTATCAGTGCAAAAAATACTGGACAGCTAATCAGCTCGCTATGGAAAAACTTTGACCATATAAGAAAAACTAATTTTCTTCCAGTATATACATTAGAGATAGCCAAACAGAAAAAAATATGTATATTTTTTATCTCAGTCTACATCATAGAGAGTTGCTAGTTTGAGGCTCTGAAACATCATTACATTCTGCCACACTATATTTTTAGAGTTTAAATGTTTGCAGGGCACTCAGAAGAGAGTCTGTGTAAATGTGTGTTTATCTGTCTGAGTGAGTGTGTGTGTGTTAAAAGCCAGCAGAACGAAAATGCTTTGTGCTCAGCCCAGAAGTAGGCAACAGTTTTATGTCCAAATTTTACTTGAAATTGATGACTTATCGATTTGCCAAGGCATCAGGACTTTTTCCAGCACTTGGCTCATGTGTATAGTTGTGTGCGTGTGTGTGTGTGTTTGTGTGTTTGTTGTACAAGAGTTAATGCGTTTGCATGTCAAATTGAACACAAAAGAGGAGAACTTAAAAAGCAAAAACTGCCAGCTATGACTGCAGCTAGTTGAAATAGTAGTAGTATTAGTAGTAGTAGTCGTAGTAGTAGTAGTAGATAGTTGAGTAGTATATAAGTAAGTAGTATATAAGCAAATAGTTCTCTATATATATATATATGAATACAATGTTGCTCTGGCGTAATTGTATCCTTGGCAAAAAACATGAAAGTCAAGAAACAAAAAACACAAACGAAACGAAATTGGAAAATGCAAAAAACGCTTTCTCTAAAATATGCGTGAAACCAAAACTGAAAGATAGAACAAATACATGTAGGTATATGTATATGTAGATATGCACTTTTAGATATGTATGCATACAAGAGTATCAAAATACATGTGCCATAAATGTGGCTTTGCTCTAACAAGACGAACGAAATGTAAAAACAGAGAAGAAACAAAACAAACAAAAAAGAAAAGAAAGTGGAACATGAAACAAACGCAAAGAACGCAAATTCCAATAGCCAAAGAACAGCAAACAAAGTTATATATAGGGTTAAAAACATAGGGAGATTGGGTTAGAGGGGGGGAGAAGGGTCATCTAGGTATTTTCAATATGGAATGTCTAAAAGAGATTGAGGGGGTGGGGCACAGAGAGACAGAGATATAGATAGAGAGAGAGAGAGACTGTTATGAATAGATAGAGAAAGTTAGAAACACAACTTCAACGCAAAAACAAACAAAGTGTAAAATCTCTTTTATTTTATTGGAGCTATTGCTTAGCTTAGTATATATGTATATGTGAGTGAGCTGCGTCTATCTATTAAGATATGTATGTTATATATATGTGAGTGTATGTGTGTGGGTGTGTCTGTGTGAGCAGAGTAGCATAGAGCATTCAGCTGTGTGGTTCTAGTCGCTGTTATTACTACCAAAATCATTTGGATATGCTTAATATGCTTAGTTATGAATGTGGAGTTTCTATAGTGTACTGCATGTCGAATGGTGTGCTTGTTGATGTGAGACAGAGAGATAGAGAGAGAGAGAGAGTGAGCGAAGTAGGGAGTAGAGATAGTTATTGGGTCTATCGAATTTGTTAGCCAAGGTTTCTGTTATCAATTGGTTTTTTTTTCTACTTTTTTTGTTTTTGTTTTTGGCTCACTCTAGTATGTGACTTACCATTTTAATATCACTAATCGTCATTATACTGCGTACGAATAGATTGATTCTGACTATGGCGGGACCATCTGGCATAGAGTTTGGTTGGTTTAAATTGTGAGTTTTTCTTAATATCGTTTCAAATGCAATATTATTATGTAGCTAAACTAATGATTAGGTCACCGTAAGGTCTCTCTAAACTAATTTAGCATTTTTTTTTGGTGTGTTTTTTGTTATAAGTACTTAACAGAGACTTAGAAATATACAATAGTTATATAATAATACCAATTCTTGTTAGCATTGCTTTATTAAATTTAAATTTAACCAAATTAAAATATAATTTGTAAAATGATAAAGACTTTAGTTTTAGTAGAAGTTATCATAGAGAGGTAGAGTATGTCTTGTTATACAGTGGTTGGTAAAAGTATATGCTCACCTGTGCCATTTATTCCCGATGGTCGAATTCTGGCATCGTATTTGCCTGCACCTAAAATTTGATCTAAGACTTTTTTCTCCTTTTCTCGGAAATTTATTTTGGCATTATTTGCTCTGAAATCAGGATATGGATAGGTACGCACGTATAATTTTAATTTTGCTTTGCTTTTCAATTGATTCAATATTATTATTATAATTTTTTTATTTTTTGGGCTTGTGTACAATTGGTTTGTTTTTTTTTTTTAGGCAATTATTTGAAGTAGTTTTGAAAAAGATGCTGAACAAATTCGTTGTAATATTTTGCTTAGTATAGAATTGCATAAAAAAATATATATTCGCATAATAATTTACAGCAGTGAGACTTGGCTGAAATTTGTTCGGCTTTTTGATTTGGCTTTTATATACAAATTGAGTGTCGTGTGTTCGATTGTGGACTCAGAATTGGCGTCTGCATTATACACTGTCGCACTTATCAGAAGCTTCGACAAAGCCCAGCCACAAAAGGTGTGCTGGCCGGCTCTGTCCTCGGCTTGAGCGTAAATAATTCCAAAATTTATGCTCCGACAAAAATTACATGAAAATTAATTACATTTTAATGATGATGTTTGTTAGAGGAGTGAAAGTGTTTAAATGCATAAAAACATGTTATGGTAATGCGGGCGTTGCTGGGATGGGTGTAAAGAGAAAGAGCGGCAGAGGCAAGGCGAGGCGAATAAGCGAACTACAACTGACTAAAGCACTACTTGAAATATATGTATATATCATATGCGACACACACTCTAGTTGTGTGTATGCATTACGGCCTCTTTGGGCAATGGGCGTGGCCATCTGGAAAATTAACGGCATTTGTATGCAAATTGCCCACTTGGAGCGGCACTCACAAACACTCGAGTGCAACATGAAGTCAAAAATCAAAAACAACGAAATTAAAGCGTGAAAGAGAGAAAGAAAAAAACAGAGAACAAAAGTGAAAACATAAAGTGGCATACTTTTGGCATCTACTGTATGTGATGCATGTTTACTGAGGAAGACGTCTACTTACAGGGAAGCGCTGCACAGGCTGGTAAAGTAGAAGATCGCCCAGAAGTAGTGTCCGGTGCCCATGGCTAGGCACAAGCTCAATGCCCAGATGTCTAGATCGATGCCAAATAGCTGGATGAGCCGCTGCTTCAGGCTGTTGGCTGATGACTGCAAGAGAAAATGTGAATTGTTATTATTAACAGGCATTCCCCATTTAATCATCATTATTTGTCTTAGCCTAATGCGCCAGAAACGAATTATTTGAATATCTGCTCAAGACATCTTAATGTATGTTAATTCGCATAAATTCAATCTGCACCTGACCTTACCATGCACACTGAAGCGGTCCAAATTTAATTTCTCAAATATTGAATGCCACACCTTGAAACACACACACATACACACACACAGTTGGAGACGTTTTTAGTCGATGCGTGTGAAATTTAATTCAAAATCAAATTGAACCAATTAACTTTGTACGAGAATTCCTATAGAGTAGCACAAACTTGTGCATGTATGTGTGTGTATATATGTATATATACTTGTGTATATGTATATGTTAAATGATTGCCTTAAATGCAATTATTCATATTCAAATTTCGTCTTTTCGAAATGGTCAGCTACCATATGAGCTTGTGCATAGAAGGCATGTGTGTGTGTGTGTGTGTGTCCGAAGATATATGTATATATGTATATATATATGATCTGTGAACTCTTGAAATATTATTATTGCCTTCATGGCAGTATCGGCAATTTATAAATTATATTTACTTCCCAGATATATATATGTATATGTATATGCAGTTCAGTGTAAAAAAAAAAAAAAAAAAAAAAAAAAATAATAAATTGTTTAAATAAAAGAAATTTAACTAATAATGAATTTTAAATAAACAAAAAATTTAAATAAAAAACTTTTGTTAAAGAATAATTTAAATAAATATAAAACATTTAAATAAAAAAATTAACAAACAAAAAAGTTTAATAATAATTAAAAATAAAAAACTTCACTGTATTGCTCTGCACGTCCGACTGACCCCAGCGAGTCTAGAAGACTGAAGAAATGTCGCAGCTGCTGCCCTTTATATACGGCTGACTTCCACTCTCACACTGGGTCGCGCTCAAATGTTGATCTCAGCTGCAGGTAGAGATCGTTGCAGTCGATCCAATGGGAGCATTCTCTGCTGATGCAGGCAGATCTATAAGATCTCCTGGAGTTCTTCTGCATCCCTTGCTCTTCTTAGAGAGAGAGAGATGTTGCTGGGAATGCTTATATGGGAATGCTTTAATACAAATAATTTACAGATTGCCGATACTGCAATGAAGGCAATAATAATATTTCAAGAGTTCACAGATCACAAATATATATAAATATACATATATATATATACATATATATGCACACTGTCCAATTGCAGACTAGATTAAAAAGCTGTATGCAAATTGTTATTGGCGGTGAGACGCAATAAAAAATCATTACGAGCCGGACAATTAAAACAATGCCGCTGACCGACAATGGAGTGCCCGGGCGGGTAGCGAAGCCGCAGCTAGGATCGGAAAGCTGAAGCCATGGCCAGAGCGTTGTGGTGCAATACAACTGTGAATATTGCAATCGAATTAATCCCTTTATAAGCATTTTTGTGCACTCCATTGGGCCACGTCAGTGCCGACGTGCTGTGAATGCCGATAAGTGCGTGTGCGGCTGCCACGCCCCTTTTGGAATGCGGCTTTTATGCATATCAGCAGTGAAGCACTCAGGGGCCAGCGGGCCAGGACATCAGCAGGCAGGACAACAATTGCAATGGTGTTGGCCATGACCAAGTCGTTCGGAATTGAATGTGTTGTATTTGATAGGAATGTGGTGGTGGTGTGTGTGTGTGTGGCTCACAGTCTCTGTGTATGTGTGTGTGTGTGTGTGGCTGCTGTGCAACCAAATAATCAATTTAACGCAATCGGCATGAGAAAGGCAACAGGCTGGCCAGGATTCGCATTGTGTTAATTTGCTGCTGTGCCTGCAATTTCGTGCCATAAATACACAAAGTTGCTGTCGCTCATGTTGTTGTTGTTGTTGCTGTTGTTGTTGCCTTTGCTCGTGCTGCTGATGTCATTTTTGTTGTTGTTTTTGCTAGTGCATTGCAGGCCTCGTCTGGCCATGTCAGCCCTGCTGACTGTTTTTCAGCTGATACTGAAACAGCAGCAACAGCAACAGCAGCGAGCGACTAACACATGCTAAATCATGCGCACACCTATCGAGCCTTCGAAGTGATAGAGAGGAGCGCGTGACACGAGTGATATAGTATTTAAGAAATTTATTATATAGATGCTGTATATTTTTAGTTAGGTTAGGGAATAATGTTGGTAATAGTCAGAAAATATTTTTGTGAAATTCTAAAGACTCTTGAGCTGAGCTTAAGACTACAGGAAAACAATAATTTAGATTTAAAATTAAAGAGAAAAGAGAAATTTTTACTTATAAACAGAGTTCCTTAAGCGTTCGTCAAGTGCAAATTACTATTTAGCTTGATCTATGTCAATGATATGAAAAAAAAAAAACTTAGTTGGATATAATCTAAGAGTTGATATGCCAAATCTAGCTATGCATAAAGCTCGACTTAGTTTCGCTGATCACAACTCTATATAAAATAGAGAGAATAGAGAATAGAGGAATGTACGAAACACTTAGAGATGGCAATGTCATAAACGATATTTTTATAGCGATAGTTATATATTGATTATATATTTCTATATATCTAATTTGATGTGACTTGACATGACTCAGAGATGACTTCTCAGCGATAGGACTTGAGCAAACGTGACGAAACAGAATTTGTGTAAAAGTTCATGCAATACACTCTCATCTCTGATATTCAGTCCACGGGTGGTCCACGTTTTTGGCCCGCTGTCAAAGAAAGTTAACAATGTGACGGAGCAACTGCAGCTGCGACTGCGACTGCAACTGCAACGGCGACTGCCAAATGCCCCACATTTGCCGTTTGCCAAGCAGCTGGCGCCACCGCAGCGTCTCACACCCGTCCAGAGTACGCACACACACACACACACACACACACACGTACACAGTTAACCACACCCACTGTTCCTTCGCACAGTTCATGGGCTGCTCATCGTTCTTCTGGCTGTGGTGTAAATGGGTTTACTTTTATTTCATTTGTTTGTTGCTCTTGTTGTTGTTGTTGTTGTTGCTGTTGTTGTTGTTGCCAAGTCGACACACTTTTGCGCACAGTTTTTACTACACTTTTGTCTACCTCCCTTGGCCCCCAGCCCTATCCCCAGGACTCTCTGCGTCTCAGTTTCAGTTCCATGCCGCCTTTTTTTTTCTCTCTTCTTTTTTGCATGTCGCTTGTCACAGCGATTGTTGTTGTTGTTGTTGTTGTTGTTGTTGCTGCTGCTGCTGCTGCTGTTGGTGCTCTTGGCTATAAGTTGAATGAACGCCCAGCACAAAAGGCTCTGTGGACAATATTAATGGGCAGCAAAAAGATATATAGAGTTGGGTCTTACATGGATGGACAGTCAATGGGTTCACAGCAGGGTTGCCAATTGCTGCTGGTCCGTTTACATTATCTATTTATAGAAATGAAATTGCTTCTAAATTTAAGTGAATTGTTGTGAATTATTTGCCTGTCTGTTGCTGTTGCTGCTGCAAAAGCCACTCGCTTGAGTTCTGAGCAGAGGTAGATAATTTAATTAGGCTATTTAACATAGCAGTTCATAATGTTGCAGAAAGAAAGAGAGAGGAGGAGAGAGAGAGAGAGAAATGGGGAAATTATGTAAACGGAAGTTAGGATGATATGGTATATCACATAGTTGCCATGATTATCATAGATTAAACAAGTTTTTTCTATGAATTTCTTTCGTTTTTCATGAGAAATTGGTATGAGCTTTACAGGAATGCAATTCTCAGCATTCTCTAATATATAATTCCGAAGAAAGAGAAAATAGAATAGCTTATATTAGCTTCGTATGTTGCATATATTGAGCAGACTTGTCAATTACGGGTTTCTACTTTAGTCTGAGTAATAAAATAGAGTTCTACTAGGCGGAAAACCTTTCCTACCTAACACAGGAGCTGGCTTCTGCAGAAGTATTCAAGTATTTAAGCACATAAATTTTGATTCTCGCTAAAACCTTGCAGGGTTTTATAACACTGCTCGTAAGCATTTCGAGACTCTAGCAGTTGATGGCCCGAGCGTAATTGCTGGTCACAGCCGAAGGACTTTATTAAAGCAAGAGAAATGCTTTTGCTTGCTAAGCTAAAATACTGAGCCAGCAATGAGGAAGTGCTGCATATGGCTTAGGGCATTATTCCGGCAATAATTTCGCAAATGCTGGAACATCAGGGCATTCTGTTTGGTCTACCCTTTTTCCGGTTTATTTTCGGAGCCTTCAAGAAGCGGGTAGGGAGGGGAAAGCGCTGGGGCTTAAGGCGTCAGCAGAAGGCAGCTCTGATTTCGTGCAGTGTTTCGCAACACTGCCAAATAGCAGCAGCATGTCGAGCGTGTTGAGCTTGCACACGCACACACTTAAACACTCGTACAGCTGTACGAATGTGTCTGTGTGTGTGTGTGTGTGTAGGCGTGTGTATATAAGTATTTATTTACTTTTTTTTCATTTTATGCCGCTCAGCGGCGCTTGTAGCTCGTTATGTTGATTGGATTTTGTGCCGCCCGCTTGTATAACGGCGAGAAAGTAGTCCACACACACACACACACACACGTAGATAAATGCACACGCACACACACACACATACACAGCACGCTCACGCACACTATTAAGGCACTTGCGTTGCTGGCAACGGAATAAAGTCAAGTATTGCGTTTGTGTGTTACTCTCTCTCTCTCTCACTCTCTCTCTCTTCCTCTCTCTCTCTCTAGCGCTCTGCCTGCATGCAACTGCGGCTGTGTGCGTGCCATAAAGCTGGATTCATTTTATTCTCGCCTCTTTATGTATGCAAAAAATTTGACACTCTCGTTTTCGCAGCATTCTGCTCTGCTCTGTTCTGTTTTTTTTTGTGTTTTGTGTTTTTTTTTTATGTTTTTCGCATCCATTTTTTGCCTTGCTAAATTGTAAGTAAGTGGGCTTAGTAGCATTTTGCAGTTTAGCTATGTGCACGCGTGCGAGAGTGTGTGTGCGTGTGTGTGTGACATTTTGTGGCGCAAGGATTTGCATAAAGCCCACCTCAGCCGCAGACTTAACTTTAACATTTATCCCGGCTGCCATTTAATAAACATTTCCAATTGGCAGTCAACAACAAATGAAATTTGCCGTGCGCGCCTCTACCCGTGCAGAAAGTCGAATAAGTGCAGCAAAGTGTTCGCTTCGTATCGCGTCGGGGCAAAGGTCAAAGTGCACTACAGGAAATGACGAGAAATTCAATGAAATTCACGGAGTCAACTTTACTCTGGCGCTCTTTGGCATTTGAAATTTTGTGAAAGTGCTCAGTGCTTCTATCAAAGAAATTCCAGAAAATAAATTCAAATGCCAAAATAGAATTATATTGATGGCTAAAATTATATGAAAATATATGAAATAAATATTTATCCATTAGACGTTGCTACGCCAATTAATAATCAAATATAATTTACTTTAAATTTGTATTGGATATTTCTACTCTAGCTCAATGCAAATGCGATCAATCAGGCTCAAGAGGTTGGTTAGTTCAGTGTAAATCTGATTTAAGACATTTTGTCTTGTAATTAATTCATTAGCTGCAGTGCCTGACCTTTTCCTAAAACAATTTTTCTTCTTTAGAGGGAATTGAGTCTAAACACACACACAAGCACGTACATAATAGTATTATTGATGTTGTCGTTGTTGTAGTTTGTCAATGCCTGGGCCACACAGGGCATCAGCCGTAGGCAGCCAAAGGTCAACGCGTAGCGCTGTTTCCAGGCTCTTAATTAATTGAAATGTCAATACATTGCCTACGTTGAGGCGAAAATTTTAATGAAACGGACGACCGGGCACCCGAGGGATGCGAGAGCCCAAATAATGAAGAGCTATTATTAGACACAAAAAGCAAAATCATCTATCATCGCGTGTGTGTGTGTGTGTATATGAAACGAGAGAGAGTGAGAGAGAGAGAGCGGAAGAGAGTGAGAGAGAGAGTGTGTGTGTGCTATACTTAGAGACAGCCGTAACGAATCTCAACCTTAACTCAAAATTAGCTCACATGAAAATATTGCAGCTGCCCAGCAGATCCACAAAATACACTGAGAGAATTTATGACCCATCGACACGGATAGCAAATTGCCAGCCTGTTACTTTACCTAGTTGGCGTCTGTCCTCTGGTTGGGTCAATAAACTAAACTAGCCCCCAAAGGCTGACCGATAAAAATTATACACATTTTGCCAGCCATAGAGCAAAGGAGTCGCGTGATAAGCGCGATAACCAGCCGTTCGCATGTTAGTCCAGCGAGTCCTGTGTGTGTTTACAAACAGGATCTGGTCACGCTTCTAACCCCAAAAATGGACACGGTGCGTGCCAAAAGCGTATACACAGGCACACACACACACACAGACAGAGCCTCGACACATCCAGTATATCAGAAATTCCGAACGTTCTGCCGCCATTTAATGGCTGTCAAGATAAGCAGCCAGTGTGCCGGACTCGGAGGCCAAATAAATAATTGCCTTAAATTGTGTGACAGTGCTTTAGTGTTGGCTAATGCCAACATTTATTGTCCAACTGTACGAGAAAAGTGCATTTCATTTCATGTATCGCAAAAACACATCTATTGCACAATTGTTGTAATTGCGTAAAAGGTGTGTTATTATGCTAAAATGCATATCAACTGGATTTTACATTTATGCATTTACATTCCGAGTGTTTGGCACTCCATTAAAGACATTGCTTAGATTTGGGATTGAATTTCGAAAAAGAAAAAATATATATTTATAATTATATTTATATTTATTGAAATTATATGAAAAATAGATTTTTTCTATTTCTTAAATAAGTAAATAAAAATATAAATAATAATTTTGTAAGAATATTTTTTATATAAAATATGAGCCAAAATAAATTCTTCTGCCCTCAAGCTAATTTATACAAGTTTATTATTATCTTTTATAAGAATTACTAAATATTTAAAAAATAGATATATTTTTTATAAAGTTATTTTTTTATTTATTTTTATTTTTATTTTTTTTTTTATTTTTTTGTATATATTATGCAATAGAAAGGCATTTTGATGGCATTAAAATCAATATTACATTTTTATGCATATATTTTTATTTTATTTTTTTTTTAATATTTGTATTTTCATAGTAATAAAGTAAATATATTTTTTCAATGTATATTTACTCTACGCTTGATATGTATTTTTTTATGCACATCATATTTTTTTATTTAATTTTTGTCACATTATTCTTATTTAACATCATTCCCGTATTTTTTTTTTGGTCGCAATATTCGTACAGCCGCTTCATTTGCCTCTGAAATGAAATGCTTTCAATAAATTCCATCGAACCATGGCGTTTTATCGATAACTGTGCGTGTCTGTGTGTGTGTGTGTGTTTACGCGCTTGTGTATTTAAGCTAGTGGCACAATAATATTGCATGCATTTTTGCCGGTAAATGCATCATTGAGCTGCTGTAAGCTTATTTGCTGCAAGCAAAATTGAAATTCATGCATATTTACCAGAAGAAAAACGTTTTCATAGAGAAAAGCGAACCGAACTATGTTTGAAAGTCGCGTGTTTACAGTGCCCGCCAGAGCTATGTGTCCACGGAAACTGTTGTCTTGTTTAAAGGTTTTTAGTACGCCGCGCTTCCCCATTTCATTATTTAATCCGTTTTTTTTTATTTATTTTAATTTTTATATATCGTTTACTGTTGACTTAACGTGCTATTGACTTGCATATTTGGCCAGGTGGCCCGGTCTCCGTTCCATTTGTGTAATTAATAATCCACAGGCGACGGGGACGTAAAAGTTGTGATGGCGTTTGGCCTGTTTCCCCAGGCAAAGCATCCGCATTCATTGTTTTTGCCTTGTCAAGTTGTGCGACCCGCTTAAATGATTAATGAAGCTAAAAATGTCAACATTTTCTTTACGTACTTTTCTTTTTTTTTTTTCTTTCTTTTTTGTTTCATTCTGAAGTGAGTTTTGCCTTTAAGTTAACGTACCTGCCAGCCAGCCAGCCAGCCAGGCAGTCCGTCAGTCATTTAGTCATTTGCTGCAGCTGTCCGTCAATTATTCATTAATCAAGGTTAAACACATTAAAGTTAATATTAATTTGCTATGCCAATTAATTAGCGCAAGTGTTGCGTTCAACCTACAGCGGAAGCTGCAACAAATTTCAATTTGCAGCTGCGCTCGAAAGTTGGCCCGTAAACAAAGTGGTAAAATGCATTGGGTAACGGTACACGTTGCCACATTGAAGCAAAGCGATTGCAATAAGCTGCTGCCACAGGGCCATAAAACAAACGCGCGTCCCACACGAACGTCAGAAGGAGGCAAAAAGACCGGAAGCAGGAGTGGGAGCACGAGCAGGAGAAGGAGCAGGAGAAGGAGAATAAGAAGGAGCTGTAGCAGCGAGCACAAACATGAGCAGGAGGCGGTCAATTTGACCAGCACGGCGCTGAGTGCAAGTTGCAATAGTGTCAATTGACAATGAAAACGAAAATGCGATGCGAAGACCCCAGCAGACAGCCCTGCCCAGCCCAGCCCAGCCCAGCCCAGGACAAGTCAGTCAGCCAACGACTCAGTCAGCCAGCGAGTCTGCGATTCAGCTCGATTCTCGCCATAAAATCCTGTCCATTGAGTTGGCTCTATGTTAACGATTTGCCCATTTGCCGTAGCACTTGGCTCTGCCACCTTTTATTTTGTGTGTAGGGCAGGGGAAGTGGGTGGGTCGTATGAGCAATGTTAGCCATTTGGCTAGCTGTTCAACTTTGTTGAGCAACTCGGTCTCTGCCGCATTTTTGGCCATGCCGCAGCTCCCGATGGAGCGTTCAATCTTCAGCTAGAGCTAGCTGCCAGAGCAACTTAATTGAAATGCTGCATTTGTTTTCGACAACTTTTCCTGTCCGGCAACACCAGCAACAAGGCAACTGAAATGCTCCAACTTGGCTTTAACTGTAGTTAAAGTTGTTTTATATAATTCGCAGCAGCCATTCAGCTGATTGCTAAGAGCCGAAACGTGCGCTCGATTAATAAACCAAAGACAATCTATTCACTTGCAAATTAATAATACATTTATTAATCAATTAAGTGCATATGAATATCCCAAATGAATTGAATAAATCCACAAGGTATTGATCTAGGCATATTTTGTTTAATAAATTCAATGAACTGCTAAGGAAGTAAAGTTCCAAGTTTCTTGACGTGAGAGCTAAATAAATTTAAAGAAGACTCTCTAATGTTGCAGCCAAATGTATTCTCTCTCTCTCTCTCTCTCTCTATCTCTCTCTCATTTAATTTAAATAATTGCTTAAATGTATTGCATGGCAATTGTAGAGGTCATTTAGCACAAATAAAATATAATTGTAAATAAATGCGGCAATAATTATCGGGGGATCGCATATCAAGTGCAATTAATGCAATTAAATTGCCTAAATTAGTCCATTGTGACTATCTTCCTCTCTCTCACTCTCCCACTCTCTCACTCTCCTCTCTGCTGCTCTTCTTTACGTTCTTTCGCTTCTCACTTTAGCTGTGCTTTAAATTCGATACAACATAAACAACACGGCGCCAACTGTAGTCAAAGTTTGCTCACGTTCCATGTCCACATGCAGCTGCATGCGCCCATCCCGTTGGTATTCCCATTTCCCATTTCTATGCCACCGACCAGTACAGCACTTCCAATCGTACCCTTCGAGTTTTGGCTTTGTTCGCTTGCCCGTAACCAGAAAATGACAAAAGCCATGTCAACAGCATCTGCAAGGGTTCGACTCGAGTCGAGTCGAGTCGAGTCGCCTCGCATGGAGTGTGGGCAGTCAAGGAGGCTAAGACAATGCCCTGACTGTTACCACAACTAGTTTAGAGCCATGTGTGCGTGTGTGTGTGTGCGTGGTCTGTCAGGCTGTCCGCATCCGTGTCGCTTTTGACCAAAGTCTTGGCTTAAGCTTCGCTCCGTAGGAGACTGGACCATTTCTGGTTACGTTTCAAGCAGCAAACAATGGGCCGATAATTTATTCATATTTGGCAACAAAAGTGCCACACTCATCTGCCTGAGAGTGTCTGTGCTTGCCTGAATTTTTAAATAACTATAAATTTCTAAATTTACACAAGAGACCCCACACAAGGAGAACTACAAACTGAAGACACATTGCATTTGCGATAAGCCACAAAAATCTGCTCGTGCCAAACAATGGAAAATTTTAATGAATATTTTGCGGACACACAGAGTGTTGTTAATTGCCACATAAATTTGCTGGACACACCACTACACACACACACACAAATGAGTAGTAAAAAAGAATGTATATAGTATATACATACATATACATATACGTGTGCATTATATATATTTTTATATAGAGTGCTCTTCACTCAATTTGCTTAATATTTATGTATATCTATTTGCATAATGAATGTAATCAAAAACGTTGTTCTTGTTGCTGTCGTCGCAAGTTTTAAAGGTCAGCTCTAATGTGCATTAATTTTTAACAGCACACGACCTATATATATGTATGTATATACACGAGTCGAGCGAGCTACTTTATTTAATAGACCTTCAGCATATAGACGCATTGAAATTAGACTCATTTGCATGCTAAAAACTTTGGCATTTATGAAAGTTTCATTTTAAAATAATGAGATCATAAAAAAATTTCTCAAACCTAGCTGGGGCAAGTTCTTTAAATATAATTATAATAAAATAAAAAATAAATTTAAAAAATATTTTTACTACTACTATAACGAGTTTTAATGCAAATGCAGCCGACTCGGCAATACATAAATAAATGGGAGCATTTGAAGCAATAAATTAAATTAAATTAAAATAAAAAATTATTGCATATACAAAGATAAAAATATTAAACCATTAACCATAAATTTGCATTATATTGATTATTAATAATTAATATTAAAATAAAATTAAAAATAAAAAATAACATAAAATTTAATTTAATAAAATTTATTATTAATATTTAATAATAAAATAAAATAAAAAATAAAAATAAAATAAAATTTAAAAATTAAAAATATAATAAAATTAAACAAAATTAACAAAATGAAAAAAAATCATTCAATTAATATTTGAATAATTAAATAGCTTTTGTATCAAACATTTTGTAGAAAATATTTAGTCACAAATTGTTTTTATTTATTTCTTTTTCATTGGTATGTTTATATTTATTTATTTTTAAATTTATTTATTTATTTACTTTTTTTCATTGGCATTTTCTATATACACATATGTATTCACATATTTTGAGTGTAAGAAATTTATTATTCATTACAAAACTATTTGATTATATACACATGTACAATCGCATTGCGCTACAATAATTTCAATATAGTATAAACACATCTTGATGAGATTATTCTTATAAACACAAACAATATTTTCTTTGCATATACCTAAATTCATTGGGAGATATATTTTATTTAGAATTTCTCAAAATTCAATTGCAGCATCACACTTTAAACTCTAGGCATGTATCAGCATTCCGCTTGAATACTTTTCGTATCAACTGTGACATCCTGCCACAGTTCAAAAGACAATTCACAAGAAAATGAGCCCAACATTGTTTTCTGGACTGTTCACTGACCAGCAATCAATCAGGCATTCAGTGAGTGTAAAGTGTGTGAGAGACAAAGGCGAAACGTTTCAAGTGCTCATGAATTACGGCAGCGCGCATTAACATGTTTTTCAATAATAACAATTTGCTCTTAATTGTTCACTATAATTGAATAGTCCATTTCGTTCCAGTGCTGCACATTATAAATTTGCAATTGGCGAATCGCGCTGCTATAATGCCGTCAATTAATTGGCATGCGATGCGCCTTATAGATAAATAGCATTAAATCGAGTGTGTTTGCTTGGGTCGAAGGTGGAATATGCCGGGTGGGGGGTGGGGTGCGGACGGAATTGCATAACGCATACGCCGCGTATGCCGATGCTGTTGCCGATTGTTGTTGTTGTTGCTGCTCGTCGCTTGTCGTCGACTGTGTGGCTTGGGTTTTGGCATTAGTGCCAAGAAATTTTGTGGAGGGACGTGCCAACTAATTGCGGCTGCATAACTTGTTGCGCTTCACCTAACCGAACCGCCAGCAATGCCAGCAAACAAACAAACACATGTGTGTACCATGTGCATGTGTGTGTGTGTATATATATATATCTGCTTGCCGCAGACAGATTGTGGGACAGCGGCTGTCGCTTGTCTAAGAACTACAGCCAACAGCAACAACGAAAACACAAGGCCAGCGGGCGAATTGCATTAGCTACAGTGCACTCATACGTATACTGATATGTGTGAGTGTGTGTGTGTGTGGGTGTGGGTGTGTCGTGTTTCTGCCACGCCCACGCTAAAAGCCGAAGGCCATATCGCTTGTTGTCTGTTTACCATAAACAAAGTCAAAGTGTCTTTGGCAAGCAGCTTGACAGGCATTTTTGTTTGATTTGCCAGCAAGCGCTCGACGAACCTTCGTTGCTAATTAAATAAATTGTTAGCCTGGAAGCCACGACAGCCGCATACCCTATCTCCCTTAATTAATTCCTCGTTCTGCCCTGCAGCGCGAGCCATTTGGCAGCTCTAAATGCAATTTGATCTGCCCGGCAGTCAGCCTGAGCGCGGCTAAGTGAACTGTCAATCAGCCAAGTGCATAATTAAAATGAGAAAATATTACTTGCATAGCTAAGAAGTCTGACCGACTGGCGCATACCCAGCAAAGGTCAGAAATACATTTAAAAAAGAAAAAAAAAAAGAAGAGAAAAATGAGATGATTATTGATTATGTATTCCTGATCAAGATGAAGTTTATTCTTCAGTTAATATATATAAATATTGTCATGATTATATTTAACTATATTCTATATATTTATATTCAGTTTGTCAATTTGCTCTATTAATTCTCCTCTCTTAAGTCAAGGGCTATATATCATTGATCATTAAAGATATAGAAATGAACTGAGCATTACTCGAGCATGTCGCAAACATGAAGCTTAAGTGCTTGGAATGCTGTCCAGCAGCAGCAACGACAACAAGAACAACAACACGGACAGTATGTTGCATAAGTCAGTGAACCGCAAACAGAGAGCAGAAGCAACAGCAACAGGAGCAACAGGAACAGCAGGAGCTCAGAGCCCGGGCAGGCTGTGGCCGCTGACTGGCTAAGAGCTTAATAAAATTATGTGACGATGATTGCTGCTCGAGCATGCCAAAGAGTGAAAGGTTGCGAAATTACAGGAGCTGGCAGTGTGGGATGACGAAGGGGATGAGCTGCAATGGCTTGTCCAGTTGCGGATGTGGATCGTTGGCCGCCTGCAAAATGGCCGCCTCGCCAGCTGCTTCCGGTATAGCAGATGCAGCTGCTGCTGCTGTTGCTGCAGCCGAAGCTGCCACTTGAAAAACGCATTAATGGTGCAGTTTTTTGTGCCATTTGTATGCGTATTATATATATAAATATATATATGTATATATACGTATATGTATAAGTGCAGACATATAAACTTATGGGCATACATATGCACTTGTATGGCTGCCCTATATGCATGCCAGAGTGGTTTGTTGATTGCATGTTAAAAGGCTGCCGCTGCCTTTGCTGCTGCTGCTGCGACTGCTGCTGCTGCTGCTGCCAGTTGCCTTCTGCCTGCTGCCCAGCTTCGGCTGCATCGTCTGCCATGAAATTTAATTAAAAACTTGTGTGCCATGAAATTACATTTCGACGTGCGTACGAATCTCTCTCTCTCTCTCTCTCTCTCTCTCTCTCTCTCTCTGTGTGCTTGAGTGTGCCAGCAGCAGCAGCAGCAGCATCTGGAGCACGTGCAGCGCCCAAAGGTAGGCAACGCACAAAGGCAACTGCTTGATTTTTTATATTACAGAAGAAGAGCATTCAGCAGAGGTAGAAACAAAATAAGGGAACTCGTCCAACTGCTGCCAGCAGCAGCCATCGGGATATGGAAATGGCCGTCTTCCTGTGCACATCATTGCAATTGGCGTTGTGCACATTGCAGCTATCACGATCCACTCGATGCTGCCGCTGCACAGGAAATGGTCACGACATCGAGCAGGCTGTCTCCCAAGGCCATATGACAATGATGCATATTAATATATAAACATATAATTGGTTAAAGAGCAAAAGAGCATTTCAACTGCTTGAGATAGGAGTTGAATTTCCCACAAATTTCCCTAACTTACACACAACTAAAAGACGGTGCTAAGATTTCATAAGATTAATGAAATAATGACTAATTCCTAAGAGACTTATCTAACAGAACTATCATAATTTATTCATCAATATCAAATAACTTGAATATGAATATACAAGGATGTTCATATACGACAGTTCCTATATATTTTTTTTCTTTTGTTATTTAATTACAGAAAATAAATAAATAAATAAAATAAAACACAAAAGTTGTTTGATATTCACGTTAAAATTAATTTGATAAAATAACCATTTATTAAAATATGTATTTATAAATATGAACAGAATGAGCGTCCATAAAGTTCCTAAAATATTCGGCCCAGCCCAGAAAATATTCATCAAAACCAATTTTGTGTTTAATAAAACATTTCCCAGTTCGTGAGTCGTAAATTGCGCTCGATGCAAATTAAGCTGAAATATTTATGTGGAGTCAGCGCTAATCCAATTGCTGGACGCCAATTATGCTAAGCTTGACGTTCTCGGCTCATAACCCTTTTATGAAAGCGCATTATGAATGCAAATCTCGCTGGGGGAAGAAGGGCAGCAATCAAATTGCAGCACCTCGTTTCTTTTTGTGTGCCGTATTTGTATGTTGTTGTTGTTGTTGCTATTGTTGTTGTTGTCTGGCATTTGTTATTCAAAAATCAGGCTGGACTGTGCACTGTGCGCTGGACGCAGTTAGAGAATTTCAATTAAGCATTGCACATACGCCGTGTGACACAAAGACAGCAACAGCTGCCAGCCACTGGAATCCGCTTAAAACTTATTCAATTAAACTTCCAGGCGAAGCAAACACCAACAGACGACAAATTCGAGTCGTAAAAATGCAAAGTAAATGGTATTCAGCCATGGCTATAAACCGACTACAACAAGGAGAAACAATTGGAAATGCTCTTCCCGAAAGGCTCAATTGGAGATTTGGTGAAAATTTAATATATATGATACTAGAATAAGATTATTGATTGAGCTAAGTTTTTTAGTAAACTAAAGATAAATCTGAATTTGTATAGACTTAAACAATCCCAAAGACAGTTTTCTTTAAGAACTGTTTCGTATAATTTAAGATATTGTATTATATGGAAAGTTCAGTTCAGCTCATTTTGACTTTTATAGATAACAACATAAAATAGTCGCCGACTTCAGCGATTTTAATTTAATGTTCTGATGTATCAAATTTTATTATTATAGATCGAATCACTGGCGGGTTCTCAGAGCACTGCGATAGTCGGGCGGACGCATAAAAATAAATAGTATATACAATTTACTTTAGTTTATGACTGCAGTAGTGCAGCACATGCTGCGTGACAAAGCTGTGAGACCCGTGCCTAAAGTGTATATAAAAATATGCACATAAAGCGTCCATAATAAATTCCACAGTATGAGCTGTTTGTGCATGTGTTGCTGTGTGTGTGTGTGTGTGTGTGTGTGTGTGTGTGCAGTACAATAAACTCTGTGAATGGCAAAATAAAAATGCGGTGCATAAAAATAAGTTGGCAGTTGTCTGTTGCTGCGTCTCCTGCTGGGTGAATGGCCAGGTGTGCATATAGCTTGTATTTACAGGGTATATGGGGTATGCGAAGTTATGCTAAATAGCTTAATTGACTCTATTAGTTTATTGATAAGATACTAATGCACTAATAAGTGATAGAGATAAGCAAAGCAAATATATATTGATTTGTTTAGCATTAATGCACATAAATTCCCTATCTCTCTTTCTCTCTCTCTCTCTCTCTCTCTCTCTCTCTCTCTCTCTCTCTCTTGTTTAAGTAACAATATTTCGATTAATTGCTGAAACAGAGGCTGCATGAAAGTAATTTCATTTATCTGGTTATTGTTTGGTATCTTTACAATGTTGTACGAGTAATGAAAGCTAATGAAATTCAAATTTCCTGTGCCATGCATTCCATTTTGCGCAACTACAACAGCAGATGGCGCCACTTAAAATATGCGACTTCTCCCACTGGCGCTTAGAGTGCGGGCAGAAAGGGTATTTATGTAGTACATTATTTTTAACGACTCGCCAGCCATTGTTGTTGGCAGAGCTCCCGCTGCCACTGTGGCCGCTGCTGCTGCTGCCGCTGCTGCTGCTCTTGCTGCTTCTGTTGCTGCTGATAATAATCTGCAAATCAGCTTAAAAGGTACGGTGAAAATATCACAGTTCCACAAACAACTTGAACCGTATAACTTTACAAATCAAAAACTTTTTGAATACGGACCAGTTGTCCAATCCAGCGAGCCTCCCAGCCAGCCCCCACGCCACTTGAGCTTTTGTAGTTGTTGTTTTTTTTTCGGCATGCTTTTATTTAACATTCATTTTAGCATTTTGTTTGCTATAGTCCGTGGCTTTCGTTTGACAATTTATATACGTATGTATGTATATATGTAGTATATATATATATAAATATGTGTTGTTCTCGCTGCCCGCAGACGCCACAACAAAGCACTTTTATTTATTTATTTTTGTTTTCTGTGTGTGTGTGTGTGTGTGTGTGGATGAGTGTATTTGGGGGCTGGTGCTAGAATGCCGGAAACGTGACTTATTTGATATTTATGTACTTTTTAGCCAGCGACAAAACTAAAATCCTCGCATTTTGTTTACGCAATAAAAAGCAAAGCGCCGTCTCGCATCGCATCGCCTCGCCTTGGCTCGTTCCAAAGCCACAAATTTATACAATACAAAACAATTAGAGAAGAGCATGGGGAGGAAGAAACCCAAACACACCCTCACACATACACACATGCACACACACACCAACACACAGAGTTATGTGACAGGCATTTTATGTTTTTTAATTTCTAGCTGGCGCTTAATTAGAAAGAATTTTTTTGTTGTTCCTTTTGGTCCAAGTACGTGCTGAGCCCTGTGCCACATGGCGTATGTGCAATATGCAAATGCGACTGCATTTTGCATTCAGAAATTGAAATCAACGAGCTTACAACTTGATAGGTTTTTATGCCCCGTTTTAGTTGTCACGCCCGCTACCCTCTCATCCCCTGCCCCCTTCCTCCCTTCCCCATTCCAGGCCATTCGTTACGTTTCGTTGCGCTTGTCGTTTCCTTTTTTTCCCATATACACACACACACACTCACACACACATGTCATGCAGTTGTTGTGCTTTGCTGTTTGACATGCATCGATTACATAAATGGAAAACAGTGGAAGGCAGACGGCTGCGAGTAGTTCTATAGTGCGACATAAGTCACGAAGCTCTTGCTAATGATGAGCACCATCATGATTTTTCAATTAACCGAATGAGCAGAAGGTTGCCACTGTGCAGCAGCATGTCATTCCCGCGCATATGTGACAATCACAGCAATGACACAGAGAACAGCGAGAGAGAGAGAGAGAGAGAGCGAGAGAGAGAGGGCGAGAGTGGCCCAGACAGAGGCAGAGTGAGTGAAGGAACTAACTAAGGAGGAATGGCAACAGAAGTCGGAATCACTGAATAGAGCGTCGCAGCAAAGGTACACAAATTATTAAGATTGCACGAGATAATACGAAATGACTCAAAGAGCAAGCACAAAACTTTTGATGATAAACAAAAAAAGATAAAAAAAAAAGCAGATCTGACGCCCAACAACAATCGAAAGCTGAACAGAGAGATAGAGAGCTACTTTTTACTTACGAATTTCCATAAAAATTAATATAAAGGAAAATACAAAATACAATAGTGTTGTAAACTTAAACTAAAACTTAGTCTTTGAGTAAGACAATACGAATCCTAGCAACTGGGCTGGGAACTGAGATATTTTCACAATACTTGACAACAAAAATATAAGTATTGTACAATCACATTATTATTTTGTCATTTATCAACACAGGTTTGAAGTTTCACTCAAAAATTTATCAAATAAAACCCATCAAGTAGGCTTTGCCATATTAATTGAAATCATTTTTTCAAGTTGCAAAACATATTGTTGTTAGTTGCAAGTTCCATTGCTCACTTAAAAGACACCTCTAAAGAAAAAACTATTTCAAAAGTTTTAGTGCGAGACGTAACCATGTCCGGGGACAATCATCTAATTAAGATCTTTCCGGAAACGGATCTAAACGATATTCAGCGCATCGAGCTGAATGCCGTGCGTGAGATGCTGTTGCGTAGCACCCGGGATAAGGAACTGGAGGCCCTGAAAAATCCGAAACCCCAATCACGTATTGAGGCCATGGATCAACAATCGCCCTGGGGAGATGATAGAGCGGAAGAGCCGTATAATAAGAAACCCACATTCAGAGCACCCACTGATGATTTTCTGACCCTTGAGTAGCAAGCGGAGTGAGGGGGCAGCGCACAGATGACCAGCCAAGTGTGTCTAAGATGCTGACCAGCAACAATTACATCAAGCACCATATATAGAGAACATTATAATGCTGAAAGGGAAATAATGCCCAACTAAGCGTCTAATGCAAACAAAGTGCCAACATTTGACTCTTGATGAATGTGCAGCCAATAAATCCATTTATGCTAAGCACTTGCTTATTATTATAATCCGCAATGCTGCACACACGTATACACACACACACACACATACATACAGTCAACACATCAACATTTAACCCTAATTTGCATTTATGTGCACATGAAAGCTGTTTGGTTTATGGTGGGGACCCGAAACCGCTTTGAAGCCTGGCCTCGGCGATTACCTGGCGAGTGCTTTTGTGTCTTTAGCTCTGCATAAAAGCAATAAAGGCAATTCGCAAAAAAAAAAAAAAAAAAAAAAATAGTAGTTAAGCGCACACACACGTGCACACATTAATGTATAGGCGGCACACTAATACACACAGCTACTTATAAACTCACCTTAATTAAACGTGATTAAGTAGATTTCCTCGTTTTTCTGCTCAACGAACTGTTTAGTTGTCGATGTGTTTGTTGTTTTAGTTTTTTCTTTTTGCTTTTCTCTCTTTTTATTTGTGTGTACGTTTGTATATACCTGTGTGTGGCCTGTGCTTATTAGTGTACAAATATATTATGCACCCATTCGACAGGCGGCATAACACACTTGATCAACTAGTTGGCAACACATTAAATAGATATTATGTCAGGAATTCGATCATTTATATCTAACACCTTAATAGAAGAGAAAAGTGGAACAAATATATTTATTTCGCATTGTCATTGTCATTGTCATTGTCATTGTCATTGTCATTGTCATTGTCATTGTCATTGTCATTGTCATTGTCATTGTCATTGTCATTGTCATTGTCATTGTCATTGTCATTGTCATTGTCATTGTCATTGTCATTGTCATTGTCATTGTCATTGTCATTGTCATTGTCATTGTCATTGTCATTGTCATTGTCATTGTCATTGTCATTGTCATTGTCATTGTCATTGTCATTGTCATTGTCATTGTCATTGTTATTCTATATTCGACTTTTCTATTGAAATATTTGTATTGAACAATATTTTATTATAAACATAAGAGACAAATGCGCATTAGAGTGTAATTCTATTCGTCATTGTCTGTCCCCATCAAGTGTACTGGGGGGAATCTAGCCACTCATTGCTGGCGGCGCACGTTGTTGTAATTTAGTTTCATTTGTGCATGAAAATGAATTTGTATTATTGTTTGCATTAATTTGCCTTATTAATTACATTTATGTCCATTGCCGACAACGACGATTGTTTCTATTTCTTTATATATATATATATATATAATATATATTTTTTGTGCTCTCTGGCTGTGGTACAGCTCTCCCTAGGGGTAATTTGAGCACTGGCTGTGCGGGCAATCAAATAAATAATGAGGCTGCTGCTGCTATTGCTGCTGCTGCCACAGTCGCTGCCTCCGTCGCCTACTTCAAGTTTGTTTAATATGCGAAAAACGTTGCAGAACTTTTGCAGCTACTTGTCGTCGGCGGCGACGACGCCAACAACAATATTGTATAGTGTGCTTGTTGTTGTTGTTGTTGCTGTTTTTGTTGCTGTTGTGATTGTCTATGGCAAGTTGCTTTTATTATTTGTTGCTGCTCGTCTGTATATTTCTATAATTGCCTTTTGCCTTTGTCTGCGCTCAGCGCTCAGCACTCAGCGCCAAGCATCTGTATCTCAGTATCTATGTATCTCTATCTGCAGTTGCCTCGAGTCTCTCAACATTTTTGTAAAATTGTTGATTGCTCTCCCCAATTCAGTTCACTCGCTCCCGTTCTTGTTGTTGCTGTTCATATTATTTATTTCTATTTTTTTGACATTTTTCACAAGGGACAAAGTTCAGTGGGTTCTTTTATTTATTTTGTATTTTTTGAATTTTCTTTCGTTTCGTTAAATGCATTGGATGCCCTTTGACGATTTCGCGTGCATTTCGAATTGAATTCAATTTGCCACGTGGCGTATGAGCAATGCAATTATGAGCTTATTCAATTTCGAACGAAAGCTGCTTGTATTACGACCTGTCACAGTTAGCTTTGTAACTGGCTTCTGTGATTTGTGGTTCTAAATTGCTCCTGAATCGAACCTCATCAGTTCGCATTGATGCTAGAAGCTTTAATGATGGTTTTAGAAGAGCTTATAACTGTTTCTGGATGTTTTGAGAAGATTGCAATTGAAATACTTTGAGCTTTAGGTAGGTAAACTATCTATGTAGATAGCAGATATTTATATTGCAGATAGATTTCAAAACTAGTTTCGAATGTCATAGATTTTTAATTTATATATTAAAGAGGTGAGTACTACATATCGGAATATTTTGAAAATTTTTCAATCATGTGGAGTGCCTTGAAAGCATTTTTTTATCACTTGAACACTTTAGGAATAATTATATTCGATATTTCATTGTGTGATTGAGTTAAAATTCATGCAATAAATATATCAAGCCAATGTTGAGCACTTAAATAAAAATGAGCGTAAAATATTATTAGACATGGACTAAAAATATTCCTTAAACTCATTTCAAAAAGTGGCCCGCTAAGTGAGTTCCATGAAACATGGCCACAAAGTTATATTTTTGGCCAGTCACTTAGGTTGAGTTGCTGTCGACTACTTGCGAAACTCTCCGGCGGAACTGGGCGGGAACGTGGGAGCAGTGAAGTGAAGTAAGAAAAATAAAATAAAAACAACTTAAATGTCAACTCGCAAAAGCTAAAACACTTCACAATCAACTTGTGCATAAAACTCGCTGCGCTGGAATAAAAAAGGAAAAAAAAAGAAAAAAAAAAAATAGAAATCGTACACACAAAAGCCCGCGCACGTCAACCTCAAGCAGCGCACTAGGCCACGTTGATTTACGCACACATACACATGTATATGGAGAGTGAGAGAGAGAAAGATAGTGAGTCACACACATGCTGAGCGCAATAACAACAATAAAAAAAAGCAAAATGGAAGCAAGAACGAGAATAACAACAAGCAAACAACGAAAAAAGACTTCCGTGTTGATTGTTTTGTTTTGCTTGTGCGAACGGAGACGACGACGACGTCAACGTCAACGACAAGCGCCATAAAAAGCGACTACGTCTGCGAAAATCACTTTAAAAACAAGTGAAAGGCGAATAGAGTGTACACCGCATATACACACACACACACACACAGAGAGAGCATCACTGGGCTCAAACCTGTCCATCAACAAAACTATTGCAACAATAAACAAGAACAATTTGACAATTGAAGTGCTGCCCCAAGACAGCAGCAAAGGAAAAACCAACACAACAACAACAACAACAGATAGAGAAGTAAAGAGCCAAGAACTCAGCCAGAACTCTGTCGATTGGCTGGGAGGGTTGGTGGAGGGGAACTGGCCTAGGCACTTGAGCACAGTTTCCGGTCATTTACACGTACACATGCCGCACATGGCATGCCAATCTCAGCCTGTATGTGTGTGTGTGTGTGTGTGTATTTTGCTGACACACTATCCTACATTTTTATTGGCTTTGCCCATCAAGCAGCCGCCCATTGCTCTAATTGTGGCACAGCTTCACGCTGTTATCGTTATCTCAATGGCCGCAAGGTCAGTTGTTCAAGAAAATTCAATTTCGATTCACGTAATTGTTTAGTTTTGTTTACACATTGTATCAATTTTCGCCGAGCGGGAGCCAACGCTCAAAAATTGGCCAACACAATTAGCACACAGACTCGCACACACACACACACATACACACACACTGGGACAATAAATAGCGACAGCAGCAAAGAAATTGCTGAGCTAGCAGCAGCATAAAAGTATGCTACGAAAAATTACAAAAGGCAACTGAACCAAAAACTCAGCACAACTGGGATGCCAATTGCTCTGCACAGGCTCCACGTGCAGACCAGCTGAGAGCTGAGAGCCGAGCGTGCGAGCAGAGAAGAGAAGCGCGTATCGAAAGAGAGCGCATGCTGCTCTTTGCGCAACTGCCGCGTGTTATTCTTGGTGTTGCTGCTGCTGCTGCTGCTGTCGCTGCTGCTGTTGCTGTTGCTGCCTCCTGTAGGATCAGGGTGTGGTGAGTATGCTGCGGCCAGCATTCGGTTCTTGCTCTTGCTGTAAAATTAATGCTGCGCCCTACCTGCTGCTGGCGTCGCTGCCGGCGTCGCTGCTGTTATTACTGCTGCTCCTGCTGCTGCTGCTGCTGCTGCTGTTGCTGCTGTTGGTGGCTGCTGCGGCGGCGGCGACGGCGGTTGCCGTTGAACGAATTTTTCTGCTGCTGCGCTGCGCGTTTTCCACTGTATTTTCTTTTTTGTATGCTTGCTTTCTTTTTAGCTGATATGTGACACGCAGCGCTCGCACACACACGCACAGGCACAGGCACAGACACAGACACACATACACACAAACAGAGACACAGACACACACTCACACAGTCACACGCGCGCGACACTTTTGCCGTGTTGTTGTTATTGTCACTGCTTCTGCTGCTGTTGCTGCTATTGCTGTTGTTGTTTGTGTTTCACATTTTATCACACACGAGTGTTACATGTGCTGTGCTCTAGCTCTTGTTGTTGTTGTTCTGCTTCTTCTTCCACTCGATGGGCACTCTGCAGGCAACTTGTATATTTTCTGTTTATGACTATCTCGATACGTTGCTATTGCGCTTAGCCGCTGCACAAACCGCACACGTCAACTGTCTGTACCTGACTGACTGGCTGCCCGAGCATGCCAAAGAGTCCAGCGCTGCTGCTGCTGCTGCTGCCACTGCCACTGTGTGTGTGAGAGAGAGAGAGAGAGCGTGGGTACCAAATCGTGAGCGAGAGCAAAATCGATGGCAGCGCCGACTCCGTCGGCATGTGGATGCTGCAAAGCGAGAACAGCGCCAACATCTTCGTTCGGCTCTTCGTGTATTTTTCTTGTTTTGCTTCTTCTTCTTTTTTGTTTGGCTTGGTGCACGCCTCAGTCGCTGCCGGCGTCGCTGCTCGCTGCTCGCTGTTTTGATTTATTTTTGTGGTAGGTTCTGCTGAGATTATCAAAGAGCAAAAGCTAAGAGCAACCAAAAGCTGCTGCTTCAGCTGCCACACAGCCACAGCCTCGAAAATTTCGCATAACTACGGCTATTTTGAGAATTGCCTTTCATTTGCAATTCATAGCCAACGGCGCTGACCCAGAAACTCCCCAAGGAACGCACGCACATACCCACGCACACACACACACAGTGTCTGCTAACTCATGTTGACAACTATAAATAAGACAAGACCCAGTGCAAAATTGATGTTACTTGTAGCATCTTCTTCCTTTCCGTATTATCATTGGCCATATTGAAATCAACAAATTTGAAATCAAATACGTTGCATATATAATTCGCAGGCATCAAACGAACGGCCACCCCCCCCATTTCCAGTTGCGTCCGCAAGCAAATATCATAAAAATGTATATGCACATATATTTATATATGAACAAAATAAATAAACATTTATAAATATTTGGCCATCTACAGTTACAGAGCTTAACAAAAGGTCTCTCGCTATTCTGGGGCCGGGCTATTCGAATTGGGAGTTGTTTCTGTTGCTGTTTCTGTTTTTTCTTTTAAGCGGCGGCTGCTCTTTATGCAAACTCTGGCCCCCATCTATTGTTGTTATTGTTGTTATTGTTGTTGTTGCTGCTGCCGTGTTTTCACTGTGTTTGTGTGCGTAAGCGGCTCATGAATATGTAAATTGTTATTATTGCATATTGTTCAGTGGCAGCAGCAGCAGCAGCAGAGCAGCAGCAGGAGCTTTGCCAGCTCTGATCTGTGTGGCTGGCCTAAACAATGGCAGCAACAGCGGAAGCAGGTAAAGAATAAAAATAAAGAAAATTTCACTTAAATATCTGCCGTGGAAATGTACTCGCGCTTTTCTCTTATAATTACTTCGGCATAGCAGCGCGTAATAGGAATTTGCCTCTATTTGAATTCATGTTTATTCAACGAATTCCTTTGGCTTATTTAAATACATTTTGGGCGCCCATCAAAATTAATGTTAATTGCACGAATCGTATTATTATATTCTAAAGTAATTTCTTGTATTGAATTGTTGAGTTGAGGCTATTCCGTTTCCATGGCATATCCTATTTGCTAACCAGACTTTTATTTCATTGACCTTTCAGTTGCTCCTGTGGAGCAGCAGCAGCAGCAGCTGTGGGCGCATGAAAACTATACCTTTTTCTTTTAACCAGCGGCTTTTATTAGAAAGGCGGCCAAAAAATACCTTTGCAGTCAATTTTCTAGTCAATATCCTTAATCAAATTGCAAAATAAAGTGGGCAGCAGAACAGCAGCATTTCGAGAGGATAGACAGGAGGAAACGGCGACCCACCTTATAATATAAAATAAACTTTTAATTCACTTTAGCTTGAATAATATATTTGTAAATATGCGGAACAAAATTAAATAATCTTTCGTTAGGTTTTTACTTAGCCAAAAGTTAAAAATCATATTATATATTTAATTTTTATTTTATAAATTATTAATATTAACAATCATCAAGTTTTCTATACATCGAATTCATTTTTTCATTTATTTATTTTTTTCTATTGCTGTGTATACTTAATATTTTTGTGTGAATAGAATTAAATAATCTTTCATTAGGTTTTTACTTGGCCAAATTAAAAAAATATTATATAATATATTTAATTTTTATTTAATAATTTATTAATATTAAATTCATCAAATTTTCTATACATCGAATTATTTCTTTTATTTATTTTTATTTAATTTTTAATTTTTTAAATATTGCTGTGTATACTTAATATTTTTGTGTGAAAAAACATATTTTTCATTGCTTTACTTCTTGGTAGAGGTTGAAATTGTTATTTATTTTGTATACGCATATATAAATTATGAAAGGCAGATGCAGACTTGTTGAGATTTATGAGCTGAAACAGACAGCGTCAAGTTAACTTACCTGGAATTATTGTCAATAGCAATGCCTAGGCAACAAAGTAATGGCCATAGCACACACACACACACACACACACACACCGACACACATGCCCATTCTGGTACTTGACGCCGTCTTGACAACCTGAAACATGGGCTAGAACAAGAAGACATTTGCCGCGTCGCCTCTGATTGGCAGCTCTCCCAGTCAGTCAAACGTTGAGGCCGAAGTAGAAGGCAAAAATCATCATTGACTTCGTTCGCTGTATGTGTGTGTGGGTGTGTGTGTGTGTGCCACACGCTGTCGTCATCGCCATCATCGTCATCTATAATAACATCAAACAGCGCTGTCCAGAGCAGCATAGCCCAGCCAAGCTAAAAACCCAGTGCCCATGTCTATCCAGCTCTAGTGCCCAGACCCAGTTCTACTCCCATTCCCATTCCCTTTCTCATTCCCATTTCCACGCAACTCCCCGCTTGTTATCACGCGCAATAAAAACCAAGTTGGATTTTTTTTCTCTACTTGATTTTTTTTCTTCGTTTTTTTTTTTTTTATATTTGTTTCTGCATACTCTACTAAAGGATACTCTGAATCTCACTTGAAGATGGCAATGTGTCAATGGGAGTGGCTATGAAAGGAATTAGTGCAAAGCTACTTGAATTTGTTATTTTCCTCTCTATATGAAATTGAAGAGCCGTGAATTTGGGTTACTGTTGCAAGGCGTGTATATAGTGTTTTATTTGATATATTTTATTCAAGAGTGGATTTTATATTTGCATATATGGTGGATAAGTTTAGCCAAAAATTGAATTTTCATTATTAGTAAAAGTATTATTATAATATATTATTATACCTAAGATTCTTTCAAGATCTATTCTCTATCAAAACTCACACTAAAGTAAAGCTTCTTACTTGTATTTATTCTAAGTAATCGTTGCCCATCATTATCCATAACTTAAACATTTGTTTATCAGTCGAGAATAAATCATTTTAAATTAGTCAAAATATGAATGGAAGCTAATCGCAAATCAATTGTATGTACTTAAAGCGCCACGTAGTATAAATGATATATATCATATTTATGCAGGCGAAAATGTTATCTTTAGTTAATGGCGAATCATAAATTGTTGCGACGTGCATTCGGCAAATGCTCAATCATTTTAATAGACCCCACCGTCAAGGGCATATAATCTTCGTCAAAGATAAATATCCGTTATTTTTTCTTTTTTTTTCACTCGCTTTTTTTTTGATGCTTACTTGATTTTTCCTTCCTTACGATTTTCAAACATTTACTTTCGCTTTTCGCAAACGAAAACATAGACAAACACACACACACACAGACACATAGAGGCAGGCTCACACCAATGCACACGTATTCAAATTGTGAAGGTTTGGGTTTGTGTGTAGGTCGATGGGGCGGTGAGCGGTTGGGAAGGGGGCGAGGTAAGGTAGCTAGAACCGACGGGCTGTCAGTTGGCGCATAAAAAACGCCGTGTACGCAGGCGAAAATTGTTGTTGTAGTAGGTAGGGGGAGGGGGGTACTTTGTCAGGGGTATGCTTTGCTTTGTGTGGGGTGTGGCACGCCCAGCAACTGTGCTGCCGGCTGGCGACGTCGTCGCCTGAATGCGCGTTTAGTTTCAAGTGTTATTTTTGTGCTAGAAGCAGCCGCCAACGAGGACATCTCGTCGTCTCGTCCTTATGAAAGCGGCCAGTGCTTCGTTTTTCTACGTCTTCGGCGTTGCCAACGATGTCGCCGTCGCCGTCGTCGTCGTCGTCGTCATCGTCGTCTGTTTTGGCTGAAGTGCGTAATTGATGTGAAAAGTGGCAACAAACTGTTTTTTATTTGCGCTTGCTTTCAATTTGTTTAAATTGCTGGGCGCTGTCGTCGTTGCTGGGCGTGCCAATGTGTACACACGTACAGCCACACACACACACACACACACACATATGCCAATACACACATTCAAAAACGCTGATTGAAGTTTTATTGAATTTTAAATTGTACTGTCCGCGCTGGGTTCAGTTTCTGGTTCCGTTTGTCTAGCAATATCTGTTGTCCTCTCTCTCTCGCTCTCTCATTTTGTATTCCTCACTCTACCACTCTCTCTCTCTGTCTCGCTTTGACTAACATGTTTTTTGAGTGTTTTATTGTTGACACAAATAATGTCACTCAAATGTCGAAAAGAGGCCGCTGTTTTTTGCGGCTGCGGTGATGCTACCTACCAAAACATCTTCTTCTTCTTATTCTCTTGCGTCTTCTTCTTCTTCTTCTTCTTCCACTTCTTAGCGCACACTGAGATTTGACATACATTAAAGCAAGTTTGTCAGGTGCGTTAGGCAGCTTGTCGACGCCAAGTTGTTGCCGCAAAATAGCCAAATAGCTATTGGTATTGCTAGAAAGATAAAAATAAATGTCACATTTTGCTCGCCGACGCTTGAGCGGAAGAAATTGAGATACTTTCTTAAGTACTTCTGACATTTACATCTGTAACTAATAGATTACATCAATTGACTTCAAATTTGTATTTCTGTGTGTGTCTGTATGTGTGTGTGTGTGTTTGGTTGTTTGTGTGCCAACACGTTTCAAGCATTTAAAGCAATCAAATCGTGGAGTATTATAGAAATTGGTTGCACGTAGCTTAAGCTGTTGTTCGGCAGAAACCGAAAAGCAATTTAATTCAAAGGTTGTTCGGGCTTTGCGAGAGAGAGATAGAGAGAGAGAGAGCAACTACATAATAACTGAAATGATTAAATGGAATTTGCTTAGCTGAGTCTCAAACATTATCAATGAACTATAAAATAAATTGTAATATAATTAACTAAATGGGTCATTTGGATTTCCAGCCCCTTCCTTATCTAGTGCCAAGCAAAATGATTCCAAATTTAATGATATATTTATAGATTTATAATTATTTTCCTTTGCCCCTTAGCTCTCGCTGTGCCTGCGCCTTGAGTATTCAAATTAATGTAGCTAACCCAAGCAAATTTGTTTAACCTCGCTAAGTACTATGGGGCCACATGGGCCATTAACACTTTAGCCAGCCGAGCTGAAGACGAACTGGAACTGGAACTGGAACTGGAACTGGCGCTGACCCACAGAGACAATAAAGTTCAATATTAATGCACCCTTTGACACACACGCACACACAGAGAGAGAAGGAGAGTGGGAGAGGGAGAGCGAGGAATGCTGCAAACAGCAACAGTTCGAGCCCCCAAATCGGGCGCCATAAATATAAGACAAACAGGCTACTTAAACGTACAAAAAAAGAGAGAAGAAGAAGCAGAAGCGTGGAGCAGAAATTTTAATGATCTGTCATAAAAGTGTGCAGCCGAAGACAACGGAATTCCCAGCGGCAGTTGCTGAAAATTGAGCGTGGGTTCGACTCAAACTCTGCCACACATAAAACTGAATTTATTAGCATTGCATACTTTTGAGGGCAATCAAGTAACCGAAGAAGATGCCCATCCACGCACACCCACACACACACAGCGACTCACTCTGCTGGTCAGAAGTGTTGCCGAAAGAGAGACAGGGAGAGAGTGGGAGTTCGAGAGAGAGACAGGGAGAGAGGGCGAAGCAGTGTTGTACAAATCCTTTTAAGCACTGTGGCGCCACCTAGCGGGCGCCGTTTATGTGTCGCAGCGGCAGCAATTAATTCCGAAATCACAATAGCCATAAAGATGATGATGCGACTACAATTTGAATGGCAGGCCACAGGGCAGAGCAGGGCAGGGCAGCTTACCCCTCGGGTGGCCACGCCGCAGATCCCTCTTCAACTAACCCCTGCTCCGCTTAGCCGGCCACTGGAGTGGGGGGTGTGGGGACTGGGACTGTCAGTGTCAAAGACACGAGCAAATTGACAACAATGGCGACAAGCGGCGGCCGTAATAAGTAGTGCTACGCCCGCTTGCCACACCCCCTGGCTCAGCCTTGGGCTGGCCGGCCATTAAATCAACGCAGGACATTGGCAGGACTCGGGCGCTGCCAATGCGGCACAATATATCAAACTTTATGTTGATTTGAGTGGCCCGCCAAAAACTTTGCGCCCCGCCGACTGTAACTGAAGCCGAGCTCAGCTTGCGGGCTGCCGGCTGCGGGACCCGGACCCGGGTCTGGGTCCGGGCTAAGGTCCGCATATTTTTTTGTGTCATTGTCTCCTTTTATTGATTTATTTTGGCTGCCTCCTCTTTTGCAGTGCTTGTTTTTTTTTCTGTATTTTTATTTTATCATTTGTGGATTTTATTTGTGTGCTTATTTTTGATTAGATTTATTTATTTTTATTTGTGCTGAGCCGTCGTTACGTTTCCGTTTGCGGCCGCCTTCGATGCCGATGAAATTTAATAATTCCACTTAATGCAATAATAATTTCGTCGCCTTTTGTTGTGGCCCGGCTGAGGCACGAAGTCGACAACAGACAGACAGAGGACATCGTCCTGCTCCTCTGCCCCTCTGTTCTTCGGCTCCTCTCCTCTTGAGCTTGCTAACCTCATCCCACACAACTGTCATCATGGTCGTCATCGTTTTGTGGTGTTCGCCGCATAATTTGTGCGAAATTTGTCAGATTGCTGGCACATCTCGAGGCGCTTAAGTCTGAGTAATAGTGCCCAGATGCTGGGCAGAAGGGGGCCTTGTGGGGGCGTGGCATTTGTAATATGTTTTATTTGACTTGTAGCAGCTGCAGGCATTCTTCTTCACTCTCATCTCCTTCCTATCCAAGGGTAATAAACACTGAAACTTCAAGTAATTGACGCGCTTTACTCCAGGGATACAGTCAACAGAGAGCCAAGCAGCGAGCAGCGAGCAGCGAGGGCCCATCACTGATTACAATTGGATGCTTTGGTAATTGCGGCTAAATGACTGCCGAATAGGTAAATAAATAGTATACTTAAGTGCGCGGAGTGAGTGATGGACCCGAGCTAAAGCCACAATTGCCATTGACTTGAGTTTGCGCTGGGAGCTGCAACAACAACAACAACAACCACGATTGACTTTTAAAAATGCGCCCAGAAGTGATTCAACTATGAAGTGATTCAACTGAGAACAGTTGAAATAGAGATATATTAGTAAAGAGCAATTAAATTATTCTTTAATAAAGAAAATGAACTGATGATAGAAGCAAGAGATTCTAGGCATAATTAGACTTATTATATTATATCTTTATTATATTTATATCTTAATATATTTTATATATATTTATTTGCATATATATATATTTTTTATATTTTCTATCTTCAATATGTTTTATTATATTCCATTCAATTCATTTTTTCTTCATTTATTCTCTTGCTCTAATCTAATTCTTTTTTTCTTTATTTAAATTGATTTTTTTAAACCCTAAGCCCATTGAAAATGGGAAATCAGGGTATAATGGTTTTGTTGAAATGTATGTAACGGCCAGAAGAAAACGTGGCAGACCCCACAAATTATATATATTCTTGATCAGGGGACGAATCGATTCATTACTATTCCTCTGTCTATTTCTTCTAAGTATTCCCTCTACGTAGTTCCTCTACCTATTTCCTTTACGTATATCCTCTACGTAATTCCTCTACGCCTTTAATGCTTATAATTCACACACTCTACCTCACTCTGTTGCGCTGACCCCCACCAGGCCTGGACGATTGAAGACTGACTGAAGAAATGCTGCAGCTGCTAACCTTTATATACGTAGAGCCACTTTTACTCAAGTGAGCAATGGGAACGCTCTCTGCTGCTGTGAGCGTTCTAGCTTCGTTTTACCTAAATACAAATACCAAATGAGAACTGCTGCATACATATAGACAACTTTAATGATCTTCTGAACTTTTTCTCTCCTTGCTCTTACTCTTACTCAAGTACTGAATGCGTGCGTGTCTATGTGTGTCTACGTATATGTGTGTGTATGTGTGTGTGTGTGTGTGTGTGTGTGTGTGTGTGTGTGTGTGTGTGTGTGTGTGTGTGTGTGTGTGTGTGTGTGTGTGTGTGTGTGTGTGTGTGTGTGTGTGTGTGTGTGTGTGTGTGTGTGTGTGTGTGTGTGTGTGTGTGTGTGTGTGTGTGTGTGTGTGTGTATGTGTGTGTGTGTCTGAAAGACGCGAATGGAAATATCAGTTCTCCGAAGGTTTCAGGGGATTTCCTAGTCGAGCAGTCTCGATTAGAGCTTTCTTACTTGTTTTATGCTGGAGATATAAACTTTTTTGCTTTTGTATATTTATGTTTCACGAGTCTTTAGTATCTCAAATATTTCTTTCACTTCACAGCAGAAAACGCCCCAACGATGTTGCTTTGCTCGGCCACGCCCTCAACATACTTCCGTAAAAAACTCACACGCACTTGATCTATATGGTTGAACGCCCCACTTCGAGCTGCGTGCGTCGATTATTGTAATTGATTTGCACAATTGAATAGCAGGCGAGGACACGCATAAATCAAACACATACGCACACACACGCACAACACATGTGCATCAATTATTGAAGTCTGTCGTCATTTATGCTGTGCATCACATAGAAAATAAAAGTGAAACAAAGCATCTAGAAATATATATACATATGTATGTATATGTATGTATATACATTTATATATTGAGCATTTGGTATTGCTCCCCTCCCCCTCAATGTGTGGGCTGTCACGCACGGAAGTTTTATTGTTTAGCAAATGCTCAAATCGAATGCTTGTCAGACGATTACGGGCCTAAAATTTGCCCGTTTCTGCGATTCGCGCATCGTTGCCGATCAATTATGCAAATGGGCACGGCGACATATTCAATAATAAAGTGACGTCGTCGCCGGCAGCGCTGTCGACGGCGGCGGAGGCGTCGGCGGCGCACGCATGCCACAGCATTTATTAAAAGCACTCACATTTACGTATTACGTATACGCAATGTGCGTCTGTCAGCCAAAAACAACAGCAGCAGCAAAAATATCCGAATATAAAAGACACCAGGGCAGTCAAAGCGTATGTGCATAAAAACACACAAACACACACACACACACACAGGCACACACAGATACGCCGACATATGCGAACAGCTGTTTGAACGGCGAAATACGAGCTCAGCTATCCGTATGAAGCTGTAAGCGTCGCTGTAACTGCGCCGAATTATGCCATCGAATTGTCAGAGTTGTCGCCAAAAATACAAGCAAATATAATCAATTGAAATGTTGCGTATACGCAGTGTTGGTCAGATTGCTTTTTGAAAGAACTGCAGACGAGTGTTTTTCCAGTTGCTGTGCGAGAGATTGTAATTTAAGAATTCCATATTGAATAATTATTATGTAGAAAAAATTTAAAAATAATTAAAGTTATATAATTAATATTAAGCTATGGTATAATATCATATTATAGGAAAGGAAAAAACTAAAAAAAAAACGGGTTGACCTGAAATATGTTTAAAAAAAATTAATATCATTTTTATTTATATTTAATTTTCAAATACTCTACAAAAAAAAAATAAAAATAAATAAAATAAAAATAAATGGATATAACTATAAGTCTTACTACTATAACTATAAGTCCTACCACTATAACCATTACTTCTACTACTATAACTATAAGTCTTACTACTATAACTATAAGTCTTACTACTATAACTATAAGTCTTACTACTATAACTGTAAGTCCTACTACTATAACTATAAGTCCTACCACTATAACCATTACTTCTACTACTATAACTATAAGTCTTACTACTATAACTATAAGTCCTACTACTATAACTATTACTTCTGCTACTACAACTATAAGTCTTACTACTATAACTATAAGTCTTACTACTATAACAATAAGTCTTACTACTACAACTATAAGTCTTACTACTATAACTATAAGTCTTACTACTATAACTATAAGTCTTACTACTACAACTATAAGTCCTACTACTATAACTATAAGTCCTACTACTATAACCATTACTTCTACTACTACAACTATAAGTCTGCTGCGCTTTATATATGCCCACTATTGCTCAGGCAGTGTCTCTCTCAAATTTTGAGACCGACAGCAGGTAGCGCTCGTTATAGTCGAGCTTCAAGTGAGCAATGGGAATGCTCTCTGCTGCTGCGAGCATTCTAGCTTCGTTTTACACATACACATACCAAAAGAGAGCTGCTGCCTACACATAGACAACTCTAATGATCTTTATTATTAATTATTGTAGTTAAAATTTAATATGACTGAACTTTTCTTTTGTTTTTTAAAATAAGTCATTATTAATATTGTAAATTTTGATATAAGCATCGTAATTGCAGTTAAGAGATAGGCTTAGTTAATAATCTAGCTAAACTGTTGTCTAAAGCTTTGTCTTGCCCTGGGATTCCCTTTACTCCCTTCAACAGTTTTGGCTAACAGTTACACTTCTTGTTCGAATCGCAGTGGATTTTATTCGATTCTCTTTCAAGGCTATGCAGAATATTTTTAAACTCATAGAATATTCATTTTATACCTTAAAGCTAGCTCGCCTAATTATAGAATCTGTGCAAGTATGCTGGCAACAATTTTTGTTCTGTTTCTCTTTAGAGTTATGTTCAACAACATCATATGCAAATATTTTTGAATTGAGATGAGAATTTGTAAGCTGGAACATGAGTAGCAAGTGTGGGCAGGAGGAGGGGAGGGGAGGGACAGGCAAATTTAAAGCCTTCTTCGAGCATAAAATGTTTCTACTAATGACTGAAAGTCAACAGCATGTGGAGGCACACACACACACTCGCACGCACACAGATACAGTGGGGCAGACAACCTTCTGTTCAGAAATACCTACGCACATGTGTGTAGAGAACCCACCGCCGGCAATCAGTCAGCCTCAAAGTGTTTCTAATTAAGACTCTGGGTCCTGGCTCTGTGGCTCTGTTTGGGTGTCCTCTTCAAAATGGGCTCTCGCCTCCTGCGCAGTCAAGTGTTGTCTATGGAGCAGCTCCGGACGCAGCTACACGGCCTGTTTACATGCACAGTTTGTTGCACACACACACAGACAGACACACACACGCACACATACAGACAGACAGTGGTACATGCAGGTCCTGTTTGTCCGTTACTCGAAGGAATTTAATTATAACTTCTGTAACTAATTTCCGTTTTTGGCAATTTGGTAAGCGGATGTGTGTCCACATACACATGTCTGTATACTGCATGCGGCAGTGCAGGAGGCGGGGCAGGGGTGGCCCCATCACTGGGAATTGAGCTGCACAAATTAATATTTAATGCAACCAGACGCACAGTTCCAACTGCTGTTGCCAACTACTCATTGAATATAACGCATACGCAACGATGGACGCTGGCCAGAGACAAAAACACAAACACACACACAAAAGGCGAACGGACGACGGGTAAAGGGGGCGCGGGCGGGTTGCAAAAAGTTAGAGCCTGCTGTGACAGCAATGAACACGTAGCCGGCATAAACATCATCATCAGCGGCATCAACATTATCATCAGCGTCATTTACGTGACTTGCCGTGTCCATTAGGCCGGCAACAGGATGGCAAGATGGCAGGATGGCCAAACAACGTGACCCAAAGGATTACAGCGACCCGGGGAGTTATTAGACCTATCAGCAGCAAGGTACGCCGGCTACATAAATTTATATACATATACATTATATAAATATAATAAAGAGAAATTAATAAAAAACAAAATTATGAAGAAAAAAAATGCACCAAACTTTTTTCTACTCTCAGAACTTTGGGCTTGGCTTCGCTTGGAGCCGCGCCACGCAGTTTAACCCCACTTAGTCGGGCGCTGGGCGCGGGGGTTAATTTAAAGTTTGCTTTATTTTAAATAAAATATTAAACAAGAGGAGCAAGAAAAAAAATGGGGAAAAAAACAGCGGCCAACCTGCAAAGGGACACTCGAATTTAATCGCTGTGCGAACAATTTTTATTTGCACTTTTGATAAATTAATTAAAAGCGAAAAGGGCGGCAGATCTTTAAAATAATTAATTAAATAAACGGGGCAACATGGCAAACAAATAGCCCACAAAAGCAAAAGTTGAAAAACGAAAAATAATACAAAAACAGAAATAGCAGTGGATGATGACTGAATGCCAAATGATGAATGCGCCTCAAAGCGAACTCTGAGATTGAGGCGAGGGCTGGGATTGGGGCTGGGGGGCTGAGTCAAAGCCTGAAACGAACTGAAATTATGGCAACCAACTGACACAGAAATCCATTTTTCATTTTCAACCATAAGCATAGAGAGGCGGCTGCCGCTAGGCGTGGCAGACGAGCCGAGTTAGCTGTGTGTGTGTGTGTGTGTGTTCGTGAGGGGGGCTGGCCAAACAGGACCCAAGCCTTTGCCTACTTATTTATGAGCTAGTATGTTGGTAGTTGGTCAAACAAAAAACGACGTAACAACAACAGGAACAACAGCAGCAAAATCTCCAAAAAAAAAAGGGTTAGAGATTACAAACGAAAAAATAAATAAAAAGAAGCAGCAGCAAACATGCTGCTTATTTTTGTTGTTGGCTACTGTAGATGCTGTCGTTGTTCCTGTTTATGCCTTTGTTGTTGTTGTTGTTGTTATCGTTATTTTTCTATCTCTAGCAGTAGCTAGAGGGAAAAAAGTATAAAAGCACTGCGTACATAATTCGAGGCACGCCCGACTCTAAGCTACTCTCTAACGGCTGGAGAGAAACATGAAACGGCAGAGATATTGAGTTCGATTGAGAAATTATAATTGAATAAATACTGTATTCTAAAAATTAATATCGATTAATTTTAATTATTAATATTAATATCAAAATTAAAATTAATAATTATATTAATATTTATTAATAATAGACAAATATCTAAAGATGTTAAGATAAGAAACATAAAGAAATATATATAAAGCACATTAATTATAAAATGTTAATTAATATATTGTTTAAAATAAATTTTTTTAAATTAAATTAATTTTTATAAAAACAAAAT
>JAWNOM010000199.1:6757500-6790000 GCA_035045965.1 Drosophila aldrichi
TCGGCAGTGCCACCCACTTCGATTAATCGATAAATTGTGCAGTGAGCGCTATTTGCCGCTAAGCCCTTAAGCTGCATTTCTTTGCTACACTTTCGCTCATTCATTTGAATGCCTGCAGGGTATGCGAGCTGCAAGCTGGTCGGACAGTCGGGACACCTTTCAAGCTGCAAATCAGTGTAAACGAATATAAACCGCTTAAGGACTTGCGACTTGGCGCTTTCAAAATAACAAGAAAACTGCCTCCAGTCAGGTCTAGTACTTGGACACGAAACCAAGTCCATGCTTTAGGTGCTGCTCCTGCTCCTGCTGCTCCTGCTGCTGCTCTCTTACGGTTGGTGTCTGAAGCCGCGGCGGAAACGCCAGACGGATACGGATGTGCTGGTCCGAGCATTGGTTCACCACAGCGACCAGTGAGCAGCAACAGCGTCAGTCTAGGCACTGGGAAAAAAAATTCAATTAAAAGCAACAGCACGTAACTGAAACTTTTTTTCCAGCTTCTTTTTATTTTTACTTAATTCTTTCCTTTTTTTTTCGCTAGCAACTTTTGTATCTTTTGGTCTGTGTGTGTGTGTGTGTATTTCTTGATATAGCAGCTGCCCTTAGGGCTCAGACAGCGCTGCTCCAGTTGGGCCAGCTGCCCCGCCCCTCTATACATAGACCGAGTTATAAGTTGGTGCCAGCTGTCAGTTGCTCTGTGCGCTGCTTCAAAGTTGCAGCGGTTTATTTTCTTTTCGCTTCGCCCGCTCTGCTGGCTGGCCATGGCTTTCTTGCCATTTTTTCCCCTTAGTTTTAGCTCTGTTTTTCGGTCGAAAATTGAATGGCTGCAGCTGCAAATGGTGGCTATCAGTTATTGGTAGTACATGTCCAATAAAAGCCAAAAGTTCATCTTGGCCCGTTGTCCACTGTTACCCAACTTGATGCTTCTGTTCAAGTTGCGCTCCTCCATTGGACTCCAGCAGCATATTAAATATTTGACAGCCTGCAATCGAGGGCAATCAATAAGCGTGAATTGAGATAAACGCGAAAAGCTTTATCTTAATCAGATCAATGCTATATAGAGTCAGCTATAAACTTTGCAAACTATGGAGTAGGCGGAGGAAGCACTGGACTATCATTTCAGTTTGGAGTAAATGCAATTGTTCCTAAAAAATATTGATTATTATTGAAATACAAACTAGCGAAAGGTTAAAGATATGTTTAAATAATTTTTTATATTTTTTAAATATACTCTTTCTTTAAGTATTACTATAAAATATGTATATATATTTATTTTTATTGCAATAAAAAATAGCTGAAGATTACAAAGTATATTTAAATAATTATATATATATATTTTTTTTAAATATAATATTTTTTAGGTTTATTATAAAATATGTATATATGTTTATATTTATTGTAAAAAAATATAGCTGAAGGAAAAAAAATATATTTAATAATTTTATAAATTTTTTAAATATAATATGTATTTTGGTTTTATTATAAAATATGTACATATATATATTTATTTTTATTGTTATAAAAATTAGCCGAAGGTTACAAAATATATTTATATCATATTATATACATTTTTATTAATAATATTTATATCAGTTTTATTTTAAAGTATTTTTATATATTTAATATATATGTAATTATTGATTCGCTACTTTCATCTGGTCTCATGAATATTTCATTATTACGAATATCACATGAAATCATTTAACAACAAATTACCCACATCCAGATTTCCATGCAGATTTCCATAAAAATGTACAGCTAGTTTTTCAACGTATCTGTTTTAACTAGTGTAATTGGATATGAAATGTTTATTTGAGAAAGTTTTAAAGCACATAATTGCTGTCAGAAAGTAGGTCATTAATGTTCAACAGAACCGCATATAAAAATAGTTTAGCTTTTGATTCGTGCCCGTGCATCCGACGTACATAATTATTATTTCAGCTGAAATTCAACCTGGCAAACTTTCTACTTTTCGAATAAAATGCAAATAACATAAAAGAATTCCGCATTCCATGAACTATTTACACGTGGCTTAAACACACATAATACACCCTAACTATTCGCTTTAAATATGCAGCGTGTTAACTGCCTTTAGCGCCAAAAGCAAACTCCTTCGCTTTCCTCTGCTCTGCTTTAAGAATATCTAATTATGCCTCTGCTTGGCTCGGCTCAGCTCGGCTCGGCAACTATTTCTACTATTTTGTGTTTCGAAAAGATGTATATGTATGTATATATATATGTAGGCTTAACAACATGTTTGTGACTATGATATGGGAATGGTTTTGCTCAACACCTCGGCTTGGGCTAATTTACTGGCCCCCCGTCTGACATTTCCCACCATAACACTCAACTCATTTATCTGTACTGCCTGCTTATCTGGTCGCCTCTTTCTCACTCTCTCTCTCTCTCTCTGTGTGTGTGTGTCCCATAGGCGACCAGTCGAGTGGCCTCTCAACATGGAAGCAACACTTGGCATTATGGCGCCTCGGCCCTTACCTCTAATGAAGCGCAAATGTTGATGTAAAAATTTAATTTAGTTCCTAATCCGAGCCACACACGATTCTGCCACGCCCATAGCCGTAGACGAAGTGGTAGCGTCTTCGTTGTTGTTGGTATATCTAAATGTTTATGCAACGTGTGCGTGGCCAGATGCGTGCTAACCTAGCTAATGTGTGCGTGACATGGACCCGGGGCCAATGGGAGATGATGCTGTGGCCAATGCTGCGTATGCGTCATATTGCGTATACGCAGCGTGAGCGCTGCCGTTGCTGCTGCCGTTGCTGTTGCTGTGGCAAAAATAATAAATGATGCGCCACGTACATGTATTAAAAACAATGCGCAGAAAAACGCTGACAGGCAGCCGGTCCCGCTCACCGTCCCTCACCGTCATAGAAGCCACGACACAAAGCAAAGCTAACAAACTGAGGCGACCGGCGACCGGAATGAAGCGTCAACCCCATTGAATGCTGCCCGCCTGTTTGCCAGTTGTTGTTAGCGTTTTATGTTTGGCTGCCACAATGCAACGGCAGCAATAGCAGCAACAGCAACAGCAACAGCAGCAGTGGCAGTGGCAGTGGCAGGCAAAACTAACAAACGACAGGCAACAACATCAGCCTGTCCTGGACTAGATGGAGGATGGGCGCTTGGATTGAGCGCGGGGGCTTTGGCTGCTTGTTTATGGCTTTGTTTGCACTTTTGTTTATGGGGTGTACATTTTAAACGCCAGGTGACATGTGCATGTCTGTGTCCCTGTATGTGTCCCTCTGCTTGCATGTGTGACGGCTCGGACATGGCCATAGAGTAGCTGCCAGATCCTGGCTGACAGTTGCGCTGATTTTAAGCGTCCATCAGCATCGCCTGTTTGACATTTGCTTTTTGCTGACCACCATTACTACCACAACACCAACACCAACATCATCATCATCATCATCATCATTATCAGCATTATCATTATCGTGATCAACCCCATCAGGCAGCAGGCTCGCCCTTGTTTTGCTTTGTTTGCCTTCGTCTGATGTTTTTAAGCTCTGCGGCCAACTTTTGACACGCAGCGCTAAAGCCGAAAGCCAAAGTCATGCGACTTTATTGCACATTTCACGGCAATGCGACAAAGATTACACATACACACACAAACACACACACACACACACACACACAAACACACACACACATATACGCGCATGCATTGCGCAAACTGCGCAGCTAGGGCTGGCCAGCGATGCGTATCTTGTGTAAACGCATTTACAAGCTCAAATTGTTTTCCGATTTATTGTGCGCTGCTCTTTAACAACAAGGTGGCAAAAGTCTGGCAAAAATTTAGGTAAATTGCAATAGAAGAAGAGAAAAAGTAGAAATAACTAAAAAAAAAGGTAATTTTATATAATTAAATATATAATTTTTCATCGACGATATATTATCAGATAAAGCGTCAAATAGATCTTACCGACTCTTTTGAACATACATCTAGAATATTAATCAATGGATTACTGGCCAACTCCACATAGCTAAGTCAGTCTGACTAATTTTCTCTCCCTCTCTCTCTCACCCTCTCTCTCTCACTCTCTCTCTCCCACTCTCACTTATCTTCCCTATTCTTCTCTGTCCATACACCTCTCTATGTCTCTCAGACGCTCTAACATGCTTCTTTCTGTACAAGATAATTGAGTTAAGTGCATTCAACTTGAGCTTTAAAGCATTTGCTCGTATGTAAATTGTTTTTTTTTTTTCGAAATGTAAGTACATGTAAAAGTTTGTCCTTTGACAGATGCCAACATTTTTCCCGGCTAACTTTATTATTGCTTTATAAATTGATTAAACAGCTCTTGCAAATAGATGGCTTTAAGAGATTTTTAAGTGTAATTCTTGCCTAAATCACTTTGGCTAAACGATAATTACTCTGACCGAGAAGTTGTTCAACCCTGTGACAGATGCGCGCACATTTACACTCACTCACACACACACACTCACACACACACATTCACTCATACGCAGGCAGACAGGTAAAACTTTTAAAAGTTTACACGTGTTGGCAAACGTTTTGCGGTTACATTTGGCAAAGCTTAGTCCAGCTAAAAAAAAATAAAAAAAATAGAAGAGAAAACTAAATTTGTTTTTGGCGCAGTTTCTTTTTCTTGTTGCTTTTTTTTTTTTTTTGTTTTGCTTAATTTCAGCTGTCGCAGTAGCTGCCTTTGCGACTTAGCGTTGAGGCTTACACACACATACGCACACAGACACACATGCTGACCATTTCCTAATGGCCCTTTCGTGGTCAAGCATTTAAGCTTCAACCCTGACCATAACCTCAACCTCCGCCCCACTCTCCTTTGGCTCGACCTGCTGCGCCTTGTTCAGCTTTTGTGCAACCGCAAAAGTCGCAATATACACACACACACACACTCGCACATATACACATATTGTACACCTTTTTCGACCATTTCGCACACGATGTTATGCGGTCGTGTTGACATTTTAAATGCCTTTTCATTTGTCTGCTCTCTCTCTCTCTCTCTCTCTATATCTCACTCTAACTCCCTCTCTCTCTTTTTCTATCAGCTGTCGCTAATTTCCTGCCATTTGCGCTTAAATGCCACAAAATTTGACTTGACTTTAAATTGAATAGTTCTGACTGTGACCTCTGACCCGCCCGCCCCCGCCCCTGGCTGACATTTTGCCATTTACCATTTGCATATTTGCTTTTGATTAGCGCCAAAAAATTTTGAGAACCCGCTCGAAGACTTTTGGTAACATCTTTTAGCGCTTTGGCTAATGATTCCACACACACACACACACACACACACACACACACACACACACACACACGCACACACACACATTTCTGCAGTCCGCGCACACATTTCTGCAGTCTGCAACTACTAAAAATATTTCCCATATTCGTTTGGCATTTTCTCATATGGATTTCATTCAGCTATTTGGCTTTGGGGTTTTGCTTGGGATTTTGTTTGGGCTCAGGGTTTGTTGGCTTTCGGTTGGGGCTGCCATTAATTAAATTCGCATTTTCGTTTTGCGACTGCGATTGCGTATAGCGTTTTTTATACCCTGAACCCATTGAAAATGGGAAATCAGGGTATAATGGTTTTGTTAAAATGTATGTAACAGGCAGAAGGAGGCGTGGCAGACCCCACAAAGTATATATATTCTTGATCAGGGCGACGAGATAAGTTGATTTAGCCCTGTCCGTCTGTCTGTCCGTCCGTCCGTCCGTCCGTCCGTCCGTCCGTCCGTCCGTCCGTCCGTCCGTCCGTCTGTCCGTATGTTTGAACGCGTCGATTTCCGAAGATACAATAGCTAGAGACTTCAACTTTTTTTTAAAATGTCCGTATATAGCACGCGCATATCGAGTTTATCACATAATTTCGATAACTTGTCCGATTATTTTTTTATCGATGAAAAACCTTATCGAATGTCAATTATTAAATTATATCTCCTACATCTTTTGAGCTAGAGTCTCCAAATTTTAAACGTAGACTCATATATACTTTTTAGAATTTCGGTTTTTGTTATAATTCACCCCCCACCCCTATATCCACCCCCTCACCCTCACCTTTGTAAAATGCGTATTTCAAATACTAGAGACTTGAGATTCGGCACATACACGCATAGTAATGATATAATAACAATCTAAAAGTTTCATGAAGAACGTACATCCACAAAAAAAGTTATTAAATAATTAAGTTTCAATGAAAAGCCCACACTGCAGCCCATGCGTGTTGATGCGTGCGTGCCTATATGTGTCTATGTATGTGTGTGTGTGTTTCTTTTGTAAGCAAAAAGACGGGTTCAGGGGATTTCGTAGTCGAGCAGTCTCGACTAGAGCTTTCTTACTTGTTTTCTTTGTATTAGTTTTATCTCTGCCCGCGGCGCTGAGCCACCAGGGGGGTGGGGGGCAATTAAAACGACATTTTTCACACGCACAGCGTAGAGCATTTTGTAATGTAATTAAAAAATATCACGTATACGACGCGTGTTGCCCCACGGGTACGATTTGCTGCCTATTTATGAGCCCCATTTTCAAGCTAAAGCCAAACTTATTTTATACTCGATTGAAATATAAACAGACGCCCAAGCTCACGCACACGCACACGCACACACGCACAGCGCCCGCTATTTATGCGCCATTTATGGCTTATGATGGGGGAAGCAGATTCAGTGGAAAGGGAGCTGGGGCAACCAGCAAACAGCTCCAGCTCCAGCTCCGTTGAATAATTATGTTCAGAGTCTCACCCAACTGCGACTAAGGCCTATTTGGTTGCTTTGTTAAGCCAACAATAGTCGGAGATTTCGATTTTCAGTCAGTGTATTACGCCAGGAGATCTCGCATGTGAACGCACGTTTATATTTTGTAGTTCTCTGAAAGCTGCTTGTCTATGATAAAAAATAAAATATAATAATATTGCTCAGCTTACATTTAATCTAAAAATTAATTGGAAATATCGATTTAACAAGAGTTTTTTTTATAGTAATATATGTATATATATATTTATCTATGAATATTTTATTATTTTAAATTAGTCTTTGATAAAGATATTTAAATACCCAAGCGTAAGCACTTCGAATTTAATTTTTCATGCGAAAATATATTTCAATTGAAGTGAAAGGAAACTCATTCATTTGGCCAATTAATAATCTTTGCCAGCATTCAATAGTTATTTGCTTTGATTATAAAGTTGTTCTATTAGCAAGGCGTAGTCGGATTTTCCATTTAATTAAAGCTATTCAATTAACGTTGTTTGCCTTTTTTTCTGCTGCTTGCCATTGGAGAAATAAAAGCAATCTAGCATTCAGCTTTATTATCCATTTACAAAGAGAACTAAAAGCAATTCGAAATGCATTTGTGCATTTGGATTTTGCATGAATGTATTGCGAAAATCTTTTATTGAATTGCGAATGAAAGTTTTGACGAGCTGTGCGAGCTGTTGGCACTGATAAAACAAAGTCCAAGATATGGCAACGTTTTAGCAAATATTCATGAAATTCTAAACTATAATCAAATCATTTGTTGACTAACGGGTTGGGGTGGGGCTGCACTGCTTAAGTGGCGGCCAGTGTGCTTAATGACAAAAGTTTGCAAATCAGTAAAGCATTTTATTGCCACACACACACACGCATCTAAGAGCAGTTAGATGATAGACATAACATATGATATACGAAAATCTCATAATCGCTCTCAGCACAAAATACTCATATCACTGTGGGAGGCCGGCCTGGCAGGATGTGGGTGTGGCAGCGGCAAGCCAAAAACTTCATATCTTGTGTGCAGCCAGGACAAACTCATTTGACTGCATTAAAATTAACACAGGCCAGCCCACAGCGGGAGATAGACAGGGAATGCGAGAGAGTGAGAGAGAGATAGAGAGAGAGAGAGAGAGCGAGACAGCATCAGTTGTTACTGCCATTGTTTTGCGGCATGCGGCTTGACAACTTCCTGCTGCATTTCCGCAACTGCCGCAAAACACGCATAAAAAGATGTGTTGCCATAATACGCATACGCCGCGTGGCACGCCGAAAGTTCGCTCGTTTTGCCTATCTGTGACTTAATCAACAGCCACAACTGCCATACTAGGCACTACTACCTGTGCACCCCTACTCTAAGTAAGCCACGAAATTTCACAATTTTCAGCACTATATTTAGATATATATATACATGGATGTAGACATAATTAAAAACTTTTGGCAGTGACAGCAATCTAATCAGCGTTGAAAATTAACGCTGCAAATTGCTTTGACAGTTTTATTTAAGAGAACTGCCACGCCCACGCCGCCTGCTGTTAATAAACAAATTATAATTTCAATAAGCTTGTCGCACGTAACACAAATTTCATACGCCCCGTTGGCCCCGCAGCAACAAAATCAACAGCAGCAGCAGCCAAATTGTTGTTTGTTTATTTATTGTTGCTACTTTAGCTGTTGTTATTTTTGCAGCTTATTTAGCTGCTGTCAAAACGGCAGCTGCAGCTGCAACGTTGCAGAGTCAACAGCAATTTTCATAAGCAAATAAATAGATTTGTGCTTGAGATAGCCTCGCGATGCGCCCCCTTAAAGAAAATTAATCTTTTACAAATTATGGTTGATGCGAAGAATATAGCGTGAATTATAAATCGATTAAAATGGGATTAATGTGTGTGCATGTACATACATATGTATATATTCGATAGTAGCTTAAAATAAATACATTTTGAAATGATATATTTGCAATCTGTCTTATACTAAAAACTAAGCAAATCTTCAAACAATAACTAACAATAACCGGATGGTTTGAACACCAACGAGATCAATCCGTATATTTACATATTTACATATCTCTCTCTCTCTCTCTCACTCTACCTCTCTCTCTCACTCTCTCTCTCACTCACTCTCTCTCTCACTCACCCACTCTCTTAGGCTCCACCTTAATGCCGCTCTTTGAACTTAAGTGATCAGCACACTTATGGGACAAGCATTAGCTAATCGGGAAACTGCATTAGCAGCTAATTGCTGTGCAGCTGCTTGCTTTGTTGTTCACGCTGATATAGGCAGTTTACCAAAAAGTGCAACCAAACATGCCCATTTACCACTCAGGCCCGGCACCCCTGCCCCATCCTACTCCACCCAGCCGCCAACCTCAACAACATGCCGCAAACAATGAAGCTTAGCGCCCAGTTACAAGCTGCAAGTCAAGCAGCTGCCGGGCAAAACAGCAGCTGTTACCACAACTCTCACACACTCACACACACACACACACACACATTGTTTATGTGAGCGCGTGCACAACTCCAACTGCAGCCCATCGAACTCAGTTGCAGGCCAGGGACAAATGTGGCGACGCCTACGTTGAGAAAAATATGCGAAAATTTGCCGAAGCAAACGCGGACTTTGCTTGTCCCATGTCCGGGGCAAAGTTTTTCCCGACTGGCACATGGCCAGCACATGTGTGTGTGTGTGTGTGTGTGTGTGTGTGTGCGTGTTGGGCTGACAATAATCCAAAAGTTTTACAAGCAAAACGAGCGACCATTACATGGGCGGACGGGCAGAAACAGAAACCACTTGCAAGCAATTTTCATCAGCGAATTTTCCTCCTCTTCATTTTGCCTCTATATGTATATATAGCTTTTTTTAGCATTTTACCAGGCACAGCCACAGCTGCTGCTGACAGGCAGGACGAGCATTTTGCTTAGTGTCTGACCGCAACTCGCTGCAAATCCTCCACACACAAAGTCTGCAGAGAAATCTGTGGGCAAACGCATTTGGCATTTGGCTGCAGTGCGGCCCATGTCCACATCCCAGCTTGCCATCCGGGGGCTACAACTTCATTGTCTCCGGCAGGCAAAAGGTAAACCATTCGAGGCCAGCTCGATAAGAAACCAATGCCAGTGCAACCGCAGCCAGCATGCATAGCTCTCCCCAGAGCTAAGTCCATTTACCAGTACTTACCATAAAGCTCCAGGCACCGAGCACTATATGGACCGAGAGCCAGCTGCGGGCTAAGCGCTGGATAGAACTGCTTACAAACTTGACTGAGAAAAAATAAAACAAACAAATAGAGAGTCAGGAGTAGTCGACTTAGTCTATACCTTAACCATGAGTTGAGATTGGAATTGAGTATATGAAGTGCTAGCCACATTTATCTGTGTTTATTCATATATTAATTAAATAAAAAAGCAACAAAAAATAAATGAAATAAAATTATAAGAAATAAACCACAATTAATAATTTCCTTAGCAAACAAATTCAACATTTACCAAAATTTTAAATATCCAATTCGCATTAAACTAAAGTGAAACGCACAAATTTTTAGCAATTTTAAGCATTATACCCGATATTATTCAAATTATATTCAGAGTCATGTCAATTGGCTTCAGGGCTGTGCTATGGATACAAGGATTTGTCATTCCATATACCCATTTACATTTACAAATACCAAAAAAAAAAAAGAAAAGAAAACAAAAAAGAAAAAGAATTCTTAAAGGAGAATGCGAAGAAAAAAAATATGGTTAGAAGTGAAAAATAGCAGTTTACACTTTACACTTGCCACAATGCAGATGTAAATGGCCACGCCCACAGCTAACGCCCACTGGTCAGACGCTTCGGTTACTTTAGCCAGCTGTTAATAAATTTAAAGTTTTGCTTTTACTTTGCTGGGCAAAAAGGAAAAACCGAAGCAGAGCGAAATAAAAATTGAATAGACAACTGTGCCAGCAGACACACATACATTAGTGTGTGTGTGTGTGTGGGAAAGTTTAAACTTTCTTTAAACGCTGCATGAATTGTTTGTCTTGTCTCTCTTTACTCTCTGCAACTACAACGTGTTGTTCTCCAGTTTTCCATTTGCGACGCTAAAAAAACGTTTTACAGTCTGTGCGCAAAGTATACGTACGTGTGTGTGTGTGTGCGCCTTTTTGGCAGGACATTTATTAGCTTTGTTTTGATGTTTTTGCTTATGCAATTTCCCAGCTACATACATACATACATATATCGATAGATGCATTTACTCACAGGTCGACTGAGCGTGGCATGTAGATGACAGCAAAACTCATATTTCCCAGACCGACATTTATTGCTGTGATACATTTATGCAATATTTGGAAGTTTCTGCTGCTACTGATTGATTTAATGGTGAATTGAAAATCAAATACGTTTATTCATTTGCCATTTTATTTTCCATTTATGCACTTTGTTTATTTTATTTTGTCAAGTACTTTTACATTATAAGCTCAACATGTCATTTATAATTGTTGTCTACGTAATATTAGCTTGGGGGTTTTTCGATAGGGATTTCACGTGAAACGGGTGCCATATACAACATTTGCCAGAGAGGTGCGAGGTCTAGGCGAGGCTAATACTTAAGCTGTCAATGGACAGAAACTGTTAGGCAGCTATTGACATTGCCAGGGTATTTAAAAATCTATCAAAAACGTTACGGAATTCTACATTTATTTGTTTAGCAAGAGCTGGCTGAGCTACGTTGTGAAAAGGCACTTGTCAGGTGTTTTGTTTATTGGATTTGAACGGAGTTGCACTAATGTTTAATTAACCATAGAAACTAGTTGATATTGTGAATGCTTAGCTTGTGCGTTTGTGATGTCTTCAATTTTTTGCCTTTAGCCCTTTAGAAGCTGGGCCTGAAACCGTTGCGCTGCGATAGCACCGAGTCGGGACTCTTGAGCTCCATGGCCAGCTTGTAGCCCAGCTCGGGTCGACGATCCCGACCCTCAGCCATTGCCTTGACCTGTGCGTGAGCAAAAGTTGATGTAGTAAATCCCATTTTTAGCTACTACTCTGTCGCCTCACTCACCTCGTTGCTGTGCACAATGACGCCATCGCTCTTAATCACCTTCTCCTTGGTGTGCTCAATGTCATGGAAATCGGTGCCGCGGCAGCAGTCGTCTATCAAGACGGTGCGATAGCCGGCGGAGAGAGCATCCACAGCCGTTGCGCCCACGCACACATCGTAGGCCAGGCCGCACACGTAGATGTCCGTGGCGCCCTTCATTTTGAGCTGCGCATTCAGCGTGGTGTCCGACAGCTTCTTGTTGTCCCAGAACACCGAATAGGAGTCCACCTCCGGATTGGTGCCCTTGTACACCTTGATGCCATGATCGACCACCTTCAGATCCTTGTGCAGCTCAGCGCCCCAAGAGTCCTGCACACAGTGACGCGGCCACAGGCGCTGCTTCATCGGCGGCGGCCCGGCAAAGATGACCGTATCAAAGACCTTGGCCGAATCGGCATCCAACTGCGAACATACATATATGCATTAGATAATAATAATTTACGAGCATTTGTTGAGCATAAGCACTGTCTGCTTTCTGCTTTAATAAGCCCTAAGGCATTAACAAACTGATTGTAATTGAGGTTACAATTTCAATTAGTATCATGCATTTGCTTAATATCAAAATGCAAACTGTCATCTACTTGGGTAAAATGCTTGGCTAATGAATCAACAAATCGAATATATACATAAATATATATATATGTATATGTATATATGACCCCTACTCACCGCCGACGACTCGTCCATGGGTCGCATTTTGACATTATCAATAAATGAAACATGATCGCTGGGATGCCAGTCTAGGGAGTAGAAGACCGCATCGAAGTCCACCGTGTCCAGCAGCTTGTTAATGGGCTCCAGTATCTGCAAGGAGAGCGGTCATTGGATAAGCTGGCAAGAGATAAAAGGAGCGCGGGGAGGGGAGGGAGAGCGAGAGCGGTCTGTCAGCTGAGTAGTCCATAAAGCGACGACGGAAGTGTGTGTTATTAATTTTGACAAATTTTCATGTTCGAGCGAGGGCAGTAAGTGAAGTGCCAGCAGAAGTGCACCACCGAGGCGGACGTACGGCGGTGGGCGGGTGGCCTCGGCTCAGGCAATTGCGGCAGCTGCTGTCGATGCGGCACTTTGGTTGGCTTTGCCGCTGACGATGGCATCCGGCGTATGTCGCAGCGCGGATGCGACTTAAGTAAAGCATATCCGCTTCCGCCTATGCACACGCACACAGCCACAGCCACAGCCACAGCTACAGCTACAGCTACAGCTATATATAGAGCAACAGTATCATTCGATGGTGGCTGACATGCAGAGTACCGAGCATCAAGCTCTCTCTCTCTCTGTCTCTCTCTCACTCTTGCCGTCCCTCTCGTTGGCGGCAATGACTTTGGCTCATCCTGCGCTTCGCTTGGCTGCCTCCATTTTCATTTCTTGTTACGTTTTATGTCTTTCCGTCGCCGCGTACCTGCCAGCCCCGCACCAACTTGTGCCGGTGCCCAGCCCCGCCTGCGCTTTATCAGCTGAGCTGCTGCCCTATCTGTGGCCACAGCCCACGACTCACAACTGCCAGCTTCAATATTATCTTCGCCTTGGCTTCGTTATATTTCTTATTTTTTTCTCTCTCCTCTCTCTCTCTTTCTTTTCACCAACTCCAGGTCTCACCTCATGTCCTTGCTGCTGTGCACTGCAATTACTTATATCCAAGGAACCACTTATAAAATCATTTTGTACATCAACAATGAGAAACGCGTTCACCGGTCGCACAATCTGCCAGGAGAGTGAGAAAGAGAACGAGATAAGTTATATGGAATTAGAGCGAGAGCAACATACACGAATTGCTTTACAAATATAATTAACGAATGCGAAATACCTTTACCTTACATTCTAGTTATTTTGAGGTGTTTTTAATAATACTAATATTAAGAGAAATTTCAACTCAATTATGTGTTACAATTATTTCTGATTTGTGACTTCTTAAAGCAAAGAGCCGACTCTTTGACTTAAGAAAATCCTTAGCTAAATATGTGATATGATAATACACTAATTGCATATATAGGTATTAAATAACTCAGATTGTAAAGAAGACCAACAGGCTGTCTAAGCAAACTCCCGTTAAATTCCATGACTATTTCCTAATACCCTAATCGGTTAGGGTATTAAGATGGCAACATGAACAGCCACGAAAAATTGTAAGAAAATTGTATGGGCAAAGTAAGTGAAGCAGACACCACAAAAGACGTCGGGCCAAAGTACATAAGCACAAACATGAAAAGCTACAAAGAAATTTGTATACACGTGCATTAGTGGGTGTATGTGTGTGTGTGTGTGTGTGCACATGTGTGTGTGTGTGTGTGTGCTCGTGTGTGCGCTGATGAGTTTCTTCATTTTATTCATTTTTTTTTCCCTCTGCTGGCGCTCCTCCTTTTTTGTCGCCGCCCATTATAAATGCGTTTTAAATGAAGTAAAAGCCAGTCAAAAAAAAAAAAGAAGAAGAAGAAGAAAAAGTAGCTTTCGAAAAAAACGCTCGCATGAGAGCAAAGAGCTCGTTAGGTCTGCCATTGCTATCTTGACAGTCAGCCCAGCAGCTGTATAGAGTATAGAGCAAAGGAGCTGCGCAGAGCATCATCAGAGCTGCAGCAGGAGCAGCAGGAGGAGCAGCAGGAGGAGCAGGAGCGGTAGCTGATGCACGATGTTCGTCGTCTAAGCTGATTATGTTCGAGCATATTTAAAATTAGTGAAGCGCTTTTAATTTGTTATTTATGTGCACGCTGATTATGAATGATTATGATCTATGCGCAAACACACACACACGCGCATACGCAATCGAGGCAAGTACTGAAAATGAAACAGGAATAGAAAGTGGAAGGACAGTGAGCAGAAGCTGTGGCACATTAGCGTCAGCACGTTGCAAGCGCCATGCAAATGAGAGAGGATTGCGTGACACGTGAGTCACGAATAAAGCTGACATTTTGAATGCTATACAAATTCGTATTATTATTATTTATTATTAGCATCACTATTCATGCAATGAGCACACTTATGAGTTCTATACGTGATTAAAAACGAAATACAATGAATTTTTTTTCTTTATCTATGCAGCTAGTTATGTTCCTTTATATCTCTTTTTCTCTCTTCTCTTTTTTCTGCTAATTTCAGTTCAATATATATTCATGTTCGACATGATTTCTTAGAGAAACTTATAGCTTGTCTAATTAGATAAATATTCTTAAGAACTGTCCATCGTTTACTCGTAATTAATTTATCTTGCAAAATGTTTCATTGAATGCTGAATATGCACTCAGCTTGGCCATCTCTAGATATCTGTTATTTACCGCTTGTTGTTGCCAGCTTTGATTTGTGTTGCTGTTGCAACTGTTGGCAGAGCGTTTAAAATATGTCATCCAGCTAAATGCTTTAAAGCGGCCAACGTGAGTTGTAGACGTAACCGTAAACGCAGCCGTAGCCGTAGCCGTAGCCATAGTTGTAGCCGCAGCCGCAACAGCAGGAGCAGCAGGTGGTACGCAAATGAAGCTGTGTGACTTGGTGGGAGTCGAAGGAATGAGAGAGAGAGAGAGAGAGAGAGAGAGAGGGGCTGAAAGGTTAGCTTGCTGTTGCTGCTGGTGCGGGGCAGACAGCGCTTAAGCAGTTGATGATTTATCGCCTGTTGCCAGTGGCTGTGGCCCTGCCAGTGGTTGGCATTAGTGCCTCTACAAACATGGCGGTGGTGCAGCGGTGCAGCGGTGCAGCGATGCAGCGTTGCTCGGGAGCCGCATAGTTGCGGAAGTGATTTACATTTCGCATGTCGAGCATGCGACGTATTTTGAGCATAGTTTTCGGTTAGCATACTTAGAGATAATGGCCGGATAAAGGTAGTTAATGTATCAATTTGCTGCCACATCTCTCTCTCTCTCACTCTCTCTCTTTCTCAATGTGTGTGTGTGTGCTATTCTTGGAACGAACATATATCACGCTGGGAATTAAATGTGCTCTAACTGGCTTAGCAGCCCATAAGCGGATCAAAATCGAGCTGCTTGGCAAGGTATTAAGTGGCTTAAAATAGAAATGTCAACGTAATATGCGCCAATCATATTGATTCCGTTTGAGTATCTATGGAGCTTAATAACAAATTAGTTACGTTTCATTTGGTAATTGTATTTTATAGAGTTTTAATATATAAAATTAAAACTAGCAGAGAGAGAAATTATATAATATTGCTTTATATAAATTTCTAGAATTTATTTTTATTTTTTAATGCCTTCAAATATTTCTTATCTAGTACTTTGCTTGCATTTCACACTTACAGCTCTTGTTTAGTTTCATCAATTAATTATACATACAAAGCGGATCAACCTGTCAGAGTTACCACAGCTGACCCCAAAATTCTGCGTCCATCCATTTCGGCTCACAATTTGAACATGAATTTCACTCGCTCACCTCAAGCGAGGCTGTCGCCACAAGAAATCACAGGAGCCGCATCCAATTATGAAGCATTTGACGCAGCTGTTGCTGACGAGCCTCAATCCACCAGCAGCCGCCCCCTTCTCCTTGTGCACGCCCTCGCTCTTTGAAAGTAAGTTGGCAAATTAACACGCAGCTCACACTGCCGCAGTTCTGCTCCTTGGCGCTGGCTAATGCAAACAACTGACCCTTGGCTCGAGCACTTATTGTTATAGCAGCCTACCTCCCGCCTCCCGCCCCCTTCTCGCCTGTTGCTACAGTTTAATTTAAAGTTGAAACTATGAATGTTTGATTAAAGCGCCAAGAAACGCTCAGAGCAGGAGTCGGACCAAACAGAGAACGGGGAACAGGGACCAGGCACCAGGGCCCAGGGCATGCCGAAATCCTGTTCATTCATTTGGCTGGCAAATATGTTACGGCTAAATTAATTATTGAGCATTGGAGTGCGGTAGCCACAGACATGTTGTGGATGTGACACCCCACCTATTGGATGCCTTTGCCGTGTGCCCGGGTATTGTGGTCTGTGTGTGTGTATCTGTGTGTGTGTGCGGCCAAGACAAGGCACCTTTTGGTAACCACAGCAAATCTTAAATTCAAATTACACTTCAGCCCGATTCTGTCAGAGTTGGCAACAAAAGAAACAAGTTATAGAAATAACTTTGCTACACCTAGCGCTCATTCTCGCTCTCTCTCTCTCTCTCTCTCACTCTCTGGCTTTGGCTGACATGTGTGGCTGGTGAAAGTTTCAGTCTTTTGGCTGCTGCCATGCAACATTTCGAGTCAATTTCAGTGCTGAATAAATTTCAAAATCCGTAAAACCCAAAGAGCTGAGCTCTTTTTGCCTTTAGTTGAGAACTGCTGCTGCTGCTCCTCACGAGCCGCAGACAAAACTGTCAAAGTGTGTATGTGTGTGTGTCTGTGTGTGCCAAAAAAGTTGCCAAGCTAAACGAATAAGTACGGCAAATGGTGACGTCGACAGACATCCAGGACGAGACGAAGGCGCACGAATCGAATGAAATTCAACGTGATATTGAAGTATGTGCCAAAAGGGAAACGTGCCCACCCGCACTCACACACACTCAGACATACCCTTGCACACACACACACACATACGTATATATGTATGTATGGGTTTGAGGCAGGTGCTAAAGCAATTTCCGTTTTGAAATTGTTGCATAAGTTGGCGGCTCTGGCAGTTCGGGGCTGGGCCTGCCATTTGGCACATACTTCACTCGCGCGCTTTCGCCCTTTCTATATATTATGTACATATATATATATAGAACTTTCTTTTTTTTTGGCTACTCCTCAACATAGGCTAGACAGCACCCGAAACATTGTCGCTGACAGTTTGTGGGTTTTCGCTCTGTGTCTGTGTGTGTCTGTCTCTCTCTGCGTGTGTGTGTGTGTGTGCGTGTTGCAGGCAACAAAATTACATTATACAATTTATGCGGCTGACTGGGACCAGAAATTGTTTGGCCAACTCCCTGACGAGCATCTAGCGCAAACTAACTATAAATAAGCTAGACGACTCTACGGGCAAAACGTCTACAAAACTTTGACACATTTGCAGGCATCACAAAAAAAAAAAAATAATAATAAATAAATAAACAAATAAAACAACAAATGCTCTGGAGCTGTTGTACCAATAAGCGGCTTAATAATCTGCGCGGCTTGGAAAAACATTTTCCCATTGAAAATGGGAAATCAGGGTATAATGATTTTGTTGAAATGTATGTAACTGGCAGAAGCTACACCTCCTCCTCCCCACAAAGTATGTATGTACATATATTCTTGATGAGTTAGCACTATTTTTCTGTCTATTTCTTCAAAGTATTCCTTCTACGTATTGCGAACTATTTCTTCTAAGCATTTTCTCTAAGTATTGTTTCTAAGTATTTTCGCTAAGTATTTCCTCTTTCTTTTAAGTATTTCTTCGACTTATTTCCTCTACGTAGTTCATCTACGTATTTAATGCTTAGCTGATCGATCACACACTCTACCTCACTCTGTTGCGCTGACCTCCACCAGGCCTGGACGACTGAAGACTGACTGAAGAAATGCCGCAGCTGCTGCCCTTTATATAGGGCCACTTTTATTCAAGCACTGTTGAGCCCGATGGCAGGTAGAGCTCGTTGCAGTTGACTTTCAAGTGAGCAATGGGAACGCTCTCTGTTGCTGCGAGCATTCTAGCTTTATTTTACGTGAATAAAAATACCAAATGAGAACTGCTGCATATGTATATGTAGACAACTTTAATGATCTTCTGCACTTTTTCTCTCCTTGCTTTTACTTTTACTCAAGTACTGTCTCTCTCGTTACAGTCGAGCTTCAAGTGACCAATTTGAACGCTCTCTGCTGATCGGACTCGACTTGAGCTTTCATACTTCTTATTGTTAGTTTTTTAGTCTCACTTCGAATTTTATGGGTTATAATATATATTTATAATTTTTTATCTATATATATTTATTTGTAAAATTATTTATATATTTTTATTTTTAAAATGACTTAATTATTATTTATTTTATTGATTTATTATTAGTTGCATTTAACTGCATTGGCACAGAAATTCAAGTTCAGAGCAAAGGACTGCAACTGCAATATAATCTTTTGTCTTTCAATGTTGTACAACAACAAAGACAGCAAGAGAGTCGCCTCGACCAAGCGCAATAATCATAGCACCCAACAAAGCATTAGCAGAAAGAAAGAGCAAGAGAGAGAGAGAGAGAAAGATAAAACACAATTGCAAGACACACTTAGAGGACAAAGAGAGAAGAGATAAGACACAATTGCGACTCGCTGGTCTAATTAAATAGTGAACAAATAAAATTGAGTCTGAAATAGCTACTGAGAGTGCATTTATGCTCAACACACACACACACACACACACATACATATTTTATAAGTAATTGACAAACATACATACATACATATATATGTATTTATATTTAATTGTTTGCAGAACATGAAAAACGCTTTGTTTCACTTCTACACTTGTGCTCTTTTTACACAATTTATATATAATTTATAGCTTCTCTCTCTCTGTCTCTCTCTCTCTTTCTCGCTCGCTCTCCTTTTGATTTAATGATGCCTACTGCCGGAAAGCTTTTTCTATTGGAAAAGCATTTTTCATGTCAGACAACTGGCCAATCCAATTAAACAAAAACTGCCCAACTGCCAACAGTTTTCTCACTCTTGCGCCTCTAAATCAACTGTTTCGCTTTCTCCTCCATCACACCGTCTCCCTCTCCGCCTCTCTCTCTCTCTCTCTCTCTCGCAGCTGGTGCTTTTTGTATGTTATAAGTCATTAACTTTCTAAATAATCGCCGCAGCGTGTCAACTTTGGTCGTTAAACTTTCATCAGTCGAGGACGCAACGGTAACTGCTGGGATTCTGGATTGAGGATTGGGAGTCCCAAAAAAAAAAAAAAAAAATCACAAAAAGAGTGTGAGAGAGAGAGAGAGAGAGCAAAAGAGATGAGAAAAAATTAAGCTCTCTGGACACGCGACAACGTCGCAAAAACCGGAGCAAAATTTATAGCAAGATATTATTTTCCGCTCGATGAGCAGACAAGTCGTAGGGCGACTTTTGGCACTCACTGTGCGGCGGTGTTCCTTATGATTGCCAGCCCTGCCCGCTTCCATCTAGAACCTGTGGCCGTGTTTCTCGGTGTCGGTGCGTAACTGAGCACAAAAATAAAAAATAAAATAAAAAATAAAAAAAAACACACACTGCGGCACATTGTGCCATAAATGAAGACATTATAAACGATGCTGCAGCACGACCCACCTCAACCACCCGAGACCACGCTCAATCTGACTGTGTGTGTGTGCGTGTATGTGTGGGTGGTGGTATGCGTGGGTATGTGTGCAAGTAAGTGAGCCCAAGATTAACGGTAGACATTGTAAGACACTTAAAGCTGTTGAAGATTTTTGAGTCGCTTTGTGGTTGGGGGTTCAATGAACTATATGATGACGCGCCTTATATGATATATTACAGCTTCCCAAATGTGCCAGCGAGCGCACATAGCCTAGAAATATATACCCATATATATATGTGTTTATATATGTATTTGTGTGTGGGTTTCCGTTGGCAATTTACGATGCCTCTGGCTAAGAGCAGGTGGCAGCCGGGCAATAAATGTATTATATGAAGATAAAACTGTTTGAGGAAATGGCATACACACATAAAATGAAACTGCCAGCAGCTGCCTTTCTAGGTGATTCTCAGTATTATCAACTGTTATGTTGTAGCCCCTAAAAATATTTATAGCGCGTAAATGAGTAAACAAAGACGAAAGGTCAGTTAAATGTTTACGAAAATATGATAAATATTTGGGTATTACATTATAGACCTTTGGTGTTTTTGGTAGTAATAATAGTAGAGGTAGTAGTAGTAGTAGTAGAAGTTGTAGAAGTAGTAAAAAAGTGATAGTAATAGTAGTAGAAGTTGTAGAAGTAGTAAAAGTAGTGATAGTAATAGTAGTAGAAGTAGCAGTAGTAGTAGTAATAGTAGTAGAAGTAGCAGTAGTAGTAGTAATAGTAGTAGAAGTAGTAGTAGTAGTATTAATAGTAGTAGAACTAGCAGTTGTAGTAATAGTAGTAAAACTAGCAGTAGTAGTTGTAATGGTAGTAGAAGTAGAAGTAGTAGTAGTAATAGTAGTAGAAGTAGCAGTAGTAGTTGTAATGGTAGTAGAAGTAGCAGTAGTAGTAGTAATACTAGTATAAGTAGTAGTAGTAATAGTAGTAGAAGTAGCAGTAGTAGTTGTAATGGTAGTAGAAGTAGCAGTAGTAGTAGTAATACTAGTAGAAGTAGTAGTAGTGTTACTATAAAAACTTTATTTATTCATTAAATTTGTAATGACATTTTCCACATATTATGTTTCTTATCCCGAAGAATCATTAAGAATTAATCCTTTGCTAAGTATTTAGTCTCTAAATTTATGCAGAATATTTTAAAGTTCTTTTAACTTTTCGAATGGAATTCTTGAAGTTTCAAATGCAATTTCGGCTTGTCAATTAATTAATCTGAATACCATACTTGATGGCACAATGCAAAAGCCGCAATCTGGCCGCAACGTTCCCAGCAGCCGCCGTCCCTTTTGTGCCGTGCTGTTGCCTTCAATTCCAGCACTTAAACTTTCAGTGGAAAAGGTCATTTTCGTGCACTTTGTCCCTCATCAAAAGCGCTGCTTGGCTGCCTTTTGCGGCGAGTGCTTGCTGGAGACCGCAGCATTTAACGCTTCACAGGACAACGCCAGGACTATTACGCACAAACAGGCAAGACACACACACACACACACACACACAGACTAGGCACACCTTTTGTGCAGTTGGCTAAAAAGCATTTTAAGCCCATAAATTACGCATTTCACAATGAAATAATCAAAATGTAAACGCAGTTGCATTGAATTTGTTGAAATATCTGCTGCCCACTCCTGTTCGCCCCTCCCCCTCGGCCAGGCTTGCTTTGAGTTGATTGTTTTTTGGTTGCCGCGGGTGGGCGGGCATGAATGCCAGTCACATTATTTCCATAAATTTGCGTTCGTTTCCGTTTCCGGCGCACTTCAAACGTTTTACAACCAGCTGGACGCAGTCACACGCACACTCGCCGAATAACTGTAAATTGTACCTCAAAGCCGCGAAAAATATTTGCCAATGATTTACGGGCGCTAAATGTTCTATTTATGTGTTTATGTCATTTAAATGGGCCAGCCGCAAGTTTTGGTCCGTCTAAGTTTTTGCCTCTCGGTCTCGTTCAACATTTGATTTGTTTATTATGCAAATTTCGCGCTTGCCAATTGTTGTTTTTATATTTTTATTTTGCATTACTTTCGTTTTATTATTCCCCCTCTCCCACTCCCTCTTCGTCTGGTCGCAAACATTAAACTGCAAATTACCATTTATGCAATTCATGCGGAAATACAAACAAAAGTCAATTTTATGGGGCGAAATTGTTGTTGCTCTCGGCGTTGTTGTTGTCATTTACTTTTCTTCTGTTTTTTTTTTTTTTTTTGGCAAGCGTACAATATACTGCTGCCAAAGGAAGCAGAGTGGGGGGGCTTCCATTTTTTAAGTGTTCCCTTTATTATTATATCAGCTGCCGGGACAATTTTTATTTTTTTTATATGCGTTAATAAATTTTTATGCAATATTACACAATTTGGCAGGCACGAGAGGGTGGCGAAATCATCATCGTTTAAATGGCATATCAAAAATGAAATTATTTTTTGTGAAATAATTTGTCGCGTGACAAACGAGGACAGCACTCAACAGGCAGGCAGGCAGCCAGACAGGCAGTCAAGCGGCCAGGCCAGCCAGACAGTGCGTGCCACCTACCATGCGTATACGTAATATTCTTCCAGCAAACTAATGCAAGCGGAAAGTGTTGCTAGAAGAGAGTTTGCCCGAAGAGCAGCTCACCTAAAGATGTTGACTTCACAAAATTGCGGAAAACTTTGATGCATAAATTAAAGCAATTTGGCAAAGAAAGTTGAAAAAGTTTTCTTTATAAAATTAGGCGAAATTTCAACCCAACATATTCACGGATAAATTTTAGCACTTTTCTAGCGTTATGGCTAATTTCCCAAGAGAATTTTCAGAATCTTTGCAGTTTGCAAAATAAATAATATGCAAAAGAAATCAGACATATGTGAGAAGAATGAACTAAGAGTGTAGGAATAAAAACTCCTCCTATAAAATATAAAATTTTGAGGAAAATTTAAGTTGATAGAATAATATTTGATATAGGGATTAAAGCTGTGAGGGTTTCTTAAATAAAACCTGCACTGTATATATTTTATTTTTATTTATTATTATTATTTGCTTTTTTTTTCATTAAAACGTATCTTATCCGAATCAAAATCTCAAGGTAGGGAATTTCTTTCAAGCACCAACCGAACCACAGTCTCTTTTTGTCAGAGTTTCCGCTTTGTGCAGGAAAATCGCATGGCACCTTCATATATATATGTACACATATAAATATACACGTAAATATATATTTACGCAGCTTTTTTACGTAACTGAATATATATAAATATAATTTGCATAGTAGTACATAAAAACTTTTCGTCACTCTGCATTTCGGCTTGAATTCAAATTAAATTGTCATTTATATTAAAAGTACATTAACCCGCAAAGCAAAAACTTTTGTTTTTGTGTAAATTTCTAAATACAAAAAATAATAAATATATATATGTATATATGTATATAGTCTGTGCCAATTGTTTGCGGCCCATGAACTGAAATCGTAATTTTTGACTTAATTTCAAGACTGTGATTTACTTCATGATGTATGAAGTGCAGAGCTCTTGGCGACTTTTGAGGGGCTTTAAAGCGTCACAACATTTTCACATCACGTACGCAACTTTACGACAGCCACTGTGGGCAACAATGTAAAGAGCAAACGCTGAACGAAATTTAGAAGAAAGCAGGCAGTAAATGAAGTCGCCAAGCCGTAGACAACAATAAAATTATTTGAAATATATATATATACGTCTTTTTTTATTCTGATATTTTAATATGCGGGCAATGCCACTCGAGGAGCCAGAAGCCAGCTAACCAAATGAATGCAGCTCCGCTTCACATTTGCTGTGCCATTTTATTTGTCACGCGTTTTTATCACTTTGCGTGGAGAGAGTAAAGGCAGCGTATGTGTGAATGTATATATATATACATATGTATGTGTGTGTGTGTGTGTGTGGGTGTGTGTGCGTGTGTGGTCCCAGCATCAGATTATCACATTTGCATACGCCGCTGTTGCTTCGTGACAGGACAGTGCGATGATGATGACGATGACGATGACGATGACGACGGCAAGGGATATGATATAGGAGTTTCAGTTAAGGGTGTCTCTGTATCTGTGTGTGTGTGCGTGTGTGTTGAAAGGCATATAACCTCATATGCAGACAGACCCAACCTGATGTGTGACATTTGCTGTAAGCGACATTTTACCGTCCAACATGGACTGATCAGGATTGAATTACACCCACAATCCGGGAGTCGGTCACTTTGATTGCAAACGCTGCGAATGGATGCGAATTTCGACTCGGTTAGTGTGTGTGTCAGTGTGTGTGTGTGTGTGTGTGACTGTCAGTGTGCGTGCGTGTGTATGTTTGGGTTTTTATGACGCAACTTCCGCGCAGCAAAACGTTGACAAATATTTTATTATCACATTTTATGATTTTATGAGTCCCCGGATATGAATCACTGAGTGGTGAGACGTTTGCCACACCCACACACACACACAGACAGAAAGACACAATCACACACTATCACGTAGACACATAACAGTGGATGATGGGCTTAAGCACACAGACACACAAACACACACACACAAACACATACATATAGTGAAAACTTTGCTTACCGTTTTTATCCATTGATTCCAGCAAAATTTAAACTCCTCCCTATCGATAAAGCCATCGTCGTTCTTATCAAAGACAGCGAATATTTGCTCGAGGCGTTCGTGTGGCACATCGTAGATGTGGCCCTTGTCATTACGGAACAGAGCACGGCAGATTAGCGTAAACTCAGCCAGATTCAGACGGTCATCGCTGCAAAGGTGAATCAGGCATGAAAATGAAAACGAGAGCACAAGATAGAGACGGCTGCCAGATGGAAAATAAAGTTAACTTAGTTTCTAGTAACAAAATCAAATGAGAGCACATTGAGTAAGGCCGTCTTTTGGGGGGTGGTGAGCGGAGGTTCTCTGATGTTTCTATAAGCCTGCTGCTAGTTGCCAATTTTGGGGTTGTTTGTCATTGTAGCCGGCTGTCAGTTGGTAGCTGCGCTTTAAGTTCCATTCAGATTTCACTTATTTATAGCACAGTTTTTGGGGCGCGCCCTCGACAACAGCAGCTGCTTTCAATTTGTTTTGCGTTTAATTAAGGTAAAATTAATGCGATTACGTTTATTGATTTGCGCTTAAAATGAATGGCGCCATAAAACTGTTGAAAATGTCAATTAGAATTAATTTATGCAATATTTACATAAATTTTTTATTCAACTTTTGCGTACATAAATTAACTTAGATTTTGCCAGCGATTTCATTTATTTTTCTTTTATTTTTTCATAATTAATAATTAATACCTGTCACGGCCCTTGTTGATGCTGGTAATTCACTTGATTTTATTTATTTATTTTCATGATTCACGTTTTTCCTGTTTGTTCAATGTTTTCCTTCTCTTTTTTTCAAGAATTATTTTAATTTGCTTTTAAGCAGGACCGAACTTTAATTCAATTAATATTCGCTCGACTTTTATACAGCTCCACTATATGTTTTAAATCGTTCTCACAATTTTCATAACATTTTAGTATTACAAATTAAACAAAATTTTTAGTTTGTATTTTGCAATTATCTTTTAATGAATATATGATGAATGCAAACATTGAATATTGAATGCAAATAAATATTCATGCAGACTTTCGCTTCATTAATTTAAACACAATATGCCCACTTCGCACTCAGCTCCGTTCACAGGGTGCACAAAGAGAATTATTATTAAGAAAAATATTGCATGTGCTTATCACAATTATAAATATTTCACAACTTGATGCAATTTGATGCAATTTAACTGTTTATTTTTAAGTTAATTAAAGTGCATTAAATAATTATTCGAATGCTTTCACAAGCACGACGCGAATTGTATTATATTATTAATTAAATTAGTCAGTAAATATGTAAAATGTGTTAAACCATTTTCCAATGTGTGCTCTGAATTTATATTATTGATGTATTTTATTTAAATGTTTTGAGTTTATATAAATTTTGAATGAATAAAGTTGTATTTATTTATTTTTTTTTTTTGAGTTTTCAGTATTTAATCACATTTTATAACTATTTATTATTATTATTTTAATATTATAATTATTATTATTTTTTTATTATTACTTAAAAACAAATTTTTAAATTGTTTTTAATTTTTATTATTATTATTATTTTTTTCTTTATATTATTTTTATTAACTTTTTGTTTCTTATTTATTATTATTTAAAAAAAAATATATATATATATTTTTTTTTTATTTTTTCATTTATTTATTTATTTTTTTTTAAGTACGTTTGTTTGTCTGTCCTCTGTCTGTTTGATACGCACCCATCCTTGTCGAATGCCGTGAAGCAGGCGTCCATTGCTGAACCGTTCGAATCGTCGATGACAATTGGCGGTGTTGGTGAATCCATAACTGTGACAACGTTGCTAACGTGTCCAAGCAGCAAACAACTGGAGCGCTCGACGTGCGGCTTCTCTGAACTTGCCGCTTAATGAAGCACGGAGACGATGCCAACTGCAAGTTAAAGTGAAACCATCAATAATGACGCTAGTAAACACACACACTCTCTCTCTCACACACACACACACACACACACATACACATATGCCACGCCCACTGCCCAGTGTCGTTAAGGCTAATGTCTAGTGGATGAGTTGGCCTGGTGGTTACCCGGCTTACCCGCTCAGTTTGAACGCCCGCCAGTTACTGAGCCACCGGCCGAGGCCCGTTCCGATACTCGCCTTGCAATAGATTTATCGAATAAACAAAACAACGCCCGCACCACCCGCACCACTCTCATTGTCATGACGACGACGTCATCTTGTGGTTTATATTATTTATTTGATTTCACGCCCCACCCATTGCCGGAGCCAGCCAAGCGAGAGCGGCTTTTGTGGCTGCGCCCGCAGCGATTACCTGGCGGCCTTTTTCCTAATCAAAAACTGCGCATTGTGTAAGCCTTTAGTGAATGTTGTTGCCGTTGCTGTTATTGTGGAAATGTGGAATTGTGAAATTGTGAAAACGCCTTTGCAGCAGTTGCCACAACAAAATGCCAAAAGCTGCACCAAAGTTTCCAGCTCGTAACCATCAAAACAAGAAAAAAATGAAATGCGGGTGAATCCACTGCAATTGCCAGCGAACTGTGCGAGTCGCGATGTATGCGAATGGCGGAGGCGATTTTAAACGCGTCGAAAGTACAGTTGCGCACACACACACACATCATGTGTGTGTACGTTTTTTTTTGGCCTGGCTTTTGATTGGCATATGTTCCTTTTGCTTTGTTGAAAGGAAAGAAAATTTTCGCAGAGGACTCTACTCGACGAGTTGAAATCAAGCTCTAACTAACAAGGCCAATTGTTGACATTTTGAGGGGCTTTCAGCTACTACAACTTCTTCTTCTACTTCGTCGCTCAAACCCCAATTTCTCATATCGTCTGTGAGGAATGACAATGAGCATTTTGTTAGCTAACAACTTGGCAATTATTAACTGTATGTAGCTCGTTATTTAGGTACTCGAAGATTGGGGAGAGAGCTCTCTCTAGTTCAGGGTAGAGGCTTTTTTTTTTTAAATTAGGTAGATATGGTTTATATGGTAAACATTAAGGATAATTATGTGGATCAACTTATCAATTTGTTATGATGCCACAGTTGTAAAAATAATAATGATAGCAATAACAGTTAAATTTATAATGATATATGAGCAAAGAAAGTATGATGACGGTGCTTAGAACACATACCACGCCGTAAGTTTACAAGACAACCTGACAAATGATGCATAAAGTATTTTTATTTTATATTTATTTTTATTTGTATTTTATTTTTTATTTATTTTTATTTTATTTTTATTTTTATTTTATTATAAATTAAATTTAATTTTATGTTACTATATTTTTTTTATTTTTTTTTTAATTTAATTTTTTTTTATTTTTTTTTAATTTATTTTTTTTTTATTTATTTTTTTTTTATTTATTTTATTTTAATTTTATTTTATTGTATTTTTGTTTTTATTTTATTTTATTTTTTTTTATTTTTATTTTATTTTATTTTATTTTTTTTTTTATAATACTCATGGTAATGCTAATGGCAATAAGAATAATACAAATATGTTTATCAATTTTTATTCAAAAATAAATATGTATAAATAATGTCCCATTCAGTCTAGCATTTTGACTCCAACCTGAGCCTCAGCTAGCAGCAGCGTAATCCTTCATTCTGCTGCCTCCCCCTTCCCCCCCTCCTCGATCGTTAACAAGTGGGATTTGTGGTCCACAATCGCCGAGAGCTCTGCAGCCAGAACCAAAGCATATAAGCCATAAAGCCATAGATTTCCATTTAACTTAAAGTCGCCGCAAAGCAGCAGGCATACGAGCCTGCCTCTAAGCCGAGCATTGTGCATGTTGTGCCGACATACATATACGGACTAATGCGCAGCGGGCAATAAATTTAAATTTATATGGATGTTTACTTAATATTAAAGATTTATGCACAATATGTGTTCACAGCGACTGCAGCAGTCATTCACATGAGAATATATATAGGTATATATGTATATATATATAAATATATATATATGTACGGATAGAGGTGGAAAAGGTCTAATAAAATAAAAATATGGCACAGCAAATGTGACCGGCAATGGAGCCTGGTCATGATTTATGCCAACGCATAGAAACCAATCCCTGACCTATGAGCCCAAGACCCCTTTCCAACCTCCCTCCCACTCCCACTGCTAGCCGCATGAATCAGCAGTAAAAATCTGTAAAGGCCCAGCAGCCACATAAAAACCATAAATGATTACTCAGTTAAGAGTCTTCGCTCCACTCTCTCTGGCTTTTGTACTTTAATATACTGGAAACTTGGCCGCAGATAAACAAATAACAAATAACAAACAATTTTAAGGGCGGCTTGTGTATGTGTGTGTGTGTGTGGTCTTTCTGCTGTTCGCCTTGTGCTACAATAAAAATGCGCATAATTTGCGCTGAGCTAAACAAAAGTTTCGCCCAAATAAACTTAAGTACAACTCCCCAAGGTAATGCATGGATGCGGGGGGCGGGAGCGGGAGGAAGGCAGGGATTGAGTTTCCAGGCGCCACAACACTAATTGAAAACTATTTTTAGGCAATGGCCCGCAGTGCCCTGGCCGGTGGCAGGGGGTTAATATGTAAATGGAGGATAACGCGAAATGCGCAAAACTTTTGCTGCCAAAACAATTTACGCGGCATTAAGCAAAACGCAAACTCAAGCGCTCACCTTACCAGACCCTCAACAACGCCAGCACATATATTTTTTGCTGTTGTGCTCCTTGCTTGGGCGGAGCTTCCAATTGTTTTCGATTAAAGTTGTCGACGTCAAAGTCATTGACTAAATAAAAAGCATCATAAAAGTGAAAGCAGTTAGCCCCAACTCGGATTCGTCATTTCCCCCCTCACACTTGGCCTCGCCCGCATCAAACGGCAAAAAAACTTTGACAATTTTGGCAAATAATGAAGCCCGCACGTGTCGAAATTGTTTGCTCCAGGTGAGACAGTCGAAAGGTGAGACCCGAGTTGGCACCCAACAAGAACTTAATCCTGACTGCTTGACTGTGACTGAAGCTCCAAACTTTGATGGAATAAGAAACCTGAAAGACACTTTAAGCTCAACTTTCCACCAATCATTGCAGTGCCGAGCCATGCGCATTATGAAAATTAAAAAACAAAAAAAATTAGAATGCGTGAAACTTGAGATGAGAATTTTCTGCTTGAATTTGAGGCTTATAAGAAGTTGAAAAAGTAAGGGAAAAGGCTTATTGGCGCATGTGGAAAATTCGTAGTATATCAAGACTTTTCAAGCTAGATAAGCGCTATATTCTCTTAACTAAATTCACAGATAATTTTTTATATATTTCTTAAGCCATCCTCCTGCAGATTTTAGTCAAAGTCTTGGCAAATCTAAACAAAGCCTTCGCAGCTTAAATCAATGCAAATAGCTTTAAGTACAAAGGCGAGCACGAACCAACTATTTACATGACAAACTGAAATCAACGCAAACGAATTTCAGAAACTAGCCCCAAACGCCATTTATTCGCTTTCCTTTATGTAATCACTCCAAGCGGCGTGTCATCAAGTCAGCCATAAACAAAAAAATCATGGCTGCGAATCTTTTGAAGAATTTTAGTGGTTCTTCATCAAGGCTGTCGCAAGAGCTGTAACTCACAGAAGGTGGAAGTCGGAAGACGGAAGCCGGGAGGCGGGTAGCGGCAGGCGGAAGGCGGACAGCTAAGCGCTGATGGTTGAACGCCGAACGTTGAACGTGGAACGGTGAACGCGGTGAGTACTGAAGGCTAAAGGCTGAAGTCTGAAGGCTGATGGGCTGAAGCCTGAAAGTCTTGCATAATTTGCCAGTTGGGGCACTGAAAAGTAAATTACCGCCTAAGACTTCCTGCTCAGCTGGATGGGGCCGCGTCAAAAGTGGCTTGTCAAGCCGGTGGGATCAGCTAATAAACCACGCAATGCACGCGGCCCCACTGAAGCAGGAAACATCCGCTAAGTGGCACGGCGCATTTAAAAGCAAACGCCCCGAGGTCGTGCCACAGTTTTGTTAGGCTGTGTAGACGGACGTGGGCGCAGGGGGAGTGGAAGCGGGCAGGGTGGGGGGTGTGGCTACGGGTAGCGTAGCGAAGCCAGCCATCAATTGAATTGCCAAAAAATTTAGCAGCTTCTGTTGAAGCAGCACAGCACCCCAACCCGCTGCCTATAAAAGCCTTTCAATTTTTTCACTTCTTATACGCTAACTGTGGGCATACCGAAAATGTTCAGCAAGATATATATGTAGATATATATACAAATTTCTATTGGTGTACAGAAGATAGAGAATGAGAAAGATAGAGGAATATATAATAGGAATAAGATATATGTATATATAGAAATGAAACTTCTTCTCCCATATGTGGAAGAGTATTTCTATGAAACAATATTTAGGATCTTTCGATTTTACTGACGCCTCGTAATAATTCCAGCTCTGTGTCTGCTCAAAGTGTATTACTTAATCTAGCATAACAAAATCATATGGAATGAAACGTCTTATAGTTATTTATGGAACATATGATAAGGAGAGTGATTATAAGAAATACCATTTAGGATGCTCCAATTTCTACTAAAGAGAGAGTAAAACCTAAACTTCGCAATTTACTAACGTAAGCTCTCGCATAGTTCGACGTGAGCTACTCTAGCTAGTGTAACAATATCATATGGAATGAAACGTCTTATAGCTATTTATGGAACATATGATGAGTAGACTGTTTATATGAAACACTGTTTAGGATCAAGCAATTCCTCTCTCTTCAGACGGCAACTTTGTAACTATTCCAATGATCTACCAACCCATGGATCGACGTGTATTACTCTTCTATTCAACAATTCTTTCCAACTCTTGTATTCCACACTGCACACACACTGAGAACTGCTGTCTAAGCATACAACTTTGATATATTTGCTATTGCAAGCGTATTCAAATTTCGGTAAATTGAAAATTTAGGCAAACCTTTGCTTCATTTTCGCATATTTTTTGGTTCGTTTTACTTTTTGTGTGGATCCATGTTCTTTGGGGCTTGCCTAATGCAGGCACGTCAGCGGCAGACAGGAGAGCAGCCGTTCAGGACGACATGGGCCAGACATTGATGGATACGCAGCGTGGAATGCCACGTCAGCAGCTCAGACCGTGGCATAGCATTTGGCTCTTGGCTACATTCCACACACTTGCCTTGCGGTCTGGCCATTAACAGTGTAGCCCTGGCCCGCTGCGTCCCTCGCTTGCGCTGCCTAGCTGTAGGTGTCAGAGCTGTACCTCAGTTTGTCAGTCACTCATCTGTGTGTGTGTGTGTGTGTGTGTGTGTGTGTGTTGGCAGCTGCGTGCTGGCCTTTTATCACTTGTTAGTATCTAAAAATACGTGGCGCACATGCCGCCCTTCATTTCATTTCATTTCATTATACTCATTCACGAAAGTGAATTGAGTATATTGGTTTTGTGCAATGTCCGTCTTGTCCGTCCGTCTGTCCGTCTGTCCGTCTGTCCGTCTGTCCGTCTGTCCGTATGAACGCAACTTTTTTCGCCGCTATTGAAGCTAGAGACTTGAAATTTGGAACACATACTTGTGTATAGCTCCCATTTATAAAGTGTTAAAATTTTCCCGATCCGCCCACTAGGGGCGTGGCAAATCGGAAAATGCATTTTCCGATATTCCAGAAATCATGTTAGTTGAAGAGCTAGAAAGCTGAAATTTGGTATGTAGGTCCGCGTTGACCACCCAAGTTCAACAAGCTATGGCGGATATATCTCCGCCCATTGGGGGCGTGGCAAATCGGATAAAACTGTATCTCCTAGAGTTTTAAAGCTAGCAGTTTGAAATTTTGCAGGTGAGCTAATGTTATGATTTTATAAAGCCTGATGAAAAATTTATATGTCTACGCCCACTAGGGGCGTGGCAAATCGGACCTGAAGATATAGTGATTTTCACGATTTGGCTATATTTTAGGCATT